>CADEHL010000995.1:600000-911229 GCA_902827135.1 Harpagifer antarcticus
CACTCAAATCTGTGCACATTTAGCTTTTAAGATCTCATAGTAGCACAATGTTACCTGGTAGGGCTCCTGCCAACTCTGGACGCAGCCCCCCCCCCCCCCCCCCCCCCCCGAGGGTCGGAGCAGCTCATAGTAGTTGCTTTAGAGAATTTTACACCCGGAAGTAAGTATTCTCTCTGCTCCGCTTGACAAACCCTGTGATAGTCCTCAAGCTCTGTGATTGGATGTTTGAGTGTGCGCCGAGGGTTACGCCAAGCGTTGAACAGCACTTTGAAATGGGATGGAACCACGACAGACTGTCCAAAACTGGATTTGAACGGGTCCACCCCGTCCCCCCCCCCCCCCACCCCGTCCCCAGAACTACACATGCTGGCTATTGTGTTTCGCAACATGTTCTCTATCTATGGCACGTCTCTACTGGGAATTGTAGTTTTAAAAGACGTTTTCGTATTTCCCATAATAAGAAGTTGCCAGTATTAAACTGTGTACATCCCTGGAGGTTTAGGAGATAGGAACACTCAAATTTAAAAAATATAATTAATAAATGGGTGAAAATTGCTTGTGCCCATAATGGGCAGCATTAATATATACCCACATGCCAGCTAAGGTCAGAAGAGCTTGAGTTAACAGCTGGTCTTATGTCTGTGACCCCTCCTGTTGTTCATTGATAAGCCTGAAACATGCACTTGTCAAGGTTCAGAGGCACATTTTGCAAATATGGCAGTAGCCATCGATCATCTTAAGATAAGATATACTTTATTGATCCCAAGTTGGAAACATTTTATTTACATCAGCATGTGTAACAGTTGTAAATATGCAGTGGTGTTTATTTGTAAATCATTTAGTATAATCACACAAATTCTGTGTTTTATATTTAATAATTCTGTGTTCTTTATTTATTGAGTGTTCAATACCTGACAAGGCCGGAGATGAAAAACCTGGGTTGCAGGTTCCTCAAAAGTGCATTACAAGACATCTATCAATATGTGTGTACCTCCACCATTAAACTGTCATATTCTGCACATGTCTTATACTATCTACATACATCTTATAAGAGTATTATACATATGTATAATATCAGTTAAAATAAGTCCTTCAACATAGTTAACATTGCTGGAGGTATACACACATATTGATAGATGTCTTGTAATGCACTATTGAGGAACCTGCGACCCAAGTTTTTCATTCATTGCATACACCGTAGTTGTGTATAATATGATATGTCAATAAACCTTAGAAAATCTTGAAATCTTGAAAGGGATGTGCAAAATAGTCATTATATACAGTCTTTAATTAACTATTAGTAGGGAATAACGAGTAATTAATATACTTTATAGGGATCCTATTAATATCTAATAATAAAAATAATGAAATTCAATAACATGCTTTAACCACTAGGTGTCCCTTTATATCAGCTGTGCACCGTTATGGTAAATACAGCCTATCTACCAATTGGATCAAATATACAAGTCAGCCGAATTAGTTTTGATACTGCAAGGAGACGTATTGTGTGAAAAAAAATGTAAGATGTTGTTTAATTGCTGATATATTTATGATCCACGTCACGTTTTCAGTGTTGGCGGCAGTTCCTCATGTTTGTCTAGAAGTCTTCTCATCAGGGCTCTATAAATAGAGAACTACGGCAGATATGTAATATTTAATGCAGCCGAACCGTGTATTACAATGCCGTTATGTGATGACTTTCAAAGAGAAAAGCAAGCACACTCGGAATAAAGTATTATTCTATTTTTAAAAAATGTTTTTGGTCTGTTTCCGGTATTTGTTAATGACGATGTGCTGTGAGATGTGAGACTGGAATTGCACAGGGGAAAATAACGTATCTTTAGATGCAGATGTTGTTAAACTAATACGTTTGCGCTGTGGACCAACACTATACATTGTAGCAATAAAGATAACACCATTAAACAGTTACACAACATAACAGAAATAATATCGATAGCAGCATCCCTAGCAACCACCTTGGTAACAATGAAAACATTGTAGGGACACAATTTCCTGAAGTACTCTTCGTAATAACTAGCAAACTAAAGATCATGTACATCCACTGCACACATAATCTGAAATAAAAACTCATATTTCTCGCAATCAAATGACATCAAAACGCATTTTAATGGCCAAACTAACCTTAAAATAGGCATTTTCCACCGAGAATAAAACGAATGTCGGCCATGTTTCTTTTTTCTGCAGGGAGAAATTTGAAGATCACGTGACATAGACGCCAGCCATTGGATAGAATGGTGAAAAAAAATGTAGGGATCTTACAATTTCAGAGGCGTTTTTGTAGAAATACTACGTCCTACGTTGTGGACCAACGTAGTTATTACACGTTTAGATGTGAGACTGGGTTGGACCATCCAACCCCCACTACGGGAAGGGTGGCCCCCCCAGGGACACATCTTTGATGATGGTGTGGGTGCTGATGATGCCAGCTGAAGGAACACGGCCCAAATCTGCTTATTTAAAAAACATAAAACCTTTTGTTGGGTTGGGTGTTTTTTGTCCTGGTGATTTGTAGTTCAAGTTCCCATTGCCTCCAAGTCCCAGCAGCAGCGAGCATCAGCTGTTTCTGACTGGAGGAGTGCTGCTGGTTCACTAATCTATTGACTCTCTCTCTCTCTCTCTCTCATGCTCACCTTATCTCCCTCTCTCCTATCCATCATTCTCCCTTGTTTTTCTCCCTCTTTCTCCCCCCTCTCTCAGTTCACTCAAGTATTATGCTCCATCTCTCTTGTCCCCCTTCCTCCCTCCCCTCTCTCTCTCTCATATATCGTTCTTTCACGCCAGCAGCTCTGACACACACACAAACACACACACACCCTGTGCAGCCTGTACAGCTACAGCAGCCATCCGCTCGGTTCATTCATTCTGCCAAAGCGAGGGACTGAGGCAGGGCGCGTCTTGTTTACTGATGATGTGTGAGTAAAGCTGCCGGAGAGGAGTAAAGAGAAGAAGAAAAGGTGTGAAGGAACAGAGGAGTGTGCAGCATGACTGCTTACCTGAGCAAACAGCACAGCTCCTCAGTGGACTTGGATGGAGGAGGGGAGTGTGGGGAGGGGCCATGTTCCTTCAGCTGGCATCATCAGCACCCACACCATCGCTATCATCAAAGATCTGTCCCTGGGGGGGCCACCCTTTCCCGTAGTGGGGGTCGGATGGTCAACTGGCATTTGGACAGCTCGCCCTGCAGGAGCCTCAGCCACCTGGTGGTAGTTAGAGCCAAGGGGGGTGGCTGCGACCTGGCCCCCCACCAATGTGGCTGCGTCCAGAGTTGGCAGGAGCCCTACCAGGTAACATTGTGTGTGAGATCTTAAAAACAAAATGTGCACAGATTTGAGTGGGGGAATGCCTTTTTCATTAGGTTTGATTCTGTTGGGGCTACAATCAGCAGATGATTCACTAACTTCATATTGTGGAAGTTTCCTATGCTGGACAAAGTGAAGATATAGAGCTTTCTTTGAGGCTTGTTCAGAGGTTCCATGTGAAATCATGAGCAGAAATCTGATATGAAAGCTTCGGTTTGTGCCGTGGTTTGTGTTGACCCTCTGAACTGACTTAAAGGGGACCTATCATGCAAAATGCACTTTTGTACGTCTTTTATACATGAATATGTGTCCCCGGTGT
The DNA here is from genome assembly GCA_902827135.1 of Harpagifer antarcticus. NCBI lineage: Eukaryota > Metazoa > Chordata > Actinopteri > Perciformes > Harpagiferidae > Harpagifer > Harpagifer antarcticus. The sequence continues at coordinate 603,640 of CADEHL010000995.1, forward strand.
GTCAGGGAACTCACCAAGTGTCAGAAAACACAACCCTCCCTCTTTTCCTCCATTCCCAAATCTATAAAAACGGGGCTGCAACGGATCTGATACAGACTGATACAGATTTGAAATTGTTCTGACATCAGAAACAAGGAGCTCCGCCTATATGGGCAACTCTCCACCTATCAGAGGAATGAGAGGATGCGTGGCATGGTAACAGCATGGTAACAGCATGGTAACAGCATGGTAACATGACGCTCGTGCCTCGTCCCCCTCCTTTGCAGGGGGGCGTGGTCAGCTGCCGCTCATTTGCCACAGAATCAGCCCTTGCAAAAACAGGGCTAGAATACAGCAAATAGAGCGAAATGAGGCATGGCTCAAATGCATGATCTGTTTACAATATATTATTCAAATATAGCATGATAGGTCCACTTTAAATAAATGTATTCCAGAGAGCTTTGACCTTAATTCACCGTGACTTTATTAAGGTTTGCTTTTGTGATAGACACCTCATAGTGTACAACGCTGTGTGCACTGTAAAACTGTATTATTAGTATTATGTCAACTAATTTCACATAACTGTATAAGGGTTGGTTGAAAGCAATAATATTAAGTTGAACCTATTTAAACATAATATTTTTGTTTTCAACTAACCTAATACACTTATGTGAAATCTGTTAACATAATACATTTTATTAAAGCGAACGTTTCAGTTTTTGCAGTGTGTGATTTAACCTGCCCCAAGCCTGTTTTTCAGGTTTCAGGCTGGAAAATGCCAAGAACAAATGACCATATCTTCACTTCTAAAAGGGTTAAATTAATAATCTTTTTTCTCAAAGCAATGATACACCTGTGAGTTGGATGTAGAAAAGTCAAAATCAATATAGATGTTTTTATTTTAAAGTCAATTCAGATTGAACATAGTAAAAAAAATGTAAATTATAGTTTCCATCCAAAGAAAAAGTACTTATAGTGAAAACCACCCTTGAATGATGGGATGGTAGACTAAAAGCTTTAGGAATCCAAACTATAACATATAATAAGTACCCTGTATCAAGATCAGTGTTGTGCTAGTTACTGAAAACCAGTAACTAGTTACCATTACTAGTTACTTCATTTCAAAAGTAACTCAATGACTTTACTGATTACTTACACCAAAAAGTAATGCGTTACTGTAAAAAGTAACTTTTTAGTTACTTAAAAAAAAAAAAAAAGGCTCCCATTAATGCCCTTATAGCCTTCATTTCAGTACTGTTATTGCATTGGAGAATAATACAATCTGTTGATCAACTTGCATTATATGCAATCTGGATTGCATCGATATTAGCTGGCTTTCCATTTTTGTTTATTCTTTCTCCAGGTAGTTGGAAAAAGTTTTCCGTCCCATATGCCGTGTGCCGCCCGGACATGGTATCATGCTAACTAGCTCCCTGAAAGCGGGTCCACTGTAGCAATAGCCTGCATGTGTTCTACAACATACCGTGCAATGGCTTTATCGACTTTTCCCTGGCTAGCGGTCCCTTGGTTAAAATCCAGCCGCTGTTGCTTAGGTGGAGGTGGAGTGGCGTCGGCTGAGTCTCTGTGGTCTTAGCTACTAGCTTCGTCCCAACATGTTGTTTTTGCAGATGTTTTAAGAGATTTGAATTACTGGTTTGTGCAGTAGATAGACTCTTTGACCCGCCAGGACACAACTTACATTTAACAGAAACTTTCTTTTCTTTGTGCTCAACAAAAGTGAAATAGTGAGAATATCTCCAGGTGGAGAAACTAGACTTGGGCTCCGCCGCCATTCGCTAGTCTTGTTAGTAAACAACACAAACACGCCCACAGCCCGTCTCCGCATGTAACGCAGGAAGTATTTAAGTACATTTACTCAAGTACTGTACTTAAGTACAGTTCTCATCTCTGTTCGCCTGGCTGTTGACTATATAAAAGAACTAACGCAGTAACGCACCATGTAGTAACGGTAACTGAGTTACTGAATTTAAAAAGTAATGCGTTAGAGTACTAGTTACTGCCAAAAATAACGGCGTTATAGTAACGCGTTACTTGTAACGCGTTAGTCCCAACACTGATCAAGATTGAGGCAAAACAAGTGACATTTGACCTTTTTAGAGAGGTTTAGAAAAAAAACACCTCTGGGGTCATTTGGGTGCATTTGCCGTATCTCTGGAACCCATTGGTCGATTTTAATGATTGACCCCACTTTTGAGCCAATAGAATCGAGAGGGAGTTCCTAAATCCATCTAAACATTACCATTGGTGAATGAGAGTGAAGTGCAGCCTGCATGCCCAAAACCGGAAGCTCTCATACACTCTATATGAAAACTCCGGTTATTGCCATAAATGTTATGATGGATTATCAGTAATCATTTCAAAGTGACACAGAGATGATTTGATCAGAAAACATCAAAGGTAAGACGCATTTGCCGTTTTAGCCCTGTAAAGTGAAGTTGTGTGTTGTCTTTGCTTGCCTTCGCTGCCGTGAGTTTTGGTCGCACAGTGATGATACTTATACAATTGGAATCTGTGGAAACTCAGCTTTCATATGACATCTAGTTTGTGCAGATTGAAGTATAAAAAAGCATTAGCACTCTTTAGCTTAGTGCTAATTCAGACGCTTGGCGTTCGAGTTGTGTTATGTTTCGGTAAAAATGGTTCATATCGTCAGGTAGCTGAGTTTCGTCCCGTTAAGTGGGTATGACACATTAATAGGTTGTTAAATGTTAAGAGGCCCTGAGACACAGTTTCGTGAAAATGTCATGAAAAGCCCTCGCCGGCGGGGGCTATGGGGCTTAACAACATAAGAAACTGCACTGCTTAAGAAGAAAAGCATCTATAGTGAAAGCTCATGAATGTTGCTCACACCCAGAAGTTTCTAAATATGGGAAAAAGATGAGGAAAATGTGGCTGGCTGATTTTAAGGTCAACTGGGTTTGCCATGAAATCATTAGATCATGAATCAGAGCCATGAACCAGGCTGGAGATGAATCTGATTGCCGGAGCTGAATGACTTTTTGAGAATATAGTGGTGTAAGCAGTGGTGTAGTGGTCGTTGGACGCGGTGGATCGCCGTTCCCCCACTTATTTGGAGCCCCCACTTTTTGGAAGCATGATTTTGTTTGAATAGTCTAATAAATATAAAATCATTGCAAGTGTTATCAGTTGCAAGTGTGTATTAGGCTATATTACATTACATTACATTGCATTTAGCTGACGCTTTTATCCAAAGCGACTTACAATAAGTACATTCGACCAGGAAGACACAACCTTGAAGAAAACAGAATCATATAAGTCCATCAAGTATCATAGAGCCAAACACTTCAAGTGCTACTCAACTGGCTATAGAGAAGCCAGTCCTTTAATAGTATATAAGTGCCTTGTTAGTAATTCTATCGCTCGAAGTGGAGTCGAAAGAGATGAGTTTTCAGTCTGCGCCGGAAGATGTGCAGGCTTTCTGCTGTCCTGATGTCAATGGGGAGCTCATTCCACCATTTTGGGGCCAGGATAGCAAACCCACATGTTTTTGCTGATGGGAACTTGGGTCCCCCTCGCAGCGAGGGTGCAGCGAGTCGTTTGGCTGATGCAGAGCGTAGTGCACGCGCTGGGGTGTACAGTTTAACCATGTCCTGGATGTAGGAAGGGCCAGATCCATTCGCAGCATGGTATGCAAGTACCAGTATCTTGAAGTGGATTCTAGCAGTTACCGGGAGCCAGGGAAGGGAGCGGAGGAGCGGAGGAGCGGAGTGGTGTGGGAACATTTTGGAAGGTTGAAGACCAGACGAGCCGCTGCATTCTGGATGAGCTGCAGAGGTCGGATGGCACATGCAGCTAGACCAGCCAGGAGGGAGTTGCAGTAGTCTAGGCGTGAGGTGACGAGAGCCTGGACCAGAACCTGCGACGAATCTTCCTGATGTTGTACAGCGTATATCTGCAGCAACGGGTTGTAGCAGCGATGTTTGCAGTGAAGGATAGGTTGTTATCTAGGGTCACACCCAGATTCCTTGCAGTCTGAGTCGGGGAAACAACAGAGGTGCCGATGTTGATTGTCAGGTCAAGAGTGGGACAATATTTTCCCGGAAGGAAAAGCAGTTCAGTCTTGTCAAGGTTGAGCTTGAGGTGATGAGCATCCACTGAGAGATGTCAGCTAGACAAGCAGAGATGCGTGCGACGACCTGGGTCTCTGAGCGGGGAAAGGACAGCATTAATTGGGTGTCGTCAGCGTAGCAGTGGTATGAAAAATCATGCGGGCTAATGACTGATCCGAGCGAGTTTGTGTACAGGGAGAAGAGGAGGGGACCAAGAACAGAGCCCTGAGTGACCCCTGTAGTTAATTGACAAGGGTCGGACTCGGACCCTCTCCAAGTTACCCTGTAGGTACGGTCTTTGAGGTATGAGGGAAAGTGCAGAGCCTGAAACTCCAAGTTCTTGGAGAGTGCGAAGGAGGATCTGATGGTTCACCGTGTCGAATGCAGCTGACAGGTCCAACAGGATGATGACAGTGGAGAGGGATGCTGCTTTGGCAGTGTGCAGTTCCTCAGTGACAGCAATGAGAGCAGTTTCTGTGGAGTGACCTGCCTTGAAACCAGACTGGTGCGGATCCAGAAGGTTGTTCTGATGGAGATAACAGGAGAGTTGTTTAAAGACAGCGCGTTCAAGTGTTTTAGACAGGAATGGGAGGAGAGAGACAGGCCTGTAGTTTATAACATCAGACGGGTTGAGAGTGGGTTTCTTTAGGAGAGGGTTTACTCTTGCCTCCTTAAGACTATTTGGAAAGTGACCAGAAGTTAGAGAGGTGTTGATGAAATGGGTGAGAAACGGTAGAATATCAGGAGCGATAGTCTGAAGGAGGTTTGAAGGGATAGGGTCCAAAGGACAGGTGGTAGGGCGGGCAGAGGTAATGAGGGTAAGAACCTCACTTGGAGAGAGAGGGGAAAAGGAGGTTAGTGTGTGGGTGAAAGGAGGGTCTAGAGACCCAGCGGTGAGTAAAGGTGAGTCAGAAAAAGAAGAGCGAATATCATCAACCTTTTTTTCAAAATGGTTAACAAAGTCGCTTGACAGAAGTGAGGAGGGGGGAGGGGCTTTGGGAGGGTCCAAGAGGGTGGAGAAGATGTTAAATAGTTTTTTGGGATTGGAATAAGAAGATTGGATCTTATCTTGAAAGAAAGTGCTTTTTGCCTGAGAGATGGAAGCAGAGAAAGAGGAGAGGAGAGCCTGATAGGTTAGGAGGTCGTCACAGTGTTTGGATTTCCACCGTTTCCGCTCTGCTGCCCGAAGGATGGTTCTATTTGCACCCAGTGCGTCATTTAGCCAGGGAGCAGGAGGGGACTGACGAGCCTGCCGAGATGTGAGAGGACAGAGAGAGTCCAGAGAGGATGAGAGAGTAGAGAGGAGAGTTTCTGCAGCAGAGTTTGGAGGTAGGAGTTGGAACGAGTCAGAGGAAGGGAGGGCTGAGAGCACCGATGAGGCAAAGGTAGAGGGGGAGAGGGAACGAAGGTTACGGCGGACAGGTGCAGGATGAGAAGAGATTAGTTTGTTATGTTTGGAAAGGGGTAGAGAGAATGAAAGGAAGAAGTGATCGGATGTGTGGAGCGGGTTTACAGAGAGGTTAGAAGTAGTGCAGTTCCTTGAGAATATGAGATCAAGGACATTGCCAGCTTTATGAGTTGGTGGGGATGGAGACAATGAGAAAGCAAAGGCAGTTAACAGAGATGTTAGTTTGTCTATCTTCCCCGTCTGGAGGTTGAAGTCTCCGAGAAGAACAGCGGGAGGGCCAGTTTCAGGGATGTGTGAGAGGAGATTATCTAATTCCTCCAGGATGTCCCCCAAGGCGCCTGGCGGACGGTAGAGAACAACAATGGTTAATTGTATAGGATGGGTTACTGTGACGGCATGGAATTCAAAGGTGGAAGGAGTGAAGTTAGGTAGCTTGAAGAGGGAACAGCTCCATTTGGGAGAGAGCAGGAGACCAGTGCCACCTCGTCTGCCAGTGGGTCTGGGTGTATGGGAGAAGGAATATGCTGTGGAGAGAGCTGCTGGGGTGGATGTGTTGGATGGAGTAATCCACGTCTCAGTGAGAGCAAGGAAATCCAGAGACTGCAGGGAAGCGTAGCCAGAGATGAAGTCAGCCTTAGGAACAGCTGACTGGCAGTTCCACAGGCCACCTGAAACTAGATGTTGGATCTCAGTGGAGCATGTGGGATAGACGAGAGCAGGCCGGTTATATCGATTACGAGATACACGGGGCCAGTGATAATTGCGAGAGGACACATGAACAGGAATGGAGAAAATACACATGATTATAGCATGAGGGGCTAAACAACCAAATGAAATAAAACACCAGCGATACTTAGCTCAATCAAAGTAGGATTTGCCTCCTCTTTGCCTCCCTCGTGACTCCAGCAGGACTCCAATGTCTTTGTCAGTCTTAGAGACTCCAGCAAGACTCCAATGTCTTCGGCTGTCTGACGCTCCAGGAAAGACCTACCTAAAATGGAGGCTGATTGCGGAGTTCTCACAGCTGTGGGGCCACGCCCCTCTAATTAGTTAACTCTCTACAGCTGATGGGCGACAGCAGAGTGGCCCTGCCAAATATTGTAATGCAGGCTTGAGTGCCCGACTGACACCTGTGTTACAGGTTCCCTTGAGCAGATCTGAGATGTAAAATCTCTCAAAAGCGCCGTTTTAGCTACAATAACTGCAGAACAATTATACAGAGTAGAATAAATAAAACAGAGAAGTCTAATTAAACAAGAATATAACTTACAGTGGTTGCTGCGTCAACAGGTAGTGTCGTCACCCGGTCGAGATTCACACTGAGTTCTTTAGATTTTAAATACGGTATTTGAGTGCTTTTTAGCTGGAAGATGACTAATTCACGCCGTTGTACTTCACGCAATCAGCAGAGTGGCCCTGCCTATATTGTAATGCAGGCTTGAGTGCCCGACTGAGACCTGTGTTACAGGTTCCCTTGAGCAGATCTGAGATGTAAAATCTCTCAAAAGCGCCGTTTTAGCTACAGTAACTACAGAACAATTATACAGAGTAGAATAAATGAAACAGAGAAGTCTAATTAAACAAGAATATAACTTACAGTGGTTGCTGCATCAACAGGTAGTGTCGTCACCCGGTCGAGATTCACACACACTATAGTTTTCGTTTTGTTTATTTAATAAGTTAATTTCAGGACAACTTTTGGAATTTTGTTTGTTTCTTATGAGTTTTAAATAGATTTTGAAAGTGGAGATAGAGAAAGAGAGAAGCAGCGCTGTCTGCTTAGTTGCAATACTGTAGCTCAAGCATTTATACAACTTAGGCCTATAAATTGTTTATGTAACTTATGTGCCAGTGTGTCCATGTTTTGTGTCTGTGTGCGTTGAGCGCAGCGCCGTATGCTTTTTGCAGTACAGTAACTAAAGTAGGACTAAGCATACCGGTAGTTTCTGTAGACCTGTCTGCCCGTTTTGTGATTGCTCTGCACGTGCGCACTTGTGGCATTGTTTGAGATGACCTAATTAAAATAGCGTCCACGCAGTAAAAAAATCCCCACTACACCACAGGGTGTAGTGGTGTAGTCCATTAGTATTATCTTTACCAGCCAGACATAAGTACACATGAGTTTGAACACTTTCTGTCAAATATAGTTTCTATACTTCTCTGTCCATTTCCATCACAGTCCTCCATTTTCCTTCGCTTCACTCTAACCATAATTAAGCATGACGTCTCACATTGTGTTGTTGACTATTTTCATATGACATGCCAGTGAATTATTGATACGTTTCCCTGTTTTCATGAGCCACTGTACATAGAGGTCTTGCTGAATTATTGAGCAAACCTCAACAAGAGCACAAGTAGAAATACAAGCAGCTCACTGTGAAACCCGCAGACTGATGCTTTATGTTGGGGTCTGCAGTCTGATGAACGCCACTGCCAGTTAGGACTTTTTGAAGTGTTCGTTGATAAAGCACAATCTTATAGGTCAGGTTTAAAGTGAAAAGAGAAAATACACAACATGTTGTCATCTGTTACTCATATGTTCAGCTGGAAATCCTAATTTTTCAGTTGAGCTTTAGTCAAATGTTATTCATGAGGAGCTAGCCATGTAGCCTGGTCTGAAACCATCAGATAGCTGGAAGAACCTTTTGAAAATAATGATACTATAATGCTATTACTGATATAGTGTATAGCTCAATTAAAGCCCCTGAACATGTCATGCACTGTGCTGCTACTGGACCACTGGCTGCATGTGTTGTTGGATGCTGTAATGACGTGAACAGAGAAAGAAACGAGTGCAGTAAAGCATCACAGTGTGTGTTGGGTGACAGTTCCCTCTCCAGAGTCCCTGCCTGCACATGGGCGCATCGGAGCAGTGCTATCCATGTCATGTGATGTTGGGTACTGTAAGTATAGTGAGAAGTGAAACTGTCTGAAGCATTTAATCAATAACATGTATTTTACCATATATTCAACTTATTTTTACAATGTACATTGTTAGCTGAACATGTCTGCTCTCTCTGAAGAACTCTGAGAACTGTCTCTGTGATGTTTCAACATTATCTAAAGCCCCGGCTACACGAGGGCGATAACGCAAACGGACCACAATCGTTATCAAAAAAGTATTCCGTCCACACGCAACAGGCACCAGAAACGTGTCCGTTCACACGAGACCGCTCCAAAGCGCTGGAGACGCTGTAGTTCATATGCCAGGCCTGTAAGTGGCGCTGTAGTCCTGCCACAAAAGCGGCGAAGAAGACTTCCCGTGCATGGTTGCCATGGTTGCCCTTCTGTTTATTCTCCGCTGTGGCTCTTTTTCTGCCTCCCAGAGGCAAGCGCTGTAAATATCTCCGGTAGTCCACCAGCAGATTACATGACATTGCATTTAGCTGACGCTTTTATACAAAGCGATTTACAATAAGTGCGTTCGACCAGGAAGATGCAACCTTGAAGAAAACAGAATCATATAAATACATCAGGTATCATAGAGCCAAAACATTTCAATTGCTACTCAACTGGCTTTAGATAAGCCAGTCCTTTGTTAGTATATAAGGGCTCTGTTAGCAATTCTTTGTTAGTAATTCTATCGTTCGAAGTGGAGTCGAAAGAGATGAGTTTTCAGTCTGCGCCGGAAGGTGTGTAAGCTTTCTGCTGTCCTGATTTCAATGGGGAGCTCATTCCACCATTTTGGAGCCAGGATAGCAAACCAATGAAAAACACCCACCTCTCTTTTTTTTCACCGGTCAACATGTCCGTTAAAGTTGAAATCTTCCGGACAAAATTAGAAAAGTGCCGGTCAAAGGTCTTCTTTGTTATTTATTGAGCTTTAAAACAAATGAATAACGACTCTATATAATAATAAAAAAACGGAGCCTCTCTTTTTCCCCCTCTTCTGACAGCCCATCAGCTGATCTCTGAGCAGGAGAGGTGGGGAGAGGCGGGGCTATTGCTTCAACCTTATCAGAAAATGATCGTATAGGCGTAAACACGGAGCCGTTTGCCCCCCCAGAGCGTTTCGTTCGCAGATCTACCCACCTTGGGACCCGTTATCGTTTTCTGCGTTTCCATGTTCGTGTGGCCGAAATCGTCTATCTGATAGTGAACTGTAGCAGATACGACCGTTATCGTCCTCGTGTGGCAGGGGCTTAAGAGATGCTGCATGCTCAAGACCTGAAAACAAAAACAGGGGGGCATTGCTCAATGTCAAATGTGTGCTGAATGGTCAGTGGAATGTATTTGTTCTACATTTTAAATGGAATACATTGAATAAATAATCAATATTGTATTCAGTAATGAATTTCTTATTTTATTCTTAACACTCAAGAATAACTTAAATCCATGAGCTCACTCTGTCTTCTTTCACGTCACTAAAAAGTCATCACTTAGGTCAAGGTCATATCCGAGACCCCATTTTGGCTCTCCTTTGTTTCACTAATTTGCGACACTCCTGATGAATGTATTTTGGCTCAGTGGGACCGCAGAATCTGACCAGGCATAAGTGTTATTAATGATGATCTATTGTGTAGGGCAGGGATGGGCAAATGGCGGCCCTCAGATTAATTTATAAACAACGTAATTTTTTTTAACAGATACTGTCCACTAGACTAGACTAGACGTCGCAAACTGCGTACATGATTTTGTTCGGCAGCGAAATAATCTGTGGCGCGTTTGTGTGTATTGTGTTTGTTTTCCGGGGAAACCCTCACAAGAAACACCGGCTGTTGTTATGCCTGCTGAGACGTTAAGTTGCCTCTTGTAATTATGCCTTTACAAGCTTAAAGGTTGTATTTATCATCTGAATTTGGCGAAACAAGTTTAATATTCTAAAAACCAAGACCTTGTTCATTTGAAATCAGATGAAAACAAACTGTCACGGACCCTGCCGTGTTTTCTATGATTACTATACGCTTTTCATTCATCATTTCAGCGGGAGTGAGGCGGAACACACACATGGAATTTGTGTGTGTTCCAAGTGAATCTGCGGCCCCCTGGTGGCCAGTACATAAATGATGTTGCCCATCCCTGGTGTAGGGGAATACAAAGGTGAATATATTAAGTACGTAGAATAAACCAGAATAATTCGGCCTATCATAGCCCAAAACTGACATTATTTTAACTTTTTATTTTGTTTTAGTGAATGGTGATCTTATCCAGTCGTATTTTCCTCGAGCTTCCTCTGGGAAATAGGCTATTGTTAAAGTGTACCGGGAGGGCTTGCATGTGGCGGGTAGTGATAGACAGTGTTGGGTGTAAGGCGTTACAAAAGTAACGGAGTTACAGTAATATATTACTTTTTGCTGTAACAAAGTAATGTAACGCATTACTAATGAAATGTTGGTAATATATTACCCGTTACAATGTTACAACACATTTTAACCCGAAATTTTGTTTTTTAAGAATGTATGAACATAGTGAGACACTAGACAAATTGTGCGGGTAGATTAGTAAACCTGGTGTTTACCCTTCAGGCTTCGCGTCGGGATCTTCGAGAGGGGTCTGCCTGCAGACCTCCACTCTCAGGACAGTTCCGGTGCAGACTTCCACTCTCAGGACAGGAAGTGCACGCTAAGAATTCCAAAATAAAATCACCACTATCAGTACAGTGCCACTTTCCAAACAGGAAATGCACGCAAATACAAAATAAAATCGGATCTTGACGGATCGTGACACTTATTATATACATATGTATATATCTATATATATATATATAGATATACGGACACCTTGTATTGTTGTTACTATCAGTACAGCCGCAGCGCAACTTTCCGAACAGGAAATGCACGCAATTACAAAATAAAATCGGACTGACACTTATTATCTATATATATTTATTTATATATATAAATACGACATCTTGTATTTTAGTTACACCCGCTAGACAACAGTGGAAGGTTCGAGAAACAACCGTGTTTGCCGGGTGCACCGCGGCGGAGGTGGGGATGTACCAGCTGGGAACCTTCACCCCGCTGCGGGACCCGTGGGACCCCTTTACGGTGCGTCTGGGTCACGCTTCATATCGGCCTGCCCGAAGTCTCCGACCCCAACACAGCACACCCTCCCGGCCATCAGAGTCGAACCCGCAGTTCGGAGGAACCGACCACCAGAGCACCGGCACTAGGCCGGGCCAGCGCGGAGGCCCTCCGACAGTGGGTTGCGTTTGCCATTCGATCAGTGAGAGGAGAGGAGAAAAATGCAACAAAAATTGACAAAATCCGTTAATATATGGATGAGTGGGGGAGGGGGGCTGGACACAGGCTGTGGGGGGACACCCGAGACCGGGCAATGTCCCCGGTAGAAACCGGGTGAAATAGCCAAAAAAATAATAAAACCGGGGAAAAGTGAAAAAAAGTGTCCGAAAATAGGCACTCGTGAGGCGGACAGAGTCCCCTGTCAACTCCCGTTACATTCCTCCATGGTGTCATTTGAGCGAAAAACTTTTACAAGAACCAGGCTGGAGGGGTCAAAAGGGCTTGATCAAGGCCGACCCAAAGTGCACGGTGGGCGGACTCATCACCTCCGTGATGAGTCTCCATTGTGATTTGAAAACTTCCATCAAACGAGTCCTTCGTTGGGCGGGAAAAAAAACGCGTCAGAATCGTCACTTCCTGTACTGACAGTGGAGGTGTCCTGAGAGTGGAGGTCTGCACCGGAACTGTCCTGAGAGTGGAGGTCTGCAGGCAGGCTCCCATGGGATCTTCAAGGCAGTTGAATGTTATGCACCCTCTATTCAAAAAAGAGAACGGAGCAAAAAATACAAACAACAAATTGTGTCAGGTGCGCGTGACCTGCTCCGCTGCGCGTGCATCATTTCCAAAGTGCTTCCACAGCAGTGACACACATCTGTGGATAATCATTTATATACGAAAATGGTTAAAGCAACCATCACTAAACGCCAGCAACACTGCATCTACTGCAGACAGTAGCAACAGGTCAGATGGGGACATCACGTTACCCTCCGTTGTGGACACTAGCTTACTCCCGCCTGACTCGCCGCCCTCGCCCCCGGAGCAGCAGTCTTCGTTGTCCGAAACTACGCCGCCCCTCTCTGATGTGATCCAGTTTTCAAGCACAGTAGATATTCTCTTCCCAGAGTATATGATGAGATCAAAGTGATGATTTAGTACATGGTTTTAATAATACTTTTGCTTTTCGAAGTTTGCCATTTCAAACCATGAGCTGGTTCAAATACTATTTGCCTTGATTTACAATATCTTCTCATTTGTTTTATCAGTACAGCTTTGAAGCTGTTGTGCTTTTCTTTGCCATAGTCCACTTTGGACTATATGAGATATTTCAGCATTGCACTTTTAACTCACTTGAAATGTTCTCACTTGCTTGGTTTCAAAACATAACAAAGGCCATAATCTGTTCATTGGGGACCATCAATGCTATTTTTCATTACTGTTGTCGGCCACTATTGCTCATGTAAACCTGCTACTGCTGCGCCCCCTGTAACCTCAGAGGCACCCTGAGTCACTTTGTTCTGGAACCGGGCCTGTACATGGCCATATACTAAACAAAATACAGAGCCCATTCCGTGTCCTGTTATTGTTTACTTCCTGTCTGCCTTCTTCTGGGGATTTATCTGACGTCCAGCGCCCCGTCTTTTAACCTCTTTTCCTTTCTCTTTCTTGATCCTCCTTAGCAACCTTCATTCTAGTCCTTGACAGCGGTCTGTACTGTATTAACAACGTGTCACATGTTAAGAATTTACAATCAGAATCGAGTATTCAACTAAGCCGTGTAATACAAGTTGTGAGTAGCCTTAAGGGCCTACACAGTTGTTAAGCTATACCACATTGCCCTTCACTGGATGTATAATGAGCTGCACTAAACTACATGTTAGCATTTAAAATACCTAGCCATTCTTTTGCGGTTATTTTGGTGAAAGTAACTGAAAAGTAACTAAAAAGTAGGGGTGTAACTCATTACATTTCAGAGACAGTAATATTATAATGTAACTTATTACTTTCAAAAGACAGTAATATGTAATATATTACATTTTGGAAGTAACTTGCCCAACACTGGTGATAGACTTCTTCACAGAGTTAACACTAAGATAATTTTCCTCTATGAATTCCTCCAGCTCAGGAAACATATAAATCATTTCAACTGGCGTAGTCCAGCGATCCACTTTCCTCTTGAACACATGATGCTTGTGTTTTCAACTTGCAATGACATGTCCGTTCAGTCTGTCAAATATGCAAGACAAATATGCCAGCATTGTTAACCCGGTTAGGGTCAGTCAGGTGGTCAGCGAGCTGGAACCCATGCTCCATCAGAAATAAGCGCACCTCGTCCTGCAGTTCATACAGGCGGCTAAGAACATTTCCCCTTGAAAGCCACCTGACTTCTGTGTGGAACAGCAGGCCCTGATGCTCCGATCCCAGTATGTCGCAGAGACTGGCAAACAGCCTGGTATTGAGTGGACGTGATTTGATGTAGTTGACCATTTTTGAGCTCTGGGTCGAGCGTTTTACTCGCTAGAGCTTCTCTGTGGATAATACAATGCGCAAAGTTAACGTGGGGCGCCACTTGTAAGACTCTTGCTTTTACTCTTCTCTTTTTCGCCAGCATTGCTCCAGCAGGTGCGCAGAATCAAAATTGCTTTATTTGTCCCCCTTACCTATTAAACAGACATACATAATTCAAAATGTCTATGCACATGTTATTATTAATAATAATAATACAAATAATAATAAAAAAATTAAAACTGTACACATTTGAAGTCATGTGACCATACATTCAGGAAGCACCCATCATTAGGTTTGGGTAATTTCCACGATTCTGATTCCGATTCTACTTTTCGATTCCGGTTCTTAACGGTTCTCAATTCCGATTCTTTGAGGGGCAGGGTAAAAAAATGATACATGCTTCTTCCACCAAAAAAATTACATTTATTCGAGAAACTTTTACACAGGTTAGATACAGTAATATTCACATTAATTAATGTTTATATTCACTGCTTTGTAACTGTAACCTGAGAACCACTTAAGCTACAACGTGCAACAGTCCAACTTTTAAAGGTCCCCCCCTCATTTAAAAACAGCTCTTGTTGAGAAAAACAAGCATATCTGCCTTCTCAGGAAGAAATGTTTGAACATTTTAAAGTAAAATGCTTCAATCTGGTGCACTTTAAGCAGAATTACTAGAGACTAGATCTAGGGGGTACAACTCTAAACACCCATATGAAAAAGATCGGTTTACATTTGAATAATTAAATAAGTATGTGAGCATAACCAATAACCCATAGCCAATAACAAATACATGTAACGTATTTTATTTTTGTTGTTCATTCATATCTTATTTTACTATTTTATTGATGCATATTTTTTTATATCTCCAGTTTAAAACAATATGTCTGGTTTACTGTCCTATAGTATACATTGGAATGATTTCAAACCTGTTTTATCTCAATAATTATAAAGGAGTGCCTTGGAAATATGTGTTTACATAAATTGTGATCAAAACGTTTGAGACCCACTGAGATAACTTAGACTAAAGTGAACTATCTAAACACTCAGAGTCCTTTACCTCACTGAGCTGTAGTTATCAGCCTCTCAGTCTGACTGGAGAGGACTCTCCCTCCACATCATTGTAGAAACATCTTCTTCTTCCGTTAGAGCAGCTAGCACCAGATGCTAATAACAACAGCGCCGGTTCCAGTGCACCCTCCCTTTCTCCCTCGCTCGCTCGCACTTTGGCTGTGAGCTGCGGGTGCCAGATAAGCCAACATCCCCCATTTTCATCACTTACAGCGCCCATCGTACAGGGCAAATGAAAAGTGTAACCGGGATGAAAAAGGTGTTACATTTACTTAATTATGAATGTTGTTAAATCAAGGCCGAAAATTAGGATGAGCACCAACGGTCAAAACTTTTTTTTTTTCTCCCAGAGCTGTCAGCGCAGCGCCTTCACAGATCTGGCGCCCTAGGCGAACATGGTTACGCTGTAGGAAGTGTAGGTACAACGCTACATTTTCCGCCCCGCCGCAGTCATACAGTAGGCTACGGAGAGCGGCGAGAAACATTTCCTCAGGCATCGAAAAGCGGAACCGAAATTCACATTTCTAAATGATGCCGTTGGAATCGAAATGTTGGAACCGGTTCTGAACCAGAACCGGTTCTCGGTACCCAACCCTACCCATCATTTATATTTGGATGTGATAGAGAGAAACACATGGTAATGTGGTAAATGTTTTTCACAATAAACCATGTTTTGCTTGTCTAAGTACATTTTCAACATGTCAGCTATAATTACTATTATGTCAAAGCAAATCCAGCTCTGAAAATATATATCATACATGTCGGTTATTTAGCAACATCTTTAGGAAGGGCTATAGCCTATAATAAAACTACGGTGGAGGACTAATTTGAAAAATAAAGTGGTAGACAGATGAGAGAATAACCACAATTATGGCTAGCCTATATAAATCGGTATTTTCTTTTTCTTCTTATGCTCAGTTTTAAACTTGAAAAAGTCAGTTGGTCAATTTACCCCCAGATGGTTCAATTTACCAAAGTTAAGACTGTAGTTCCGTCTAATCCAAACTTCGATTTCAAGGTAGCAGTAACGGTGCGTCCACACAGCAGCTTTAGACGAATCTTCCACCGCTTCCAACGCATTGTGGGGAAGCGAAGCGAAGATTTCCAGGATTTTCAGGATTCAAAAGTTGAGCAATGTTCAACTTTTGAAGCTGAGCTGGAAGCGTCAGCCAATCAAATCCCGTTTATGCAAATCTGACAGTTCAAGCGCTAGCCAATCAAACCGCGTGCAAGCTGGGAGAGCGAGACCGCAGTTCATTTCTATATTCCTAACAAAAATGGAGGAGAAGTTAGTTATTGCGGTAGAAAATCACCCGGTTCTTTATGACCAGTCCCTATTTACTTACCGGGATACAAACCGGAGGAACCAGGCATGGAGGGAGGTGGCAGAGACAGTGGGTGAAACTGGTAGGTTTTCGCTTGTTTGGGGATTTTATATCCAGTTTACTTCGTTGCTAGTTTACTTCGTTGCTAGCAAGCATAGACAGTATCATTAGCCAGCATGGAATGTGGCATTAAATAGCACCATAGACATTAATCTCATAAATGTTCAAAATGTTATAAAAATAAATGTTCATCATAGCCCTTCCCACTGACACTTTACCTCTGCCACATCATAGACTATATCTGCATCACATTAATGCACACAATGTCATATTCCTTTATGCACATATTCTGATTTCACATTTCTTAGTTTATATGCAAAAATGCATTCATAGCATTCTATTTCCATGTAAATTACTGCTTTATTTAATTGTTATCTTATTGCAATTTAACTGTATTTTATTACGGTGTAAAACATTGTGTTTTATATTAGATTTCTTGTTTTTTATATATGCACCATGACATCAAGTCAAATTCCTAGTATGTGCAACCTACCTGGCAATAAACCTGTTTCTGATTTTGATTTTGATTCTGATAAAGTGTGACATGTAAAACCAACCAATGACTTGTTATTGGACAATGCAGCTTGCTCATAAAAAATAACAAATATAGTCAAGTATTGTTTTATTTTAGCACTTTTAACTTTGAGCTTGAATAAAAAAAACAGCTACCATGGTTTCGTTACGATGTATATGTCTTGCAGACATACCACAATGCACTACAAATTAGGATAGGACTAAGAAAGCTGCATTGACAATGACATGTAAAACCTTTTATGCAATTGACAGTGATAAAGGGATTAGGTTTTCATTAATGGAGGAATAATTTTCGTAAATTAAAGAAATTAACTGTATTCTTTAATTTCATTTTATTAGACGAAGTGTGCAGAAAGAAATGGAAGACACTGAGGGACAAGTACAGGAAGGAGAAACAAAATGAAAAGGAGGGGAAAAGAAGCGGTGCAGGGTCTTCGGGGGGATATAAGCCCTGGCATCTAACGGCAGTCATGACTTTTTTAAACCCATTCATGATTGACCGTGAGACGTCCAGCAATGTCCCCCGGCAAACCCTTCCTCCATCCACCCTGGTGCCAGAGGAAGAGAGCCAGGAAAGCCAGCCAGGTGGCAGTCAGCCAGCCAGTCCAGCCAGTCAGCCAGCCAGTCCAGCCAGTCAGCCAGCCGGTCCAGCCAGTCATTCAGCCAGTCTAGCCAGCCAGCCAGCCAGTCAGCCAGCTAACAGCCAGCAAGCAGAGCAGACAGGACAGGAGGAGGCGAGTGTTGCGATCCGGGGGAAAAGGAAAAGGGGAAGTGAGATGTCCTCCTTTCAGCAAAGTTTGCTGTCTGCCGTCGGTCCTATTCTGGTCATGCCACCACCACCCCCACCAGTGGTGGTGGAGGAGGACGAGGACCTGTCATTCTTCAAGAGTCTCTTGCCCACCATGAGAATGATGTCAAGACAGAAGAGGTTAAGAGTCAGATTTGACATTCACAAGGTGGTTTTAGAGGCAGACCAGGAGCAAAATTGATTACTGATACTGATCCACATTACATGTTTTTACACTCATCACACACTTCACTGACAACATTACGTAAATAAAAGTTATTTAAAGTATGTTATGGCTATACTGTGTCTTCACTTGTTCATGTGGTTTGTCAGTTGCAACATACCAGAAGCTTCATGTATGTCGATATACACTGAACAAAAATATAAACGGTCCCATTTTTCATGAGATGAACTCAAAGATCTAAAACATTTTCTATATACACAAAATAACCATTTCTCTCAAATATTGTTCACAAATCTGAAAAAATCTGTGATAGTGAGCACTTCTCCTTTGCCGAGATAATCCATCCCAGGTGTGGCATATCAAGATGCTGATTAGACAGCATGATTATTGCACAGGTGTGCCTTAGGCTGGCCACAATAAAAGGCCACTCTGAAACGTGCAGTTTTGCTTTATTGGGGGGGTCTGGGGGGGTCCGAAAACTAGTCAGTATCTGGTGTGAGGGGTAGGATTAGGGTTAGGAGTAGGGTTAGGGTTAGGCTAATGTTGTGAATCGAGTGGCCTGTGTTCGTCGTCCATAACATACGCCTGCCCATACCATAACCCCACCACCACCATGGGCCACTCAATTACCCTACCCCTAACCCTAACCCTAACCCTAATCCTACCCCTCACACCAGATGGCGAGTCGCTCGGCGGGTCCAATTGAAAAACGTATATGGGTGTCAGCCTTTGTAATCAGTGGACCCACTTTCCGGAGCAACTCGTCGAACACGTGTTTGCTCATCCTAAAGTACTGCTGAAACAGCAGGTCATCCATACGGAGTTCTTGGACCAGAACATGGTATTCCCCCCGTTGCAGACGTTTTCGGAGTATTGGATGTACCCAACAGCGACGCAAACTACATGGCCTCCAGCGAGACATTGCATCCCATAAATTCACCCTTGCTACTACTCTTGCTACCCTTGCTACAGAACCGGCATCCATTTTGACAATCGTGGAGAAGAACCGGGGTTTTTTGCTTTGTATGTCGGGGGCGGGATATTTATGTGATTGGTTGTTGGCCGCGTTGCTCGCAAAAAATCCCCAAGCTTTCAGACACGCCCAGCTCCAAGATTTTCAAGATTTTTGAAAAGCTGCTGTGTGGACATAGCGTAAGCTTGACTCGGACAAAATACGTCTCAGGAAAGTTTGTTTGACTCTTTACTTAAAACAAAATGTATCAAATACAAACACATATTTTCACAGGTCAAAACACTATGTTGCTCTGTGCTTCTTTCTCCTTCTCACACACAATCCACCAGCAGCTGCCGTCGGCTATAACGTCTTGTAATCTCAAAACAGCTGCGGTCGTCTATCCAGTCAATTCCACGCGGTTGGTTCAAATAAATGATATAATAACACTATCAACAAAGGATTATAATATACAAATATATCAAACTATACATTTTAACATATGGCTCCTACCTTTCCGGCCCCTAATTGGCTAGGCGGGGAGCATACCAATTACTAAAATAAACTTAAATAAGGCCATATTTTTGTTTCTTTGGGGGGGGCCATCACACTGCTTCGAGAAGCTGACAGAGCTTTGTGATCGGTCTCACTAAGACACTGGTTTTGGTCTTCACGCTGACGCTGCGTACAGCGCCTTTGGCGTCTGACATATTCTTAAGGACTCTTCCCATCACCCACGAATTATGAGGGGCTGAGTCATCCACAATTAAGATGATGTCTCCTGGCTGGAAGTTTCTCCTTGGTGTGGGCCACTTATGGCGCTCTTGTAGGAGAGGTAGGTATTCCCGTGTCCATCTTGACCAGAACAGGTCAGCCAGATATTGTGATTGTTTCCATCTGCGTCGTGAATACACATCCTCCTTCCTGAACACCCCCGGGGGCACGCTTGATTTAGATTTGAGTAACAACAAGTGGTTTGGTGTGAGTGCCTCAAGGTCACTGGGGTCATCAGAAGTCTTGGTGATGGGGCGATCATTGATAATGGACTCCACCTCACATAGCACGGTCTGAAAGCCTGATCAGCTTGCTGCTTGAGCACTGAATTAAGAATTTTCCTAACAGTGCGTATTTGTCTTTCCCACACTCCTCCGTGGTGGGAAGCACCTGGGGGATTGAAGATCCACTTGACTCCTTTTTGTAACATTGCATTGTGTATTTTGGACCGATTCAGCTCTTCATTGGCTTCACGTAGCTCTCTTCCTGCTCCAACAAAATGGGTTCCGTTATCAGATCGTATCATCGCCACCTGTCCTCTTCTGCTGATAAAGCGGAGCAGAGCATTGATGCAAGAATCGGTTTCATGAGAGTAAGCCACCTCGATATGCACTGCTCTGATTGCCAGACAAGTGAAGATCACGCCGTACCGTTTCACCAGGCTGTGTCCCCGCTTAATTTCAAAGGGTCCGAAGTAGTCTACTCCGACGTTGGTAAAGGGGGGTTTGTCTGGCAATACGCGATCTTTGGGTAGGTCGGCCATTTTCTGCTGTCCAGCCTTGGCATGTAGACTCCTGCACAATCAGTTATGATCCTTCTTACTGCTGCGTTAGCCTTTGGAATCCAGTACTTCTGCTTTAACTTTGAGAGTGTATGATTCCTGCCTCCATGTCCAACTTCTCTGTGGATGTGTTGCAAAAGAAGAGTAGCGACACGTTGGTTTTTAGAGAGGATGAGGGGGCACTTAGCCTCTTCTGGCATAGCAGAGTTGTTTAACCGTCCACCTACTCTAAGTAAGCCTTCTTCCAGAACAGGATCCAGTCTGCTGAGTGGACTACTCATCTTGACATGTGTATGTCCTTTCTCCAAATCTTTGATCTCCTCCAGATATGCCTGCCTTTGGCTGAAGCGGACAGGCGCTTTTTCAGCTAACTCCAAATGTTCCACGGTGAGCCACTTGTTTTGTGTGGCTCTGTATTTCTCCATCTGCTGATTGAGAAATTGTTCTTGATTTGCAGGGTTGTCTTCTGACTTAATACAGGCGGCTTGGAACTCTTTCCTTTTTCAACTGAGTTGCAGCAGCAGATCTTTAATCCAGAGAAACCATCCCACTGCTCTCTTCAGTTTACACCATTTTGAATAATGATCAATGAGCTTGTTCACTGTGGCAACTCCTTCGTCTATTATTGTTAGACAGACTGCAGGTGCCTTCTTTACCTCATCGTCATCTTCCAGTACATTGCTTGACAGATCTGGTCTTTCTGGCCACTCACTTTCATTTTTCCACAGGAAACTTGGGCCTTGTATCCAATTCTCACTTTTGATAAAACTCTCAACTTTCAGACCTCTTGAAGCTTGATCCGCAGGGTTCAGGGAGGTGTTCACATATCTCCATTGGTTTGGTGTAGTAGCCTTACGAATGATCGAGATTCTGTTTGCGACAAAGGTTTTGAAGAGAGACGTTTAGTTTTCAATATATTTCAGTACAGTAGTACCGTCTGTCCAGAAGACCATCTTAGCATCTTGTCGACCTTGACAGCGACAACTGCTGCTGTCAACTCCATTCTCGGGATGGTGATGTGTTTCAGTGGACTGGACTTTCCAATCAGCAATGAAACCTTTCTTTTGCCTTGGTTGTTTGTCTGCACGATGTAGGTAGCTGTTCCATATGCATCCATACTGGCATTGGAAAAGTGGTGGAGCTGTGCCATCTTCAGGGGTTCAACCTCTGCCGGTTTGACGCATCTCTGCACATAAAACTTTGACAGCTGGTCAAGGTCGGCCAGCCACTTCATCCATTTCTGGGCCTGCCCACTGTCTATCTTTTCATTCCAGCCTCTCTTTTCCCTACAAAGGTCTCTCAGAAGGAGCTTCGCTGGCAGTACCAATGGGGCCAGGAACCCAAGGGGGTCGTAGATGGAGCCAACGATGGACAGGATTCCTTGTCTTGTAGCTGGTTTATCATGTGGTTGCACTTTGAACCTGTCTGATTCAGTGCACCACTGAGTAGCAAGGGCTCTTTCGATAGGAAGCTGCTCATGGTTCAGGTCAAGATCTTTGACTTCCATTGTTCTGTCTTCTTTAGGGATGGACGACAAGACGACTCTACTGTTGCTGACCCACTTTGTCAGCCTGAAGCCTCCACTGGCGCACAGATGTCTGAGGTCCCTGGCTAAAGCAACAGCATGATCTTCTGAATCCACAGACTTTAAACAGTCATCCACATAAAAGTTTCTGAGAACCGTTTCCACCACCTCGGGTGTTGTTTTGCTTCCTCCATCCTGTGCTGTTCTTCTTAGTGCATATGATGCACAGCTGGGAGATGATGTAGCACCGAACAGGTGCACCATCATTCGGTAGTCTTCCATCAGTGTGTTCAGGTCACCATCCTGCCACCATAGGAAACGCAGAAGATCAGCATCTCGGTCAGGGACTTTGACTTGGTAAAACATTGCCTCAATGTCGGCCATCAAGGCAATAGGCTCTTCTCTGAAACTCAAAAGGACACCAACAAGGGCGTTTGTGAGGTCAGGTCCTTGGAGCAGCTGATCGTTAAGTGAGGTTCCTTGATATGTGGAGGTGCAGTCGAACACTACTCTTATCTTGTTTTTCTTTGGGTGGTAGAGATCGTGATGAGGTATGTACCACACACGTCCATCTTCTCGGCTTAACTGTTCTATGGGAATTTTGACAGCGTAGCCTTTGCCAATTATACCCGTCATGAGGTCCTTGTAATCTTTGTACAGGTCCGGGTTTTTGCTGAGCTTTCTTTGCAGACTTGCGGCAGGCTGCTCCGCCATGCAGCGGTTGTTTGGCATTTTTGCAGTGGTAAGCCAATGCAGTAGTGTAGATCCCTTAACTCTGCGGATTTTACCACTGACCGCATGAACTGATGATCCTCCTGTGTTATATTGCTTTATCAACAGTTCCTCTATGTTAGCTATGGAGATGTGGTTGGCTGTAATGTGGCTCACAACTCCATCTGCTGCCTTGCTGCCATCATCTGTCTTCTTCGGCCCATTCACTACCCATCCAAGGGCAGTCTTAACTAGGGATGGGTACCGTTTAACGGTACTACTACTTTTATCGATACCGTTTATCGATTCGGTCTTTTAACGGTACTCTTATCGGTTCTTTTGGAAGAAAAAAAAAAACTAAACAAATTGTAAACAAAATGAACATCCATCCATCCATCTTCTCCCGCTTATCCGTAGTCGGGTCGCGGGGGTAGCAGTTCCAGCAGAGAGCCTCAAACTTCCTTTTCCCTGGCGTCATCAACCAGCTCTGACTGGAGGATCCCGAAGGCGCTCCCAGGCCAGCGAAGAAATATAATCCCTCCACCTGGTCCTAGGTCTACACCTTGGTCTCTTCCCAGCTGGACGTGCCTGGAACACCTCCCTAGGGAGGCGCCCAGGTGGCATCCTAACTAGGTGCCCGAACCACCTCAACTGGTTCCTTTCGACGCAAAGGAGGAGCGGCTCAACTCCGAGCGGCTCAACTCCGAGTCTCTCCCGGATCACCGAACTTCTCACCTTATCCCTAAGGGAGACACCAGCCACCCTGCGGAGAAAATCCATCTCGGCCGCTTGTATCCGCAATCTCGTTCTTTCGGTCATGACCCATCCTTCATGACCATAGGTGAGGGTAGGAACGAAAATGGCCCGGTAGACAGAGAGCTTTGCCTTCTGGCTCAGCTCCCTTTTCGTCACAACGGTGCGGTAAAGCGACTGCAGTACCGCTCCCGCTGATCCGATTATCCGGCCCATCTCACGCTCCATTGTTTCCTCACTCGAGAACAAGACCCCGAGATACTTGAACTCCTTCACTTGGGGTAAGGACTCATTCCCTACTTGGAGTGGACAGTCCATCGGTTTCCTGCTGAGAACCATGGCCTCAGATTTGGAGGTGCTGATCCTCATCCCAGCCGCTTCACACTCGGTTGCGAACCAATCCAGTGAGTGCTGAAGGTCGCAGACCGATGAAGCCATCAGAACCACATCATCTGCAAAAATCAGTGGTGCAATCCTTAGTCCACCGAACTGCAGACCCCCTCCCCCATGACTACGACTCGAAATCCGATCCATGTATATTACAAACAGGATTGGTGACAAAGCGCAGCCCTGGCTGAGGCCAACCCTCACCGGAAATGGGTCCGACTTACTGCCGAGGACCCGGACACAGCTCTCGCTTTGGCAGTACAGAGATTGAATGGCCCTGAGTAGAGACCCCCTCACCCCATACTCCCGCAGCACCTCCCGCAGTAACTCCCTGGGAACTCGGTCATACGCCTTCTCCAAGTCTACAAAACACATGTAGGCAAGGCAAGGCAAGGCAAGGCAGGCAAGGCAAGGCAAGGCAAGTTTATTTATAGAGCACTTTTCAACACAAGGCAATTCAAAGTGCTTTACAACAAATGAAAGACATTAAGAAAATGGCATTTAAAATCAGTCATTAAAAAGAAAAGCTAATAAAATAAACATTAAAAGAAGAAATACATGGATAAACATTAAAAGAAAAAATACATGGATAAAAGTTACAGTGCAGTCTAAGATATGAATAGTTCAATTAAAAGCAGCGACAAAAAGAAAAGTCTTCAGCCTGGATTTAAAAGTAGTCAGAGTTGCAGCGGACCTGCAGGTTTCTGGGAGTTTGTTCCAGATATTTGGAGCATAATAACTGAACGCTGCTTTACCATGTTTAGTTCTGACTCTGTGGACAGAAAGCTGACCAGTCCCTGAAGACCTGAGAGATCTGGATGGTTCATAATTTAGCAGTAGATCAGAAATGTATTTTGGGCCTAAACCATTCAAAGCTTTATAAACCAGCAGCAGTATTTTGAAATCTATTCTTTGACACACAGGAAGCCAGTGTAAAGACTTCAGAACAGGAGTGATGTGATCCACTTTCTTAGTGTTAGTGAGGACTCGAGCAGCAGCATTCTGAATCAGCTGCAGCTTCCGAATAGATTTTTTAGTGAGACCTGTGAAGACACCATTGCAGTAGTCGAGTCTACTGAAGATAAAAGCATGGACAACTTTTTCCAAATCCTGCTGTGACATTAGTCTTTTAATCCTAGATATGTTCTTTAGGTGATAGTAGGCTGATTTAGTAACTGTTTTAATGTGGCTGTTGAAACTCAGGTCAGAGTCCATGACTACACCTAGATTTCTGGCTTTATCTGTTGTTTTGAACATTGCAGACTGAAGCTCAGCGCTAACTTTTATACGTTCTGCCTTGGCTCCAAAAACCATTACCTCAGTTTTATCTTTGTTTAATTGGAGAAAGTTCTGACACATCCAGTCATTGATTTGTTCAATGCACTTACTCAGTGTTTGAATTGGAGCATAGTCTCCTGTTGAAACTGTTACGTACATTTGTGTGTCATCTGCATAGCTATGGTAACTTATTTTGTTGTTTTTCATTATCTGAGCCAGTGGTAGCATGTAGATGTTAAATCAAAATCAAATCAAGTTTTATTTATAGAGCACATTTAAAAACGATGTTTGGTCGAGCCAAAGTGCTGTACATGTAATAAAAACATTTTACTGCAGTGCAATTGTAACAAGAGACAGTCATTTTGCAACAGCAAATATAAAAACAATACACAGGTAAATGTCAGAAGTCGTGCTCCTCTCTAGCTAGAAAGCCTGAGAGAAGAAGTGCGTTTTGAGAGAGGATTTAAAAACCCCTAGGGTCTGGGCCGACCTCACATGGAGGGGCAGAGTGTTCCAGAGCCTCGGGCCAGCTGCTGCGAAGGCTCAGTGCCCTCGGGTTTTGAGCCTAGTCTTCGGTTAAAGAGAAGAGGCCCCAGGATGGAGCCTTGAGGAACCCCACATGTCATATTTGTCAACTCAGATGTGTATTTACCAATAGAAACAAAGTTGTTTCTGTCCTTTAAGTAGGATTCAAACCAATTTAGGACGGTTTCCGAAAGTCCCACCCAGTTTTCCAGTCGGTCTAGTAATATGCTGTGGTCAACAGTGTCAAACGCAGCACTGAGATCTAATAATACTAACACTGAAGTTCTGCCACTGTCTGTGTTTAAGTGGATGTCATTAAAGACCTTTACAAGAGCAGTCTCAGTACTGTGGTTTGGACGAAAGCCTGACTGGAACACATCGAAACAATAAATGCAAAAAATTACTCAGCTGTTGAAAAACAACTTTTTCAATGATTTTCCCTAGAAATGGCAAGTTTGATATGGGCCTGTAATTGTTCATTACTGAAGCATCTAGATTATTCTTTTTTAATAGCGGTTTAATGACTGCAGTTTTCAGGGCCTGTGGAAAAATACCTGAGTGAAGAGATTTGTTTACTATATGAAGTAGATCTGAGGCCATGCAAGGCAAAACATCTTTAAAAAATCCCGTTGGAATAATATCAAGTCAGCAGGAGGAGGATTTCAGAAGTTGAATAATGTCCTCTAGGTTTTTATCATTAATCTGATGGAATTGTGTCATGGTGTTTGAATTGATGTTAAGTGGACACAAAGACAAACACATTTGCTGTTCCTGATGCAGAGGCACTGACTGATGTAGACCGGATAAGCGTACTCACAGGCCCCCTCCAGGATCCTTGCGAGAGTAAAAAGCTGATCCGTCGTTCCACGACCAGGACGGAGTCCGCATTGTTCCTCCTCAATCTGAGGTTCGACAATTGGCCTGACCCTCCTTTCGAGTACCTTAGAGTAAACTTTCCCGGGGAGGCTGAGTAGTGTGATGCCTCTGTAATTGGCACACTGTTTCCGACTTCCACGCAATGTTGATGAGACGTGTCAACCATGACATTCCCTCAACACCCAGAGCCTTCAGCATTTCTGGGTGGATCTCATCCACCCCCGGGGCTTTGCCACTGTGGAGTTGTTTGACGACCTCAGTGACCTCCCCCCGGGAGATTGGTGTTGATCCCCCGTCATACTCCAGCTCTGCCTCTAACATAGAGGGCGGAGTTGTCGGGTTCAGGAGTTCCTCAAAGTGTTCCTTCCAACGCCCTAACACTCCATCAGTTGAGGTCAACAATGTCCCATCTTTACTGTACACAGCTTGGATGGTTCCCTGCTTCCCCCTCCCGAGATGTCGGACAGTTTTCCAGAACAACTTTGGTGCCTCCCGAAAGTCCTTCTCCATGTCTTCTCCGAACTTCTCCCACACCCGCTGCTTTGCCTCGGCCACGGATGAGGCTGCTGCCCTTCGGGCCTGTCGGTACCTTGCAACTGCCTTGGGAGTCCCCCGGGATAACAAATCCCTGAAGGCCTCCTTCTTCAGTCGGACGGCTTCCCTGACCACCGGTGTCCACCAGGAGGTTCGAGGGTTACCGCCCCTTGAGGCACCTAGGACCTTGAGGCAATAGAGGCTTTGAACACCGACCACTCTGGTTCAATGTCCCCAACCTCCACAGGAATGCCTGAAAAGCTCCGCCGGAGGTGTGAGTTGAAGGCCTCCTGAACTTGGGCCTCCTCCAGACATTCCCAGTTCACCCGAACTACACGTTTGGGCTTACCAGGTCTATCCAGAGGCTTTTCCCGCCACTCGACCCAACTCACCACCAGATGGTGATCAGTTGACAACTCTGCCCCTCTCTTTACCCGAGTGTCCAAAACATACGGCCTGAGGTCCGATGATACAATAACGAAATCGATCATGGACCAGAAGGTCCATGATCGATTTCGTAGCAGAAGCCTAGGGTGCTCTGGTACCACGTACACTTATAAGCATCCTTATGTTCGAAAATGGTGTTTGTTATGGCCAATCCATGATTAGCACAGAATCCAGTAACAAACCACCACTCCGGTTCAGATCAAGGCAAGGCAAGGCAAGGCAAGTTTATTTATAGAGCACTTTTCAACACAAGGCAATTCAAAGTGCTTTACAACAAATGAAAGATATTAAGAAAATGGCATTTAAAATCAGTCATTAAAAAGAAAAGCTAATAAAATAAACATTAAAAGAAGAAATACATGGATAAACATTAAAAGAAAAAATACATGGATAAAAGTTACAGTGCAGTCTAAGATATGAATAGTTCAATTAAAAGCAGCGACAAAAAGAAAAGTCTTCAGCCTGGATTTAAAAGTAGTCAGAGTTGCAGCGGACCTGCAGGTTTCTGGGAGTTTGTTCCAGATATTTGGAGCATAATAACTGAACGCTGCTTTACCATGTTTAGTTCTGACTCTGGGGACAGAAAGCTGACCAGTCCCTGAAGACCTGAGAGATCTGGATGGTTCATAATTTAGCAGTAGATCAGAAATGTATTTTGGACCTAAACCATTCAAAGCTTTATAAACCAGCAGCAGTATTTTGAAATCTATTCTTTGACACACAGGAAGCCAGTGTAAAGACTTCAGAACAGGAGTGATGTGATCCACTTTCTTAGTGTTAGTGAGGACTCGAGCAGCAGCGTTCTGAATCAGCTGCAGCTTCCGAATAGATTTTTTAGTGAGACCTGTGAAGACACCATTGCAGTAGTCGAGTCTACTGAAGATAAAAGCATGGACAAGTTTTTCCAAATCCTGCTGCGACATTAGTCTTTTAATCCTAGATATGTTCTTTAGGTGATAGTAGGCTGATTTAGTAACTGTTTTAATGTGGCTGTTGAAACTCAGGTCAGAGTCCATGACTACACCTAGATTTCTGGCTTTATCTGTTGTTTTGAACATTGCAGACTGAAGCTCAGCGCTAACTTTTATACGTTCTGCCTTGGCTCCAAAAACCATTACCTCAGTTTTATCTTTGTTTAATTGGAGAAAGTTCTGACACATCCAGTCATTGATTTGTTCAATGCACTTACTCAGTGTTTGAATTGGAGCATAGTCTCCTGTTGAAACTGTTACGTAAATTTGTGTGTCATCTGCATAGCTATGGTAACTTATTTTGTTGTTTTTCATTATCTGAGCCAGTGGTAGCATGTAGATGTTAAAGAGAAGAGGCCCCAAGATGGAGCCTTGAGGAACCCCACATGTCATATTTGTCAACTCAGATGTGTATTTACCAATAGAAACAAAGTTGTTTCTGTCCTTTAAGTAGGATTCAAACCAATTTAAGACGGTTTCCGAAAGTCCCACCCAGTTTTCCAGTCGGTCTAGTAATATGCTGTGGTCAACAGTGTCAAACGCAGCACTGAGATCTAATAATACTAACACTGAAGTTCTGCCACTGTCTGTGTTTAAGTGGATGTCATTAAAGACCTTTACCAGAGCAGTCTCAGTACTGTGGTTTGGACGAAAGCCTGACTGGAACACATCTAAACAGTTATTTAAATGCAAAAAATTACTCAGCTGTTGAAAAACAACTTTTTCAATGATTTTACCTAGAAATGGCATGTTTGATATGGGCCTGTAATTGTTCATTACTGAAGCATCTAGATTATTCTTTTTTAAGAGCGGTTTAATGACTGCAGTTTTCAGGGCCTGTGGAAAAATACCTGAGTGAAGAGATTTGTTTACTATATGAAGTAGATCTGAGGCCATGCAAGGCAAAACATCTTTAAAAAATCCCGTTGGAATAATATCAAGGCAGCAGGAGGAGGATTTCAGAAGTTGAATAATGTCCTCTAGGTTTTTATCATTAATCTGATGGAATTGTGTCATGGTGTTTGAGTTGATGTTAAGTGGACACAGAGACAACACATTTGCTGTTCCTGATGCAGAGGCACTGACTGCTTGTCTTATTTTCTGAATTTTGTCAGTGAAAAAGGAGGCAAAATTATTGCACGCCCTGGTGGATAGAAATTCAGAGGCTACTGACACTGGGGGGTTAGTTAGTCTGTCGACAGTAGCAAACAAGGCACGTGCGTTGTTTTTGTTTTTGGTAATGATGTCAGAGAAGAACGATTGTCGTGCGTTTTTCAATTCCAAATTATAAAGGCCAAGTCTCTCTTTATAGATTTCAAAGTGAACCTGGAGATTTGTTTTTCGCCACCTGCGTTCAGCTTTTCGACACTCTCTTTTTTCTGCTCTCACGGTCATGGCCTTTCTCCATGGAGATATTTTGTTGCCAGTCACTTCTTTTACCTTAGTTGGAGCAATGGCATCTATAATATTTTTAATTTTTGAATTAAAATGATCTACTAGCTCATTTACTGAGATGTTAGCAGGGGCAAGTGTGGAAGAAAAATTCTGAGTAAACATTTCCCTAGTATTTTCAGTTAAATATCGCTTTGTGGTTACCTCTTTTTGAACATTTTTGTGAACAGAAATAGAGCTCTCAAAGAAAACACAGGAATGATCAGAGAGCGCAACATCAGTCACCACAACCTTAGAGATATTCAGACCCTTTGAGATAATTAAGTCCAGAGTGTGCCCCTTATTGTGCGTGGGCTCCGTCACATGCTGAGTCAGTCCATGGCTATCAAGAACACAAAACAGTTCTTTTGCCCCTCTGTCCTGGGGGTTGTCAACATGGATGTTAAAATCACCAACAATGACTAAACGGTCAAAGTCAATACACACTATAGACAGCAGTTCAGTAAAGTCATCAAAAAAGCTTGCACAGTATTTGGGTGGTCTATAGATATTTAGGAACAGAGCTCGAGAGGAGCATTTCAGCTGAAGGGCCACATATTCAAAAGAAGCAAAGTTCCCATAAGATGTCTTCCTGCATTGAAGAGAATCATTGAACAGAATAGCAACTCCACCCCCTTTCTTATGCATTCTTTCCTGACTCATAAAACTAAAGTTGGGAGGGGTTGATTCGATAAGAACAGCTGCACTGTTATTTTGTTCAATCCAAGTTTCTGTTAAAAACATAAAATCGAGATTGTGCTCAGTGATAAAATCATTGATTAAAAATGTTTTTCCTGCCAAAGACCTGACATTTAATAAAGCTAGTTTAAGTTCGTTAAACACACTATCAGTCATGTTTTTTGTAACAAGCTGTGGCTGACATGGAATCACTGCTAAATTAAATAAACTCACACAAACGTTTGAGCGCTTCCTGTATCTAAGATGATTCACCGCTCTTAATCTATTACCTATCAACACAGATATCGGCAAAGCTATAGGCAGGCAGGGCCCTGGCATGTCCTGGAAAGAGTTGAGAGTGCCATACGCCCTTGAGCCTGGACCCAGCACACATCAGTAAGCATTTTGTACACACACATCCTTATCAGGCTTCGGAGACTGCAGATGCTTTCTAGAAGGGAGGGGAGGTGGTTGACGTAGGCACGGTGATGGAGACGGGGGAGATGGCGCAGGGGTAGAAGACAGGCTGCCAGGGGGGGGAGGTGGTTGACGTAGGCTCGGTGATGAAGACGGGGGAGATGGCGCCCGTCTCCGCGGTGATTTTGGTGGGCGTCCTTGAGGAGCGGGGGTAAAGGACATGCTGCCAGCCCTGCGTATCGCCTTAGTTTGGTTATTGAAATCCAGGGAGGAATCGGTGCCAACCCTCTGTATCGCCTTCATGTGTTCAAGGGCGTTGTCAGGGGGGGGGGGTGACGGGCAGTGAAGACTCCTCCATGTGTCTCATAGGTCTCCCATAATCAGAACATTCCTCAGGCGGGTGCAGTGATAATTCTTCAGGGTTTTCTGTGTGATGTGTTGTGTCTTTCTCCTGTTTTGATTCCTCTTGCCGCTTGTCCTTGGCAGAGGGAACAGATTGATGACGCAGGCAGTTGAAAATGTTAGAGATAAACAATTTCACTCCTGACTTGTTCAGGCAAACTCCATTTGCCTTGAAAAGATGTCTGCGATCCCAGAAAAAGTAAAAATTGTCAATATAATGGACTGAATGGTCAGTACAGGCATTGGAAAGCCAGGTGTTCAGTGCAAACAATCTGCTGAATCTCTCCACTCCTCTTCTGACTGGCGGTAGAGGGCCACTGATGAACACCTCCGCATTTAGAGAGCTGACAGTTTGCAACAAACATTTAAAGTCTTCTTTCAGCACTTCTGACTCTTGTTTCACAACATCATTTGTTCCAATGTGTAGTACCACATTCTTCACAGTTGGATGTTTAGCCCCAATATGCAGGATCTTCTCAGCCAAGTCAGAGACCATATCCTTGGGAAAACAGAGTACTTTGGTGTTGTTCTTACTACACAGACTTTTTACATCTCTCATAGCAGAGTCACCCACAATCAGAGTTTCAGGCCCAGTCGTTAGCTTTCCCTCTAGCCTTTTACTTTTGGAGTAGCTATTAACTTCGGCTATTCTTACCCTGCTGTGTGAAGAGGACAGGTTATCCAGGTCATCAGAAAGAGATCTCCGGTTCTCAGTCAGCGGAGCGTATCTGTTCTGGATTGGCACACTTGGTGGTTTAGGAGGATTGTTTGTAATTCTCCCTTTAGCAGCTGTCCACGGCTGATTCCTTGTATGAACAGGGGTTGAAGAGGCGTTCTTCCTGGGTGATAACAATGCAGGCCAGCCGGTCGCATCACAGATTTCAGATCGCTGGGCTCTGCCTGTTATCCGTCCTCCCAAATCCCATGGAAATGATTTACTCTTCGGCTTTGCACCCAGAGAGTTCCAGGGAGGACTACCACTTGTAGATTTATTACCCAGTACACAGGCCCCCTGTTCCTTGGAATCCTTGTAGCTGCTAACTAGCTGTGAGTTAGCATACCCTTCTCCATTATTTTGCAACACTGGTAAAGTGGTGTCATTCCCACAACATAGTCCATTCACTTCCACGTTAACTTCCAACCGTTGCATTTTCATTTCCAACACAGCCATCTTCTGTAGAAGTTTGTGGAAGTCATCTGTAGAGAACGGAGGCATTTTGCTACCAACTAGCATGCAGTAGCCTACCAGGCTTTAGCTGTTGCTAGGCCACGCTACTGTAAGACTGAGGTCGTCGTAAAAATGTTGAAATATGGCTGAAACCCTCCGTCAATTTACGAAGATGAACTGTCCCAGTGATAAATTAATGTCCAGGAGCGGCTGCTCGAAGTTTTCAGAGAATAAGAATAGGAAAATCAGCATAAAAAGTAAGCAGAGGCAGGAGCAAGCAGAAAAGCGTCTGCACTGTAAGAAAGGAGGAAGCAGGTCAGGGGGCCGTTCCTCCCAATCACGCCCCTCCAAGTGTCTCCATCATTGCCCACAAGTGCGTTGAAGTCTCCCAGTAAGATTAAAGAGTCCCCTTCAGGAGCCCCATACAGGACTCTTTCCAGGGTCTCCAAGAAAGCTGTATACTCTGAACTGCTGTTGGGTGCATAAGCACACACAACAGTCAGAGTTTTCCCCCCCATAACCCGCAGGCGTAGGGAGGCGACCCTCTCGTCCACTGGGGTAAACTCCAACAACGAAGCACCCAACCGGGGACTTGTGAGTATCCCCACACCCACCCGGCGCCTCACACCTTGAGCAACTCCGGAGAAGAATAGAGTCCAACCCCTATCCAGAAGTAAGGTTCCAGAGCCGACGCTGTGCGTAGAGGTGAGCCCAACCAGATCCAACTGGTAACGCTCCACCTCCCGCTCAAGCTCCTTCCCCCCCAGAGAGGTGACGTTCCACGTCCCCAAAGCCAGCTTCTGTCGCCCGAGTCTGGTCCGTTGAGACCATCCGCTTTCACTGCCACCCTTCTGGCAGCGCACCCGACCCCATCGCTGTTTCCCGTAGGTGGTGGGCCCGCGGGATGGAGAAGCGGAGGTGTTGCCCACGTTGCCTTTTCGGGCTGGGCCCGGCCGGGCTCCGTGGCAAGCCCGGCCACCAGACGCTCGCCGACGAGTCCTCCTTCTGGACCTGGCTCCAGAAAGGGAGGATACCCAGGCCGGGTATCCTCACTTCTTGTTTTTTCTTTCATGAGGTCTTTTGAACAAAATGAACATTGCTTTTTATTTAAATTAAATAAATAATATTTTACATCAAAAGAAACAACAATGTTTTAACAAATGGTATTAAATAATCTGATGACAGAACTGTAAACAGAATAGCTGAAACTTTAACAAAATAAATAACTCAGTTTCCTCTAATTATTAACCCATGTTTGTATAATTGAGTTAACTCCGTGTGATGCTGCTAGCATACATAACACCTGACGTGGAAAAGTTACTCGTGGATGGGGCTACAGAGCTACTAGAAAGACAGTCGAACCCGGTGCATTCCTCCGTCTGAATGTGGTGCACTTTTAATAATAATAATAATAATAATTCATTTATTTTATAAAGGCGCCTTTCAAGGCTCTCAAGGTCGCCGTACAGACACTTAAAAAACAAGATACACAATACATAACACCAGCATAATCGACATAAACAAGACAATGCAGTAAATAAATAGATCAGATAACCAAATAAATAAAAAACAGGATGTGTGATGGATAATGATCAGGGTGGATATGCGAGTGTGAAGAGATATGTTTTGAGGCGTGATTTGAAAATGGGGAGAGAGTCAGAGTTGTGGATGTCAGGTGGGAGGGAGTTCCAGAGGCGGGGTGCAGAGCGGCTGAAGGCTCTAGACCCCATGGTGGTTAAACGGAAGGGGGGTGCAGTGAGGCTGAGGGAAGCAGAAGATCTGAGTGTGCGGATGGGTGTGTTGATGTGCAGGAGGTCGGAGAGGTACAGAGGAGTGAGGTTATGGATGGCCTTAAAGGCGAGGAGCAGAATCTTAAAAATGATACGGGATTTGACGGGGAGCCAGTGAAGCTGCTGAAGAACAGGAGTGATGTGGTTAATGGAGGGGGTTCTGGTGATGATGCGGGCGGCAGAGTTCTGAACCAGTTGAAGTCTGTGGATGGATTTGAGAGGGAGACCAAAAAGAAGGGAGTTGCAGTAGTCGATGCGGGAAGTGACCAGGGTGTGAACAAGAATGGCGGTGGTCTTAGGGTTAAGGGACGGGCGGAGGCGGTTGATGTTGCGTAGATGGAAATAGGCAGACCGAGTGATATTACTGATGTGAGATTTGAATGAACTTTTGCTAAATGTTTAGACAAATTGCTCGTGTTACCGCCCTTACATGCTAAACTCTTATTGCACTTTAGGCAACGAGCATTGTCCACATCGAGACGGGTAAAGTTTAACCACACCTTTTAGCGCTTAGTTCTCTCCGCCGTGTGTGTGTGTTGCATGCATGTAGCAGCTGCGCGTGTGTAAACTGCCCCGCCCCCTCGCACACAGACGGGTGAGAGAGATCTCTGGTCTGGATTGGAAAGATCGAAAATACATCAGACGCATTTTTTTTTTTTTGCATATTAGAAACGAGTTGGCGACACTAAGACTGCAATATAATGTTTATGTAGCAATAATACACATGACATGTCTCCAGTACCGATAAAAAGACCGATAACGTCGGAGTTTAACGGTACCACGGTCTTTAATAATTCAGCCCCGGGGCTTCTTTAATACCGGGACTCGGTACCCATCCCTAGTCTTAACTGCATAGGGCCCGCCTCCGATGCTGTTTATCACCTGCCATGGCTCCAAAGCTTTAGGGGTGTTGGTTCCTATCAGCATGGTGACTTCTTTTTTTATCTTTGGGATTTTCACCTCCTTTAGATATGGCCACTTCTTTAGGTCTTCCTGCAGGGTGATGTTTTCTTTATTGACCGGTACATCTTTACATGTAAAAACCTTAGGGAGTTCAATGTACTTCCTTTCTTCAAGTCCACACACTTCCAGGTCCGACAAGATACAACTTTGGGCTGGCTTCTCCTGACCCATAGTTCGGAGTAGGATCGTAGTTTTCTTGTCTCGAACGTTCAGCTGTGTCTTCAGTGATTCAGTGCAGAAAGTCGCGGTACTTCCTGGGTCCATGAAGGCATACGTCTCCACAACCTTCTAATCAGGAAAATGGCATAGGCATTCAGAGCTTTTCTGTCTTCAGATCTGATCTGTGGCCACTTTAGAGCTTTATCCATACATAGGCGGTAGCAATTTTAAGTTCATCACCGTAATGTTTCTGGAATAGAGCCCTAGCTTCTTTGTAGCCTCTCTGTGGTGCCATGTGCTCACAACTGCAGACGAGCTCCTGAGGTTCCCCTCCGGTGAACTGTTCCAAGTAGTACAATTTATCACGGCTTACAGTTACAGTTACACA
Source organism: Harpagifer antarcticus (assembly GCA_902827135.1). NCBI lineage: Eukaryota > Metazoa > Chordata > Actinopteri > Perciformes > Harpagiferidae > Harpagifer > Harpagifer antarcticus. Next base: position 639,460 of record CADEHL010000995.1, read on the forward strand.
GCCTGTCCCTAACCACCATAAAGTGTGGGTGAATGAGTGCTGCGTTTGGGTGTAGCTGGGAGCCATCAATACTCACCACGCGTTCGAAGGCGTGCTGAAGGGTCTTGTCCCTCGACTGTTCGAGGGGGAAATCCTCCACGGGAAACACCAGCGGGGCCAGAGGGACCTCCGCTGCCCCCTGTTTACCCCTCGACGTCGTCAGCCGCCTCCGACTCTCCACTAAACACAGCACACAACTCACATTTCCCTGCCGTCCGTGAACGCACCCCCATAGCCCCTGCTAGCTTAGCAAACATCAACATAACAACAGGCCACTTCACCGTTTTTTGTTCTTCTGATGTCCCACTTAATGCACCGATCTCCGTGGGTGGATAAGCAGTCTTTAAGGCACGGACACACCAGGCCGATTACCGGCATCTGTGTCCCGCACCGTCAGGTCTTTTTACCCCAGCCGACTTTTCGGCCAAATCGGCGGGCAGTCGGCCAAAGGCAGTCGGCAAAAGAGAGAGAGAGAGCTTCTCGTTGTAGAGTGAAAATGGAACGCACACGCTATTTGTTGTTTGTTTATATCACGCAGTTTGTTCTTCTTCTCTCGGTTATCACGCAGTCTGTCCCGGTTGTTGCCTCTTTTGAATGACGAATACACACTACCGCCGCCTGCTGGTAAGGAGAGTTATTGCCACTCACGCATGTGCAGTTCATACGTGCTTCTTGGCCGTCGGCTGAAGTTTTTGCGGTGTGTTCCAGTGCATAGTTGAAGTGTACCTAGGATGAAAATTACAGGCCTCTCTCATCTTTTTAAGTGGGAGAACTTGCACAATTGGTGGCTGACTAAATACTTTTTTGCCCCACTGTATATGATTCTGTTTTCTTCAAGTTTGTATTTTGTTGGTCGAACGCACTTATTGTAAGTCGCTTTGGATAAAAGCGTCAGCTAAATGCAATGTAATGTAGACGAGAATAGCCGATTGCAGCCGGGGGAGGTCTCAAAAAGCTCGCCTGAAGTCGGACAGCTCGGAGTCGGCTGCTTCTTCTTCTTCTCTCGGTTTTTGGCGGATTAAAACTGTAAGGTGTATACCGCCACATACTAAACACGAGTGTGTATCACCATATCACCGCTTGTACCACTGTACGTTGTTTTAAATTCTTCCAATCAATCCTGTTTCCCTCAAATACTTAATAATGGCCTTCCTGGTAGCTCTTACACCCTCACCTTCTGTTCCCAATATCGCCATCAGGCTCCACTCCCTTCCTGCCTCTCTGACCCTGTCTCTTAGTTTTCTCTGTTTTGTACATGTTGAAGTGTTATACGACGTGTTCCACATTTTCTTTCACTCCACACACCCTGCATTCTTCAAATTTGCTTTTTCCCATTATAAACATCGTGCCGTTTAATCCTGTATGATCCAATCAGAGTCTAGTGATGATGATCACCTCCAGTCTGTTCCTTTCTGTATAGACCTTTGTTATGACTGATTTCTGTAATTTGTGGTATCTCCTCCCTTTCTACCACCTTTTCTGCCATATTTCCATACCCGTCTTCTTAATTATTGCTTTTCCTTCCCCAAGTGAAACTGGTTTTGTTATTTCCTTTTGTAACGCATCTTTTGCTAACTTATCAGAATGCTCATTCCCTTGAACCCCCTCATGTGCAGGCACCCAGCATAACTGCACATCTATTCCCCTTATCTGAAGTCTCAATAAGCAATGGTTAAGTTCAATAAATACATCTTCTCTAACAGTTATTGTCGACTGTATGCTTTCCAAAGCATATCTGTGCATATCACCACCCTATCAGGTCTGACCTCTTAACCTATTGTAGCCCAATAATTGCCGCGAGTATTTCTGCTGTATAAACTAACTGTTATTTGACACTCGTTTTGAGATAGATATTTTTAATTCCGGTATATACACGCCTATCGCCACGCATTCTTGCTTCTTAGATCGATCTGTGTACATGTTGAGGTAATTGTAATACTTTTCGCTCGGGTACATACTCGTTTTAATTCTCACTTTATTTATTTGCCACTCTTTTTTCCTTTCTATGATACTCACATCTATATTAGCTTCTGGGAAAAGCCATGGGGGAACACTGCTAAATGGGCTTGCTTTGGCAAACTTTATGGTCTCCATATGGCCTCGTTCTCTCCTTACTCGTCCAGCCAAACCCACGTCCCTGGAACTTTGTATATTCCCAACAATCCTGCAGTATTCTGTTTGTGATATTTTCCTCTCCACTTCCTTGTAGCCTGACCCAGAATGACAGAGCAAGTTTCTCTCTTCCGATCTCCAGAGGTGTCTCTCCTCTCGGAGTTGGCTTGACTCGGTTTGCATTTATAAAGAATGCACAGATATGTACTAAATACATACATTTGTTCCTGCTCAAGATTAGATTCAACTGTATTGTTATTGCACAGATTACAGGTAATCTGACAACAAAATGCAGTTTAGCTTCTAACCAGGAGTGCAACAAGCAGTAAAATGAAAAGTAATGTACACAATCTACAGAATACAATATAGAATGAATTGAATGATGAATAAACAGTGAGGGGTATGAATACACTAGATATACACAGCAGCCTGTGAGCAGTATGAACAGTGTATATGACTGTGCTAAGATATATAAAGTATGAAAACGGTAAGCAGTGCAATATAGTATATAAAATATAGATATTCATTTCATGATGATAAACATTGTGGAACAATGAGAACAAATGTGAATGGAAGTGGCGACGTAAAACTGACACAAAACAACAACAAACTTTTGCGGAGCCAATTGGAGAGTTTCATCAGCAGCACGGGGTAAAAACGCCGGGTTACGTATTGTAACCCTTGTTATATTAGCACAGGCGGAGCCCTCTACTGGACTCTATTGGTACTACCTTATCATGCAAGCATTCACCTACTGAGATTTCTATAGACGTAGCCGGCCCCGGGGCGGGCCTACCTGAATGAGTGCGCATCTCACTTCCGTATAAAAGGAGGCCCCGCCTCCTGACCACCATCCTACACCACTCTTCAGCGAGCGGTATAGGACAGACAGTGTCCCAAGGTAGAGGGCTCCGCCTGTGCTAATATAACAAGGGTTACAATACGTAACCCGGCGTTATATCTCTCACAGCCCCTATGTATGCACGCACTGTCGTCCAGCACACCGTTCCACCTCACTGTCCCTGACCGGCTTTAGCAGCCGCTGCGCCTCACTCACCTCTCCCTCGGTTGTAACCGTGGAGAAGTCCAGGCTGCAGCCGATAGAGCACACCCCGACACGCTTGCCTCGCAAAAAAGTGTGCTTGAAAACAGTGCTGAGGGCTCCCCTGCGTCCGCTTTTAGGCAGCCGGGGAAAGTCCGCAGCTGTATGGGTTCACTACGCACCCTCTCTCCTGAGTCCCTAAAGAGCACAGGGAGAGCGCAAGTGCCCCCTATGTCCCCACACTCAGACACTGACCCCGTGCAGAGTGTGTACGGACTATAGTATGGAGGGCTCTCCCCCTCCTGCCCCCAGGCAGGCGAGGGGAGCCCTTTAGCCCTGTAAGGGCCCAAAGCGCATTACGTCACCCCGCGACCCTTCAGGAGTCCGGAGAAATGTAAGCACATTTACGCCCGGGGAGGGGGTCAGATGCCCACTGATCCACAGACCCCCCCTCCTCACCAGTCCTGTGTTGCCCCAGCAAGCACAGACGCTGAGAAAGAGCCAGACATATCCAAGAGATAAAACTTTATGAATCGACCTGGCGTTGACCAAGACGCCGCCGTGCATATGTCCTCCACACTCACACCGTTGACTAAGGCTGTTGATGCAGCCACAGCTCGCGTGGAGTGCGCACGGACCCCCGTGGGACAGGCTCTCCCTGCCTGCTCTTAGGCGTGTGTAATGCCTCCGCAAAGCCAGCGTGCCAGGCGTTTCTTGGACAGAGCTTTTCCAGTCACCCCGCCCCCGAAGCACACAAACAGCTGTTCAGTGCGTCTCAGGGTAGCTGTGCGCTCTACATAACATGCTAACGCGCGCACCGGGCAGAGGAGGTGTAATTTAGCTTCCCTGGCCCCACCATGGGGTGGAAGACTAAATCCCCCCAACTGAATAACCCTCGACCTGAACGCACTCTTTAGGCTCTTGGTCACAAAGGAGGGGTTCGGTCTGAGTGTCGCCCCGCTCCGGTCACCCCGAATCAGTAAACAGCTCGGGTGCACCGACAGAGCGGTTAACTCGGACACTCTTTTGGCTGACGTTAAGGCAAGTAGCAACACTGTCTTCCACGACAGTGCTTTCAGGGAGGAGAGCTCTAGAGGCTCAAATGGCTCTGTGACCAGAGCCTCCAGCACCAGCGGCAGGTCCCACTGCGGGGTGGAGGCGCGTACTACTGGGCGCAGCCTCCTGACCCCCTTTAAAACCGCAATATCAGTGGATGAGAAAAGGCCGACCTGCGGTTGAATCCCTCATGACAGGACGAGATGGCTGCTGCATACACTTTACAGTAGAATGAGCAAGTCCTCTGTCCACCAATAACTGTAAAAAGGACAAAATAGAGCCCAACTCACAATATAGGCGTTCTATTTTCCACTCCTCACACCATCACTGGAATCCCAGCCACTTCGGCCTGTAACAGGCTGTGGTGGACACCCAGTCTTCCTGAAAGAACTTCATTCAAATCTTGAAAAAAAAGATAAATAACACAAATTGAAATTGCCCCACAAATAATAAATAAACACATTAGCCATATTACCATGGGACATGGGGACACAGCAAATAAATGCTGCCATCACATCGAAGTTAGAGGCCTTTGCATATTTAAAACCAGTGCCAAATATGTAAAATCTGTAAAGTTTTTGTAAAACTACAGAAACAAACTCTCAATGGCCACCAGTCTGCAGATCACACACATCAATTTTACAAAAGATGTAACAAAGATGTTAACACTGCCGACAGTCATTATTTCAAACAGTATGAACACATTTAACGCAGAATGCTCATTCATTTGTTTCCCTGGACCACGATGGCTGCCATCGTATGGTCACATCCTGGGTGGACCGGTCACTGATGAAGGCGATATTCATGTCCTTTTGAAGCACATTAAATAATAGGTTAGCGCATAAGAGATAATGAATTAGGCAATGCATACTTTTTAAACTGTCACTCTTAGCTAATTCAGAGCCATTATTACCAGCTGCTAAAGCAACGCTGGTATTGTTTTCACCTATTGAGTCTGCATGTGTGTGTCGTCATGGCAATGTGGTCCTGAAGACACACAGAGGTGGTTTTGAGTACTTTGCCTAGTGTTTCAATGCATGTGGACTAGGGGTGTAACGGTTCACAGAAGTCATGGTTCGGTTCATACCTCGGTTTGGGGGTCACGGTTCGGTACGGTTTCGGTACAACAAGATTTTTTTTAACATTTTAAAGTAAAATGCTTCAATCTGGTGCACTTTGAGCACCCAATTACTAGAGACTGATCTAGGGGATACAACTCTAAAACACCCATATGAAAAAGATCGGTTTGCATTTTAATAACAAGGAAAAGCAAAAAAAAGTCCCAAATGCATAATTTTTTTTGCTGTTATTTATTTTTAACAGTAGTGCAAGTTTTGGTATGAAAATAAGGAACTCTAACATTTGGAATCATTAACTGCATTACACAGTTCAAAACAAACCACAAACAGTAACACACACACTCAGATGGCCATATTATTTATAATGGCTAATGTCAAACAAAAAGGTTAAATAAGCTGTACAACTAAAAAGAATGTCTTGAAAATATTAAAATAAATAATAAGAAAGTGTTTGAATCACAATCAATAAAAGGCAATACAGAACTGTATAACATCTCCTGATGTCAAAATATAAAATAAATACAATGATAAATATAAAAAAAAAAAATCTGTACCTTTAGGAGCAATGTCTAACATGTGTAATTAACTTGTGAGTGCGTGAGGCCATTATGCCTAAATAAAGGTTCTCAAGCTTTACTCTATTTTCAAGTTGTTCTTCAAAAACATGAGTTTGTCTACATTGTCAGCAGTGAGGGCAGATCTGTTGGCGGTAACTATGTCACCTGCCGTCGAGAAAACCCTCTCGCTGGGGACTGAGACTGACTCGGATGTGATTGAGCATGTTGACGTGTTACCACTAGCATACTGCACCGCTGTCGAACAACGCCGACACACCTTCCTCGTCCGATCCACAACTCGCACCCCATCATTGTTGTAGTCCACAGGGAACCCGAAATGTTCCCACACACCTGATTTAAAAGAAGCAGGTGGGTCTTCTAGCTCCTGTGTGTTGTGTGAACTCGCCATAGCTAACTTTTGTTCTTCATGTATTGTGTTCGTTTTGTTGTGTTTTGTTCTTGTTCTTCATTTGTTATTTACGGGCGGCTGGCTTTTAGGCGCAATACCGCCCCCTGGATTATATATAGTGTAATACTGCCCTGAGTGACAGACTTTTTTCCCACTCGTAAAAAATGCCGTATTCACCGTGTGACTGCATGTGCCGAACCGTGACGTCCGAACCGTGACGGTACGGGACGAATTCGGATACCGTTACACCCCTAGTGTGGACAGAATTTGTCAATCACAACCGTGCAAGTTTTAGTGTATCTTCTCATCTTTTTTGCAGGTTCCAAACAATATTTGAACTGGTTAAGTGAAGAGCAGAAGCCACTTTTCAAATGTTACACAATCCTTTTCCCATGCCATTGCTGTCAACACCTATCCATGCTGAACGTTGCTAAGATATTATTGATTGGGGTGTGGCCAAAAGTGCAATATGCTTCAAAATGTAACTGACAAATAGCAGTGCTTTTGTCCTGTGTTTTTACACTGTGCCCATGGATTTTATGTTATTTCAAGATTTTTAATTACGTCGCTAAACTCCTTGAAAAGGTCCTCTTCCTTTTCTCCAAGGTACACGACAAGGCAGCGGATGGCTATAGTTCTCTGCGTACTTCAATTGTATTGTGCTACTTTTGAAAAAGGAAAAAAATTACCTAAATGAATATATTCTGAATGGGAGACTGCCAACAACTTGCATTTCAATAACAACTCTAAATAATGATCCTACCTCAAGAAGCATGTCCTTGATCTGCTTCACCGAGATTCATTTTTAATAAAAAGCGATATCACAATAGTAACCAAAGTATTTGTACTCTCACAGTAGCCTCTACTACTTTGTATCCTCTCACAGAACTATTCACAGTTCAAAGGCTGCTAATTTTGGTCAAACAGCAATTTGCCTATACAGTGCAACTACAAGGCTATCTACTGTAATTGAAAGACAAAAGATGACACTCACCTTAAAATCCTTTGTATATTTCTATTTGTCTTAACTGTCGGAACTTGTCCAGGCATGTTAAGTGGGAGTGGACTTGAAATCTTTAACTCAAGGTGCAGAACAATTACGTTTTCAAGCCAATTGCATTACTTACTAGAACTTGAATTTTGTTTTAAGTCAATTAACGCAGAAATCAGAGTTCAAATTATACACAATATTAAGTTGATGTAATTAGCAACATTATTACGTCAACACAACTTATAAATTAATGTTTGCAACTTCAAATGTTTATCTAAATCAATTGGTTTACTGTCCTATAGTATACATATAGTATACATCGGAATGATTTCAAACCTGTTTTTATTTATCCTAATAATTATAAAGGAGTGCCTTGGAAATATGTGTTGGAAATTGTGATCAAAACGTTTGAGACCCACTGAGATAACTTAGACTAAAGTGAACTATCTAAACACTCAGAGTCCTTTACCTCACTGAGCTGTAGTTATCAGCCTCTCAGTCTGACTGGAGAGGACTCTCCCTCCACATCATTGTAGAAACATCTTCTTATATCCGTTAGCGCAGCAGAAGCTAACAACATTCCCCGCCGGTACCGGTGCACCCCCTCTCTCTATCTATCTCTCTCTCTCTCACGCTGGCTGTGAGCTGCGGGCGCCTGATAAGCCAACATCCCCCACTTTCATCACTTACAACGCCCATCGTACGGGGCAAATGGAAAATGTAACCGAGGTGAAAAGGGTGTTATCTTTACTTAATTATGAATGTTGTTACATCAAGGCTGAAAATTAATTTTGTTTTGTATTATATTTGTATTTAATCTTGTGGAAGTGCAGATCCCCTGTCCTCCACCAGGGGGTGCTGCAGTAACCTCAGCACCCCTACTTCCCACGACCCTGCCCGCATAGCGCTCTCCTTTAGATAGCACTCCCTACGGTTCATCCCTCTCATCTGCGCATGCCCACTAGCCACCTCCACAGCTGGGGCAGCGAATGTGGAATGTGTACGGTTAACATTGTGTGTAAGTGTAGCATTTGTGGAAACAAAAGACACTCAGATTTGGATACAGATCAACCTCATTCTTATTAGAAAACTTAGTGATCTGTGCATTATACAGGGAGGAGGCGGGATTTGCCCTCTCGTCCCGGGCGGAGAGATTTTCTCCCCCCGCCAGGCCAGTCAGATCCGTGAAGACGGGCAGCCCGTCCCCGTGTTCCACGGGGTGGGCTGAAGAGGTGGAGGGCGCCACGGGCACGAGATCTCCGTGCCGGCACCTCTCCCTTCGTCTCACCGTCGCGCCACGCTGCGGTTACTCTTCTCTCTACTGAGGTCTTTGAACGCATCGCGGCCCGCCCTCAGGGGAGGGGGTCCGCGCGCGCCGTCACAATGCCGTCTCTTCGAAACGGACATTATGGGAAAAAGTGGAATTGTGGAGAGAGATTACTCTTACTCTGGGATAAATGCACTCGTTCTCACTGAATGCATTTTTCCCACACACACACATCACTCTAGAACTAGAGTTTACAAACGTAAACCACCGTTCCCCTGCACGCCCATGTATTAACGATGTATTTCCCATTCAACGGTGAAATGCATTAATCGGAGCTATTATACTAGGCAAGGTGTGTTTTCTGACAACAGCACACCGGCAATAGCGTCTCTTGAACCCGCACAGTGCTTTGACAGCACACGGTTTATTCCACTCACGTGCACACGCCCACCTGCTGGCTCCCTATACTGGGGTTTACAGCGGGGGCGGGGAGTGTAGGACAGTGTTTCTTCCGCTGAGGATGGGCAAGAATCAGCCACGCTGCGATTACTCCTTATCCCGTCCGTGAGCAAGGAGATCGATCCAAATAACCCTTCCGTAAACACGGGGGCTCCCAGGAGATCAACACGGTCCTCTTTGGAAAAATGCCATGCGACGTGATATCCCAGGGACATCACAAGGCAGGCAGCGGCAGGCAGCGGCAGTGGCGGCGGCCTGTGATGAAGTAGGGTCGACCCTATATCATGTGAAGCCACCGAGCACCGGTCCCCGGGGGAATCGGGCCTAGGGCAAGGCTCGTGGACCAAGCTACTTATTTGGCCTTGCAGCCCAATAATCGCTCTGACCTGGTGAGGCGGGGGCATCTCTAGCAATGAGCGAGTAGCACAGCCCCACCTAGTGTCAGCAGAAAGTATTCAAATAATGTTTACAACAAAATGCAAAAAATATATATAAAATATATTTTAAGATCATGTTTAATCATCTGATTCGTCTGTACATTGCTGTTTTAGTCTGTGTTCTTCTAATTAGTGTCTACAGTGTGTGCCTATTGAGCTGCTTAGAGCCATGTGGGACAAAACCCGATCCTGCCCCTCCCTCTCACTGTCTAAGTGAACGGTGACTGTAAAAACTACACTGCACATGCTCAGAGTATTGTCCTATTTAATGTGTGTGGCAAAAAATAATGACCATAGGGGCACTGAGCTGCCATCCCCACCATACGTCATCTCACATCATTCAGAGCTGATTGGCTGTAAGTACTTGTGCCGCGAAAAGTGTGGTGTGTGAAGAGGAGGAGAGAGAGGCGTCCTAAAACTAGGAAGTAAGCTGCGCATGGCTTCCCTCCACAAAAAAGCAATGAGATTTCTCCATAGGATTTTAGAAAATAGCTCAAAATAAGATCTGTGGGAAACGTACCTGTTAGATAAATGCACGTTTGTTCAGCTGGATAATATCCAGATGTCTACCCTACTTTTATCGTTTTCTAATCATAAATCTATCGATTAGATTTATATTTATATTATATTTTGATTTAGGTCAAAATATAATGTTTGTAAACCTGAAGAGTCAGTGCCAGTGCCTCACCAGCCATGAACCTCTCTGCAGAAGCTTAGACATCTAAGTTTTTTGTGCCCCACCACTTTTGCACATATAGAAACGCCACTGGAAATGGCACCACCTCGGCCATATCCTGGTCCCCCAAACACTCGAAGCAGAGGTGGTGGGGATCGGCGCCCGCTATCTTTCTTTCTCTTTCTTCCTTCCTCTCAAAAAATACATCTCGGACTCAGTGCTAGGCTATCACCTCCGCTCGCTGAAGAGTAAAGGATTATGGTCAGGAGGCGAGGCCTCCTTTTAGACGGAAGTGAGATGCGCACGCGTTCAGGTAGGCCCGCCCCGGGGCCGGCTACGTCTATAGAAATCTCAGTAGGTGAATGCTTGCATGATAAGGTAGTACCCATATAGCCCAGTAGAGGGCGGAGCCTGTGAGAGATGTAACCACCAATGAGCGCTCAGCTCGAGATACCAGCGAGTCGTTTCCCATCAAGCATTTCGCTTCTGCAGCTCGTGGAGAGAAACTGCTCCGCCTCGCTCTCAAGGTTACCGGCGTCTTTGTCCGGCGAGATTTCAACGTTTCATGTAGTCGAGCCTCCAGAGCAAGTCTGACAAAATGACTAACTAATGACTAACTAAGTGCAACGCACTTGTAAGACGGAGGTCACAATAGCACAGGTCTGCGTCGGTCTCGCTAATATCAACCGAGCCTTTTATCTTCACCTTTCATGCAACGCCGTCACTGCAATCTCTCATTCATAGCTCGGCTTCTCCAGAGCGTAGTCTTTTGACAAATGTAGTTCAAAATCAATTCAAGGTAAGATAAGATAAGATAAGATGAACCTTTATTAATCCCCAAGAGGAAATTCAGTTTGTACAAAGCAGCAACAGGGTAAGCGTGAAAAAAACAGTACAGCAAAGATTCACACAGATCAATACAATCTAAAATAAATAATAAATAACATAAAATCAAGGAAATAATGATAGTAATAATAAAAGACTATGAAAATAGGAGCTGAATAAAAATAAGAGTAAAATAACTGTCAGCATATATACATATTTTGTCATCATCTAAGTTCTAAAGTGCGGAATAAGTTAAAGTGACAAGTTAACATGGGTTGTGGAGACAGTGTATATTTATGACCAGTAGGGGTGTAACGGTATCGGTAGTCGTCCCGTACCGTCACGGTTGGGACGTCACGGTTCGGCACATGCAGTCACACGGCGAATACGCCTTTTTTACGAGTGGGAAAAAAGTCTGTCACTCAGGGCAGTATTACACTATATATAATCCAGGGGGCGGTATTGCGCCTAAAAACCAGCCACCCGTAAATAACAAATGAAGAACAAAAACAAAACACAACAAAACGAACACAATATATGAAGAAGAAAAGTTAGTAGCAACGGCGAGTTCACACAACACACAGGAGCTAGAAGACCCACCTGCTTCTTTTAAATCAGGTGTGTGGGAACATTTCGGGTTTCCTGTGGACTACAACAACGATGGGGTGCGGGTTGTGGATCGGACGAGGACGGTGTGTCGGCGTTGTTCGACAGCGGTGCGGTATGGTAGTGGTAACACGTCAAACATGCTCAATCACATCCGAGTCAGTCTCAGTCCCCAGCGAGAGGGTTTTCTCGATGGCAGGTGACATAGTTACCGCCAACAGATCTGCCCTCACTACTGACAACGTAGACAAACTCATGTTTTTGAAGAAAAACTTGAAAATAGAGTAAAGCTTGAGTACCTTTATTTAGGCATAATGGCCTCACGCATTCACAAGTTAATTACACATGTTAGACATTGCTCCTAAAGGTACAGATTTTATTTTTGTTTTATATTATTGTATTTATTTTATATTTTGACATCAGGAGATGTTATACAGTTCTGTATTGCCTTTTATTGATTGTGATTGAAACACTTTCTTATTATTTATTTTAATATTTTCAAGACATTCTTTTTAGTTGTACAGCTTATTTAACCTTTTTGTTTGACATCAGCCATTATAAATAATATGGCCATCCGAGTGTGTGTGTGTGTGTGTTACTGTTTGTGGTTTGTTTTTAACTGTGTAATACAGTTAATGATTCCAAATGTTAGAGTTCCTTATTTTCATACCAAAACTTGCACGACTGTTAAAAAAAAATAACAGCAAAAAAAATTATACATTTGTGACTTTTCTTTTCTTTTCCTTGTTATACCGAAACCGTACCGAACCGTGACCCCCAAACCGAGGTACGAACCGAACCGTGACTTCTGTGAACCGTTACACCCCTAATGACCAGTGATTTAATTTTATTTCTTTTTCATATTCAACCCCTAGTTGTGCAGCCTGATGGCTACAGGCACAAAGGACTGTCCGAGGCGCTTGGTGCGTTGTTGTGGAGGGATTAGTCTGTGGCTGAACGTGCTCCTCATCTTCACTAGCTCTGCGTGGAGTGGGTGGGAGGGGTTCTCTAGGATGCTGTCAAGCTTCCTCCACGTCCTCCCCTCCGCCACCTCCTCCAGATTGTCCAGTTGAACTCCCACTACAGAGCTAGCCTTCCTCACGAGCCTGTTCAAGGTTCTTTATTTGTCATACGAACATAGCTACAGAGTAGTTATGTCGATGAAAATCTTCTCCAACAGTGCAACACAATAATACAGAAAAACAGAAAAATATAGTCCATCCATCTTCTCCCGCTTATCCGTGGTCGGGTCGCGGAGAAAAGTATAGTGCAAGTAAATATTAAAAAGTAAATACAAAATGAAAAATAGTTTAAAAAAAGTGAAGTAGTGAAATAAGAGTCTATATGCAAGCTATTGGAATGATGTATTAGATAAATAATTACTAAGTAGCGGATGACTGTTATGGATGTTGTTTCAACAGTTCAGGTGTTTAACAGTCTTCTGGCCTGTGGGATGAAACTGTCTCTGAGTCTGGTGGTTTTAGTCCGGATGCTGGGGTAACGCCTGCCAGACGGCAGCAGACAGAACAGTTTGTGGCTGGGGTGATGGGGGTCTTTTATAATCCGGAGGGCTTTCTTCCCGAGCCACTGGGAGTAAAGGTCCTCCATGGATGGCAGCTCCGTCCTGGTGATGTGCTGTGCAGTTTTCACCACCCTCTGTGAAGCCTTACGATTGAGGGCAGTGCAGCTGCTGTACCAGGCCGTGATGCAGCCAGGCAGAATCAATCAATCAATCAATCAATCAATGTGTATTTATATAGCTCAATATCACAAATGTTACATTTGTCTCAGTGGACTTCACAGTTTGTACAAAATATCAGTATGACAATACGACACTCTCTGTCCTTAGACTCTCTGTCCTTAGACCCTCACATCGTACAAGGAAAAACTTCCAGAGAAAACCCACAGTTTTAAAGGGAACATGGGAGAAACCTCAGGGAGAGCAACAGAGGAGGGATCCCTCTCCCAGGACGGACATACATGCAATAGATGCCGTGTGTAAATTGAAAAGATAATACATTTGCAACATAGGTAGTCCAAATGTTTGGAAATGCATGTGTGTATAATAGGAAGATGAATCCACAAGGATATCCATCCAGGACCTATGATCCAGGACCACAGCCACGACTCAAGATCCAGGGCTCGCGATGCAGGACACAGGACCGCAGGATCATCCATGTCTCCGGATCCCAGCGTATATAGACACCAGAGAGAAAGAAATTTGGGGAAGCTGGGTTAATCGGAACATGAGAGTACACAGGTATAGACAGAGAGAAGGAAGAAGTAAGATGTCCCCCGACAAACTAAGCCTATATCATACTTTTAGAGACTCTAGGAACAACCAACAACTCTGCATTCTTGGAACGCAATGCCCTAGTAGGACAGTAGTGTATAATGAGTTCTTTAAGGTAAGATGGCGCCTGCCCATTAAGGGCTTTGTAGGCGAGAAGAAGAATTTGAAATTATATCCTGTGTTCTATAGGGAGCCAGTGTAAGGCAGCTAGAACAGGAGTAATATGGTCCCTTTTCCTAACTCTGGTTAGTGCACGAGCTGCAGCATTTTGAATCAGCTGAAGCGACTTGACTGACTTCTTGGTACACCCTGATAATAAAGAGTTACAATAATCCAGCCTTGAAGTAACAAATGCATGGACTAGTTTCTCTGCATCGTTTTGAGGCAAGATATGCCTGATTTTTGCAATGTTACATAGATGGAAGTAGGCGGTCCTTGGAATTGATTTTATGTGGGCGTTAAAGGATAAATCCTGATCAAATATAACACCAAGATTCCTTACAGTGTCACTGGAGGCCAAATTAATGCCATCCATAGTTAGTATATCTAAGAAGGCTTGCCTTCTTACAGTGCAGATGCTTTTCTGCTTGCTCTTGCCTCTGCTTAGTTTTTTATGCTCTTTTTCTATTTTTCTTTTCTGAAAACTTCAAGCAGCGGCTCCTGGACATTAACCTATCACTGGGACAGTTATTCTTCGTAAATAGACGGAGGGTTTCAGCCATATTTCAATATTTTTACAACGACCTCAGTCTTACAGTAGCGTGGCCTAGCAACAGCTAAAGCCTGGTACTGCATGCTATTTAGCTTAAGCTAGTTAGCAGCAAAATGCCTCCGTTCTCTACAGATGACTTCCACAAACTTCTACAGAAGATAGCCGTGTTGGAAATAAAAATGCAATGGTTGGAAGTTAACGTGGAAGTGGATGGACTAGATTGGAATGACACCACTTTACCAGTGTTGCAAAAGAATGGACAAAGGCATGTTAACTCAAAGCTAGTTAGCAGCTACAAGGATTCCAAGGAACAGGAGGGCTGTGTACCGGGTAATAAATCTACAAGTGGTAGTCCTCCCTCGAGCTCTCTGGGTGCAAGGCCGAAGAGTAAATCATTTCCATGGGATTTGGGAGGACGAACAACAGGCAGAGCCCAGCGCTCTGAAATCTGTTATGCAACCGACTGGCCTGCATTGTTATCACCCAGGAAGAGCGCCTCTTCAACCCCTATTCATACCAGGAATCAGCCGTGGACAGCTGCTAAAGGGAGAACTACAAAAAATCCTCCTAAACCACTGAGTGTGCCAATCCAGAACAGATACGCTCCGCTGACCGAGAACCGGAGATCTCTTTCTGATGACCTGGATAACCCGTCCTCTTCACATAGCAGGGTAAGGACCAATAGCTACTCCAAAAGTAAAAGGCTAGAGGGAAAGCTAACGACTGGGCCTGAAACTCTGATTGTGGGTGACTCTGCTGTAAGAGATGTAAAAGTAAAAAGTCTGTGTAGTAAGAACAACACCAAAGTACTCTGTTTTCCCAAGGAAAACAACAGTCAGAAGTGCTGAAAAAAGACTTTAAATGTCTGTTGGAAACTGCCAGCTCTCTAAATGCAGAGGTGTTCATCAGTGGCCCTCTACCGCCAGTCAGAAGAGGAGTGGAGAGATTCAGCAGATTGTTTGCACTGAACAACTGGCTTTCAACTGTCTGTATTGACCATTCTGTCAATTTGATTGACAACTTTAACTTTTTCTGGGACCGCAGACATCTTTTTAAGGCAAATGGAGTTTGTCTGAACAAGTCAGGAGTGAAATTGTTTATCTCTAACGTATTCAACTGCCTACGTCATCAATCTGTTCCCTTTGCCAAGGACAAGCAACAAGAGGAATCAAAACAAGAGAAAGACACAACACATCGCGCAGAAAACCTTGAAAATCTATCACTGCACCCGCCTGAGGAATGTCTTGATTATGGGAGACAAATGGAGGAGTCTCCACTGCCCTTCACCCCCCCTATCACCTCTGAGGATACTCCTCCTTCACCCCACAGCTCTCTCTACTCTCCGTTCACCCTTTCACCCTCGCCCACCCTCCTGGAGATCGCTGAACACACAAAGGAGATACAGAGGGTTGGCACCGATTCCTTCCTGGAGTTCAAAGACCAAACTAAGGCGATACGCAGGGTTGGCAGCATGTCCTTTACCCCCGCTCCTCAATGACGCCCACCAAAATCAATGCAGAGACGCACACCATCTCCCCCGTCTTCATCACCATGCCTACGTCAACCACCTCCCCCCCCTGACAGCATGTACCCCCGCACCATCTCCCCCGTCTCCATTACCGTGCCTATGTCAACCAATTCCGCCCCCTTCAAGAAAGCATCTGCAGTCTCTGAAGCCTGATAAGGATGTGTGTATCCAAAACGCAACAAACTCTTACTGATATCTGCTGGGTCCAGGCTCAAGGGCATATGACACTCTCAACTCTTTCAAGGACATGCCAGGGCCCTGCCTGCCAGTAGCCTTGCCGATATCTGTGTTGATAGGTAATAGATTAAGAGCGGTGAATTATCTTAGATACAGGAAGCGCTCAAACGTTTGTGTGAGTTTATCTAATTTAGCAGTGATTCCATGTCAGCCACAGCTTGTTACAAAAAAACGTGACTGTGTATTTAACGAACTTAAACTAGCTTTATTAAATGTCAGGTCTTTGACAGGAAAAACATTTTTAATCAATGATTTTATCACTGAGCAAAATCTTGATTTTATGTTTTTAACGGAAACTTGGATTGAACAAAATAACAGTGCAGCTGTTCTTATCGAATCAACCCCTCCCAACTTTAGTTTTATGAGTCAGGAAAGAATGCATAAGAGAGGAGGTGGAGTTGCTATTTTGTTCAATGATTCCATTCAATGCAGGAAGACATCTTATGGGAACTTTGCTTCTTTTGAATATGTGGCCCTTCAGCTGAAATGCTCCTCTCGAGCTCTGTTCCTAAATATCTATAGACCACACAAATACTGTGCAAGCTTTTTTGATGACTTTACTGAACTGCTGTCTATAGTGTGTATTGACTTTGACCGTCTAGTCCAGTGGTTCTCAACTGGTCAGGCCTCAGGACCCACTTTTTCCTTTGTCAATAGATCGCGACCCAACATTTTTAAGCACTCAAATCGATTCAACAAAAAATCGTGCTGTAATATATACGCTTTTCAGCATACAATATTAATACAAGTGAAGTACAGTGCATATATCCCTTATATCCCTTCACAGAACTAAAGTATGCTTTTAAAAAAGGTTTACTGAGATGATGGAATCAAAGCTGAACTATATAAAAAGGCACGCATGCTGAAAACCCAACCCCAGCAGGGGGTCTGGGGGGATTCTCCCCCAGGAGATATTTAGAAATACTAACATAAACTATGCATTCTGGTACTCTCTGAGAAGAAAATAAATAAATCTATTACTACCCGACATGTTAATAATATTTTATGCCATTGTTTGTTTTTCACTTTGTTCTGAAGCTGAACTTGCTGCTCCTCACAGAGAGAAGAGCAAAGAGGAGATAGTCTGTGTGACTTACTTTATATTGTGGGTAAGGGTAGATAGCCCCCATTGTTCTGTGACCTGTCAATCATCAAACCGGGGGTCATATTTCATTATGTGTTCATTTTTATCTGAAGTTGTACCCATGGATGTATAAAGAAGAGTTCTACCGCAAAGTTATTCTCCGTGGGGACTTCCGGCAACAATCTTGATTCTGATTGGCCAGAAGACTCGAAAAAACATCAGCAAAGATATTTTATTGAGAAGATGATCACTATGTGACAGAAGTATTCAAAACCGTTTTGGGAAAATTGGGCCTTCAAAATAAAAGTTTAACTTATTTCCCCCAAAAAGAAAAAAATTCCAATTTTTTTTTTCTTCACTCACACATCCGCGACCCACTCGAAAAGGGTCCGCGACCCACTTTTGGGTCGCGACCCACCAGTTGAGAACCACTGGTCTAGTCATTGTTGTAGTTCATCATTGCCACGTACAAACTGAGAGCGTTCAGATAGATAGGACCTAAACCAGCCTAAATCAGTTCCCTGTATGCCAACTAAGTGCTCTTGTCTTTGCAATAAGATATCATGATCGATAGTATCAAATGCAGCACTGAGATCGAGCAAAACAAGAATAGAGACAAGTCCCTTGTCAGAGGCTATTAGAATGTCATTTCTGGCTCTCACAGACCTGTAACTTCTTCTTTAAGAGCCTCCTCTGTCCTCCACTTGTTAACTGTATTAATGGCACTTGTTTGAACTCGTTATCAGTATAAAAGACACCTGTCCACAACCTCAAACAGTCACACTCCAAACTCCACTATGACCAAGACCAAAGAGCTGTCAAAGGACACCAGAAACAAAATTGTAGACCTGCACCAGGCTGGGAAGACTGAATCTGCAATAGGTAAGCAGCTTGGTGTGAAGAAATCAACTGTGGGAGCAATTATTAGAAAATGGAAGACATACAAGACCACTGATAATCTCCCTCGATCTGGGGCTCCACGCAAGATCTCACCCCGTGGGGTCAAAATGATCACAAGAACGGTGAGCAAAAATCCCAGAAGCACACAGGGACGTAGTCAATGACCTGCAGAGAGCTGGGACCAAAGTAACAAAGGCTACCATCAGTAACACACTACGCCGCCAGGGACTCAAATCCTGCAGTGCCAGACGTGTCCCCCTGCTTAAGCCAGTACATGTCCAGGCCCATCTGAAGTTTGCTAGAGAGCATTTAGATTATCCAGAAGAGGATTGGGAGAATGTCATATGGTCAGATGAAACCAAAATATAACGTTTTGGTAAAAACTCAACTTGACGTGTTTGGAGGAGAAAGAATGCTGAGTTGCATCCAAAGAACACCGTACCTACTGTGAAACATGGGGGTGGAAACATCATGCTTTAGGGCTGTTTTTCTGCAAAGGGACCAGGAACGACTGATCCGTGCAAAGGAAAGAATGAATGGGGCCATGTATCGTGAGATTTTGAGTGACAACCTCCTTCCATCAGCAAGGGCATTGAAGATGAAACATGCCTGGCTCTTTCAGCATGACAATGATCCCAAACACACCGCCCGGGCAACGAAGGAGTTGCTTCGTAAGAAGCATTTCAAGGTCCTGGAGTGGCCTAGCCAGTCTCCAGATCTCAACCCCATAGAAAATCTTTGGAGGGAGTTGAAAATCTGTGTTGCCCAGCGACAGCCCCATAACATCACTGCTCTAGAGGAGATCTGCATGGAGGAATGGGCCAAAATACCAGCATCAGTGTGTGAAAACCTTGTGAAGACTTACAGAAAACGTTTGACCTCTGTCATTACCAACAAAGGGTATATAACAAAGTATTGAGATGAACTTTTGTTATTGACCAAATACTTATTTTCCACCATAATTTGCAAATAAATTCTTATTTACAATGTGATTTTCTGGATTATTTTTTCTCATTTTGTCTCTCATAGTTGAGGTATACCTAGGATGAAAATTACAGGCCTCTCTCATCTTTTCAAGTGGGATAACTTGCACAATTGGTGGCTGACTAAATACTTTTTTGCCCCACTGTAATTGTTCAAGGTTTATAGCTGAAAAGCATTCTAGTTTACTATCTAGTGTAATATTAGAACTTACGTTTCCGGGAGCTGTTGATAACACTATACTGGTCAAAGGCAAGAGGTCATTAATTGTGTTTCTAAGAGTAACAATTTTATCGTTAAAAAGCACATAAAATCATTATTACTGAGTGCTATGGGAATAGAAGGCTCAATCGAGCTATGGCTCTCTGTCAGCCTGGTTACAGTGCTGAAAATAAATATTGCATTATTCTTATTCTCATCTATTAATGAAGAGTAGTAGGCTGCTCTCGCTTTACGCAGTGCTTTCTTATATTCATTGAGAGTAATATGCCAAATTAAACGAGATTCTTCAAGTTTAGTGGAACGCCATATCCTTTCAAGTTGTCTCGACTTTTGCTTTATTTTGCGGGTTTCGGCATTATGCCATTGAGCTAATCTATGTTGTTTTATTTTCTTCTTTTTCAAAGGAGCAACAGAGTCTATTTTTATTCGCAGCGCATCTGTAGCACTATCAACAACATGATCAATTTGGGGTGGTGTACATTTTGTATAAGTTTCCTCCCCTACATGCAGACCTGCTATCGAGTTAAGTATTGGTGGAATCTCTTCCTTAAATTTGGCTATAGCACTAACAGATGACTAATGCTTTGTAGTCTAGTAACAGTACTTCAAAAGTTACTAAGAAATGGTCGGATAAAGCAGGATTATGCGGTTCGACTAATAGTTGCTCAATTTCAATACCATAAGTCAGAACAAGGTCGAGAGTGTGATTATAGCAGTGGGTTGGTTTATTTACACTCTGACAGAAACCAACAGAATCTAATATAGAGTTAAATGCAACAGTAAGGCTATTTTTATCATCGTCAACATGAATATTAAAGTCACCTACGATAATTACTATCTGTTTTAAGTACCAAAGTTGATAAACACTCAGAGAATTCTGAATTCAACATGTAACACTTGGCTCATCTTGCCCGAATCCCCTACTTCAGCTTATTTTTTCCGCACTGTGAACTATCTGCTGTCGGGACGTTCAGTCTGTTTGGAGTCCTGCCTTTAACCATCTGCTCATTTTCAACAGACCATTAGGAGAAAGCATTCTGAGAGCACTGTGACATTGGTTTTTATTTCATACTGCACAATTTATGACTGCAATAGTATTACCTGACTGGAGGTCACATTTCCAATGTACAATAGCAGCTGGAGAGCCGAGCTGCAGAGCCATAAAGACATGGAGGAACCACGTCATCAGCCTGAAAAGCTGTTAGTTGAATAGGTTTTAAAAGTCTATCAAAATGTCAGGGTGTCTGTGCTATTTGTAAATCTGCTCAAAGGAAACACAGTGTGTCCACTTTCCCCTCCCTCTCTTCTGGTAAACCTTCTCAGATATAATAACTGAGTGTTTGAGAGATAGACAGATAGATTCAACTTATTGTCATTACACAGTACAGGTACCGAAACGGTTTCTCTGCATTTGACCCATCCTAGTGTTAGGAGCAGTGGGCTGCCATTATGTACGGCGCCCGGGGAGCAGTGTAGGGAATGGTGCCTTGCTCAGGGACACCTCGGTAGCACTTGGTTTTTCCGGGACGTGAACTGATGACCTTCCAGTTGCCAAGCCAAGTCCCTATGGACTTCGCCACCACCGCCCAGAGGACAGTGTTTCTGCTGCCATTCAGCAAATGGAAGTCTGTTTGAATGGTTGATGACACAGACATCCACAAGCTTGTCCCCTGGATACATTTATGGAAAGTAGGACAGTGGTGGGCCCGATCACTAATCCTGAGTCCCCCCCTTCCCCTTCTCTTTCTGTCTCTCACAGGCCAGCCCTGCCCCGATCATCGTCAACACAGACACTTTGGAGTCTGCTCCTTACGTGAGTTTCAATCTCTCTGTCTTTTTTTAATGCACCTATTACTGTTTTTCAGTAGGTCTATGAATACTTCCAGTAGATTGAGGCACACTGGAGAAGTAGTACATTCAAATAACATCTATTACTGTGTTTGAGTTGAGACAGTAACTCCTCAAAGTAACAAATTAGGGTTCAGTGCTGAATTATTGATGTTTGTCATGAAAATGACCAGCACAATACTTTCTCAAGACCTTTACCCCTCACATGTTGTGAGTGTTACACAAAAATAAATACATCATTCAGAATCAGAATCAGAATTGAAGGTAAAGTGCAGCACAGAAGCTTGACCGAGAACAAATTGGGATTCAAGATTTTATGTTGTTGTCATGATAAAATAGTCACAGTCTGCAATAATAATGAGGATAGTGGTGGTCTAATGGATAGTGAGGTGGGCTGAAGATCGGAAGGTTGTGAGTTCAAATCCCGCCAGGAACACCACCACTAGTGTGCCCTTGAGTAAGGCACTTAGTCCTTAGTTACTTAGTCCTTAGTTACTCCAGGGAGAATGTCCCTGTAATTGGTAATTGTAAGTCGCTTTGGATAAAAGCGTCGGCTAAATGATAATAATGTAATGTTTTGTTAGCGCTTTTACAGGTGCTCAAAGTTGCTTTACAGAGATAGTGAAAAGAAAAGAACAACAACTAAATATAGTTAAAGTAAACTAATATGTTAAAGGTAAAGATGAAGAAAGATAAGGTAGATGAAGGTAGAGAAGATGGGTAAAGATGAAGAAAGATAAGGTAGATGAAGGTAGAGAAGATGGGTAATGACGGAGTGGCAAGCTACTAATGAATCACCTCAGTCAGATTCACCATGAGAACTAGCTAGCCTCCACGTTGCAGAAAAGCCTGATGTTGATTACCAGCACATTAAATGGTTCCCCTTGAAGTGGCCCCTCTGAGCCCAGTAAGTACCAGCTGCCCTGGAAAACACTATTTTCCACTAAAGTATGCAAAGTTGGCCTTTATGATTTTCACATATTTTACATCATCCTGTATTTATTAAGCATCACTGGCATGTATTTTCATATTAAAGTCATATTTGAATGTCTTGTATTGTTTTCTGTTCCTCAGGTCAATGGAACAGAAATTGAATATGAATTTGAGGAAATCACTCTAGAGCGGGTGAGTGTCTTACAGTATCTAGTGCTCTCCTACAGGCTTCAAAATAAAATGCATAGTGTGGTTAATAAGAGGGGATTTGAACGATGTATATATTCATGCATTATGGGATTAGAAAGCATATAATACCAGCAACCCGGTATCACGGCAAGACGTGAACATGTGACGATTTACCATACTGGGAGACGTGAAGATGTCACGATTTCGTCCCTTCAAACGTGACAGTTACACAGTATTGTTAACCCATGTTAACCAGTGGAGAAATACCTGGAAATGCCAAGCAAATGCTACCCCGACGGTCGGTTGTTATTGTCAATATTAATATACTATTGATTTATTTTGTAATAGTCATAGGCAAGATCCTCAGCTCGATGATTGGATGGTTTAGCTGCAATGCACCCTGGGATTTTGGTGTTTATGCGATGTGAAATCTGAAAACATTTTTTTAAAATAAAATAATACTTTATTCCGAGTTTGCTTGCTTGTCTCTTTGAAAGTCATCACATATGAGCATCGTAATACACGGTTCGGCTGCATTAAATATTACATATCTGATGTAGTTCTCTATGTATAGAGCCCTGCTGAGAAGACTTCTAGACAAACAGGAACAACTGCCGCCAAAACTGAAAACGTGACGTGGATCATAAATATATCAGCAATTTCTTTTCACACAATACATCTCCTTGCAGTATCAACACTAATTCGGCTGACTTTTATATTTGATCCAATTGGTAGTTAGGCTGTATTTACACCATAAAGGTGCACAGCTGATATAAAGGGACACCTAGTGGTTAAAGCACGTTATTGAATTTCATTATTTGTATTATTAGATATTAATAGGATTAATCGTTATTCTCTACTAATAGTTAATTAAAGACTGTATATAATAGCTATTTTGCACATCCCTTTCAAGATTTTAAGATTTTCATCCCTCCATATTCTTCTTCTATACCCCCAAAGCTTTTTTCTTATTCAATAGAAGACCTTAACCTAAAGTATTCTTTAATGTTTAAATTAAGCCTTATTAGTTTGTCTGTTTTGCACATCCTCCTATTAATATCTAATAATACAAATAATACAAATCAATAATGTGCTTTAACGTGTGTGTCACAGTTCTGTCTAGGTTTGGGTGTTTTCACTGTTCTCTGTCATGTTTTCCTCCTGTCGTTAGTGTCCCTGTGTGTTCTCCTCCCTCCTCACCTGTGTCTCGTTAGCTAATTGTGTTCACCTGTGGCTCTTGTGTTTTTCTCCTCCCTCCTCACCTGTGTCTCGTTTGCCGATTGTGTTCACCTGTGTCTTGTAATTATCCCTCCCTGTATTTAGTCTTGTCTCGTGCTGTGTTCAGTGTCGGTGCTTCTTTTGTTGGTGACGGACTTCACCGGTGAGTGTTCTGTGTTTGTCTGTATTCGTTCCATTTTAGCCTTGAAATAAAGGTTTATCAAAGTTATCTGCGCTTGGGTCCTGCTTCCTTCACTCAACCGTGACAGAAAGCACCGACCAGAGATGGACCCAGCAGATGACCCATTTGAGGTGGAATTACAGCATTTTTCATTTGCTTTGGCTTGCTGCTATGATTGGTGGAGGGGAGCGTCCAGTGTTCGGCAGAAGGAGGCCGCTCTGGTAGAGGCGCACCGGTTGGCTATGGAGAAACCGGACTTGGTGAAGTTCTTACCTGACTGGATGTTGAACTTCATCTGGGCGTGTGATTTCCAGCCTGCGGACTATAAACGTCTCGGTGTGTTCCGTCTGGAGTCAACCAGTGCTTCCGCCCCAGTTCCTGCTCCTGTCCAAGAGGCGTTTTCTGGATCTCGGCTGGCTTTTGGAGGTCCACGGAGCCTTCAGGCGGCTTCTAGGAGAAGGAGTCGCAAGTCCAGGCTAGCAATCCGAGCCCCAAGAGTCATGGTTCCGGCTACAGAACCGGCCCACACAGCCATAGTTCCGGCCCCAGTACAGGCCCCAGCAGCCATGGTTCCAGCCCCAGTTCTGGCCCCAGCAGCCATGGTTCCAGCCTTAGCTCTGGCCCCAGCTGTCCTAGTCCCTTCTCTAGTCCCTTCTCCAGTCCCACCTCTAGTCACTTCTCAAGTCCCTCCTCGAGTCACTTCTCTAGTCCCTTCCCTCATCCCATCTCAAGTTCCCTCTCGAGTCTTTTCTCAAGTCCCCTCTCAGGTCCCCTCTCGAGTTCCCTCTCGAGTCTTTTCTCGAGTCCCCTCTCAAGTCAACTCCCCAGTGTCCTCTCGAGTCACCTCCCAAGTCAACTCTCCAGTGTCCTCTCGAGTCACCTCTCAAGTTTCCCCTCAGGTCTCCTCTCGAGTTCCCTCTCAAGTCCCCTCTCTAGTCCCCTCTCGAGTTCCCTCTCGAGTCACCTCTCAAGTTTCCCCTCAGGTCTCCTCTCGAGTTCCCTCTCAAGTCCCCTCTCAGGTCCCCTCTCAAGTCCCCTCTCAGGTCCCCTCTCGAGTTACCTCTCGAGTTCCTTCTCGAGTCCACTCTCCAGTTTCCTCTCAAGTTCCCTCTCAAGCCCTCTCTCGAGTCCCCACTCAAGCCCCTACTCATGTCCAGTTGGAGGTCCCGCAGACTAGTCTTCTGCCGGGGGTCCTGCCAACCCCATGTCCTGTACCGTTGGAGGTTCCGCTGGGGGTCCTGCCAACCTCATGTCCTGTCCAGTTGGAGGTCCCGCAGACTAGTCTTCTGCCGGGGGTCCTGCCAACCCCATGTCCCGTCCAGTTGGAGGTCCCGCAGACTAGCCCTCTGCCGGGGGTCCTGCCAACCCCATGTCTTGTCCAGTTGGAGGTCCCGCAGACTAGCCCTCTGCCGGGGGTCCTGCCAACCCCATGTCCTGTCCAGTTGGAGGTCCCGCAGACTAGCCCTCTGCCGGGGGTCCTGCCAACCCCATGTCTTGTCCCGTTGGAGGCCCCGCCGACTACTCTCCTGCCGGGGTTCCTGCCAACCCTTTGTCCGGTCTCGTTGGAGGCCCCGCCGACTACTCTCCTGCCGGGGGTCCTGCCAACCCTGTGTCCTGTCCCGTTGGAGGCCCCGCCGACTACTCTCCTGCCGGGGGTCCTGCCAACCCTATGTCCTGTTCCGTTGGAGGCCCCGCCGACTACTCTCCTGCCGGGGGTCCTGCCAACCCTGTGTCCTGTCCCGTTGGAGGCCCCGCCGACTACTCTCCTGCCGGGGGTCCTGCCAACCCTGTGTCCTGTCCCGTTGGAGGCCCCGCCGACTACTCTCCTGCCGGGGGTCCTGCCAACCCTATGTCCTGTTCCGTTGGAGGCCCCGCCGACTACTCTCCTGCCGGGGGTCCTGCCAACCCTGTGTCCTGTCCCGTTGGAGGCCCCGCCGACTACTCTCCTGCCGGGGGTCCTGCCAACCCTATGTCCTGTTCCGTTGGAGGCCCCGCCGACTACTCTCCTGCCGGGGGTCCTGCCAACCCTGTGTCCTGTCCCGTTGGAGGCCCCGCCGACTACTCTCCTGCCGGGGGTCCTGCCAACCCTGTGTCCTGTCCCGTTGGAGGCCCCGCCGACTACTCTCCTGCCGGGGGTCCTGCCAACCCTATGTCCTGTCCCGTTGGAGGCCCCGCCGACTACTCTCCTGCCGGGGGTCCTGCCAACCCCATGTCCTGTCCCGTTGGAGGCCCCGCCGACTACTCTCCTGCCGGGGTTTCCTGCCAACCCCATGTCCTGTCCCGTTGGAGGTCCCGCCGACTACTCTCCTGCCGGGGGTCCTGCCAACCCTATGTCCTGTTCCGTTGGAGGTCCCGCCGTCTACTCACCTGCCGGGGGTACTGCCAACTCTGGGTCCTGTGCCGTTGGAGGTCCCGCCGTCTACTCTCCTGCCGGGGGTACTGCCAACCTTTTGTCCTGTCTCGTCGGAGGTCCCGCCAACCGCTCTCCTGCTGGGGGTCCTGCCAACTCCTGGTCCTCTTCCGTGGGGGATCCTGCCGAAGCCTGTCCCGCCGGCTCCGGTTCCTGTCCGGCCGACACCGGGTCCTGCCCGGCCTCCGGAGCTGTCTGGTCTTCGCCCTCGATCCCGACCCTCTGTGAGCCGCGGTCTTCGTCCGCGGGCCCGGCCTCCTGACTCTTCCTGCCGCTGCCCTCGTCCTCGGGCCCGGCCCCCTGACTTTTCCTGCCGTGGTCTTCGCCCTCGATCCCGACCCTCTGTGAGCCGCGGTCTTCGTCCGCGGGCCCGGCCCCCTGACTCTTCCTGCCGCTGCCCTCGTCCTCGAGCCCGGCCCCCTGACTCTTCCTGCCGCTGCCCTCGTCCTCGAGCCCGGCCCCCTGACTCTTCCTGCCGCTGCCCTCGTCCTCGAGCCCGGCCCCCTGACTCTTCCTGCCGCTGCCTTCGCCCTCATGCTCGGCCCCCTGAGTTCGCCCGCTGTGGCCTACGCCCCACCATGGACTCTGCCTTGCCCCCGGGCCGTCCGCCCGAGACCCCCACCATGGACTCTGCCTTGCCCCCAGGCCGTCCGCCCGAGTCCCCCTTCTCGGCTTCTGCCGTGCCCCCGGGCCGTCCGCCCGAGATCCCTTCCTGGTCCCCTACTGGGCTCCTGGGCGGTCAGCTTAGTCCCGTCCTCCGGACCCCCTCCACCCACCCTGGTGGCCTAGGGATACGTCCCTCCTCCGGACCCCCTCCACCCACCCTGCTGGATTTTTTTTGGATTTTTGTGTTGGGGTTTAGGGACGTCTGGAATCCGTCCCTTGAGGGGGGGGTTCTGTCACAGTTCTGTCTAGGTTTGGGTGTTTTCACTGTTCTCTGTCATGTTTTCCTCCTGTCGTTAGTGTCCCTGTGTGTTCTCCTCCCTCCTCACCTGTGTCTCGTTAGCTAATTGTGTTCACCTGTGGCTCTTGTGTTTTTCTCCTCCCTCCTCACCTGTGTCTCGTTTGCCGATTGTGTTCACCTGTGTCTTGTAATTATCCCTCCCTGTATTTAGTCTTGTCTCGTGCTGTGTTCAGTGTCGGTGCTTCTTTTGTTGGTGACGGACTTCACCGGTGAGTGTTCTGTGTTTGTCTGTATTCGTTCCATTTTAGCCTTGAAATAAAGGTTTATCAAAGTTATCTGCGCTTGGGTCCTGCTTCCTTCACTCAACCGTGACAGTGTGTCCCTTTCTATTAGCTCTGCACCGTTATGGTGTAAATACAGCCTATATACCAATTGGATCAAATATAAAAGTCAGCCGAATTAATGTTGATACTGCAAGGAGACGTATTGTGTGAAAAGAAATGTAAGATGTTGTTTAATTGCTGATATATTTATGATCCAAAACGCATATTCAGTTTTGGGGCAGTTCTTTCTTTGTCTAGAAGTCTTCTCATCAGGGCTCTATGAATAGAGAACTACGGCAGATATGTCATATTTAATGAAGCCGAACCGTGTATTACAATGCTATTATGTGATAACTTTCAAAGAGAAAAGCAAGCACACTCGGAATAAAGTATTATTTTATTTTTAAAAAATGTTTTCAGATTTCACATCGCATAAACACCAAATCCCAGTGTGCATTGCGGCTAAACCATCCAATCATCGAGCTGAGGATCTTGCCTACGTCCGTTTCCGGTTTAGTTTATGACGGGTGTATTTTGTTATACACACATTCCATTTAAATGTACATTCAAGAATGTTGTGAGGGCTTCTAACATGTTTTTAAATATAACTACGGTTGTAGTTGAAGAGTTTGTAAATTAACATGAAACGAAGCTGTTGCCTGGCAACGCAATCGCACAATGTCACTTCCGTTAATTCCACATCCACAGGCATGGATTAACATCGTTTTAATACATTAATGTAGCCTTTGTTTCTGCTAAAAGAGGTGTCGACCAGCTGGGGCAACAAGAAAATCGGCGTAATCGAGTGTGACTATTACAAAATAAATCATTATTATATTAATATTGACAATAACAACCGACCGTCGGGGTAGCATTTGCTTGGCATTTCCGGGTATTTCTCCACTGGTTAACATGGGTTAACAATACTGTGTAACTGTCACGTTTGAAGGGACGAAATTGTGACATCTTCACGTCTCCTAGCATAGTAAATCATCACATGTTCACGTCTTGCCGTGATACCGGGTTGAATACCAGATACACACAGCTACTGACCTGAAATAGCTTTTTTGGTAAACATCCTGAATTAATTTCTAAGATCATGACATCGTTTTAACATGGCTTACAAGCCTATGTCTGGTCCTCTCAAGTGGTCGCCTTGGTGAGCACAACAACATTTTTAATTCAGTGTTTGAGGCAGCACGGCCACAGGATTTGATCTGTATAGCCAACAAACTGCAGCCCCTACTCTGAAAGACCGGGTGTGATCCTGCTGACAAATAAATATAATATTCGATAGTAATAGCCAGGTTAACTCAGGAGAAAGGGCAGAATGTTGTAATGGTAATCTGAACACTTTGTAATCATACTGAGAGCATACTGAGATGTGTCAAAGTGTCATGGACTTTAAAGACAGTTGACTAATTTCCAACAGAAATGAAAGTCAACACTTAGGTCTATAAAGTTAATACCTTGAAGGCAATGAGGATGCTTGCAAGGTTATTTTTCACACAGTGCCATCAAATAGTGCACAACATGTCTTTCATCTGTGGGTCAGTGATTCTCTATGGTACTCGTTCACCAGGGGGTACATATCAAGTTGCCAAGGCATATGTGGAAAGATTGTGGAGGAGCTCAGTGGATCTGAAAAAATACAAATGAATGAATTCAAAACTAGAAACAAAATGCATCAAAATATTAGTGTCGAGGGAGAAAGTTAACACAAAAGATAGAAAAATTGGTGTTGTGCTGATATCTAGGATGTATTTTTTTTCAACAGCCAGTAAACTAACAGCTAAAGTAAGCTTTTTATTATTTATATATTTTATATTATTTTCACATATTGTAAAATTGGCTCAAATGAAACACTTGACATGATGGCTGTCCTACACAAAAGCTTGGGGACCACTGCTATATAAAAACATTGAAGTAAAGATTGCATAGCTAATGCAAACCGTGTCCAGACACTTGCATCAGCACTCACATAGTGTTAAGGCTGTTTCTCTAGTGACATTAGAACAGCAGCAGAGTCATGTGTTCAGGCCCTCTCTCTGTGCTCACTGATGCTCTCCATGGCGTAGGGTAACTCTGGGTTGGGCTTCAGCATTGCCGGAGGGACAGATAACCCCCACATCGGCGACGACCCAGGCATCTTCATCACTAAGATCATCCCGGGGGGAGCTGCAGCAGAGGATGGACGCCTCAGGTCAGTCATCTTCCACACAGCTTTTTAATAAGGGATACCCAAAGAAATGTCTGGAGCCGAACAGGAAAAGAAAGCACTGCAGAAACATGTAACAGGATGACTTAGAGATCATCTCTCAGCACTGTGGACTGGATATATCACTGTGTACTAGGGGTGTAACGGTTCACAGAAGTCACGGTTCGGTTCGTAGCCTCGGTTTGGGGGTCACGGTTCGGTACGGCTGTGGTACAACAAGAAAAAGCAACAAAAAAAGTCCCAAATGCATAATTCCAGGTTTGTTGTTATTTATTTTTGAACAGTAGTGCAAGTTTCAGTTTAAAAATAAGGAACTCTAACATTTTGAATAATTAACTGTATTACACTGTTAAAAACAAACCACAAACAGTACCACACACACTCAGATGGCCATATTATCTATAATGGCTGATGTCAAACAAAAAGGTTTCATCAAGCTGTAAAACTAAAAAGAATGTCTTGAAAATATTACATTATAAATAATAAAGTGTTTCAAGAGCGCATAGTCATTGAAAAACATAAGCCAAAAGCTTCCGTTATTTATTTTGGTCTCTCGGCTCTCATGTCTTTTGGCTTCTTAAAAACAGCGGGGATAAGCTGTTGAACTGCTGTTGTCTTTTGCCGGGCTCCGGTGATCTGGGTGATGCCATCTGATATGATTTAGCATGTTTGGCGTGTGTTTCTATTAGCATACCGCACCGCTGTCGAACAACGCCGACACACCGTCCTCGTCCGATCCACCACTCGCACACTTCATCGTTGTTGTAGTCCACAGGGAACCCGAAATGTTCCCACACAGCTGATTTAAAAGAAGCAGGTGGGTTCTAGCTCCTGTGTGTTATCTGAAATCGCCATACTAACTTTTCTTCTTCTTGTATTTTGTTCGTTTTGTTGTTGTGTTTCTTCTTGTTCTTCATTTGTTGTTTAAGGGCGGCTGGCAAACAGCTTTTAGACGCAATACCGCCCCCTGGATTATAAATAGTGTAATAGTGTGGATACTGCCCTGAATGACAGACTTTTTTCCCACTCGTAAAAAAAGGCGTATTCGTCGTGTGACTGCATGTGCCGAACCGTGACGGTACGGTCCCCGAAGGTGCGGAGGCGTGAATGGGGAATGGAGAGCAGGCCGGAGTCTGAGGATGGAAGGGTGCGGGACGGGATGTATGGGTGGAGGAGATCTGTGAGGTACTGAGGGGAGAGGGCATGGAGGGACTTGTAGGTGATGAGGAGGAATTTGTAGGTGATTCAGGACTTGACCGGGAGCCAGTGGAGGTTGAAGAGAGTGGGGGTGATGTGCTGCCAGGGCTTGGTGCGTGTGAGAACCCTGGTAGCTGAGTTCTGGATGTACTGGAGCCTGTTCAGGGTTTTGCTGGGAACCCCGGACAGGAGTCCGTTACAATAGTCCAGGCGTGAGGTAATGAAACAACGTATCAGCTTCTCTGCAACAGAGTCGGACAGTGATGGCCGGAGTCTTGAAATATTTCTGAGGTGGATGAAGGCTGATTTTGAAACGGATTTGATGTGGTTTTGAAATGAGAGGGTTGAATCCAAGACAACACCAAGGTTGCGGACCTGAGGTGTAGAAGAGTAACACTTCATGTCCTGCAGAAACTCTGCTTTATTCATTTTGCTGATTCCTTTTGTTCATATGAATCCTGTGCACTCTTTAATTTTGACTTTGTTTTTGTTTGGTTTGTCTACCCTCCCTCCCAAATGTAAAGCGTCTTTGGGTTCAAGAAAAGCGCTATAGAAATAAAATGTATTATTATTATTATTTAATATGGAATCAGATTTAAATTGATATAAGCAAACAAGAACTGTTAAATCATTTTAAAGAAATAGGAATTTGATGGAGAGTAAAACTCAACTAAACAAAAAAGTCATTGCAAAAGTGAAATTATAACTATACCATCAAATCATTTGTGTAATGAAATAAACTATTGGTCTTTAACTTTTATGATAAATGATAAATCAATACTTACACTTTATTGACCTCATAGGACTTCAGTAAAAAAGAAAGTGGGCAGTGAATGCCCCGTGCTGCGCTGCCCCCCCAGGGGCGGAGCTTCCTACAGGTGATATAGGCGGTTGCCTAGAGCGCCACCCAGAGGGGGGCGCCAAAACTGCGCAAAGCAAAAAAAATAAATAAATAATATTATTTTTTGGGGCCAAAAATTGCAACAACAAAACAATTTCAAAAAAAATAAATAATATTATTATTCTTTTTTTTTTTTTGCTTTGCGCAGTTTTGGCGCCCCCCTCTATATCTGCAACCATTATTCTTACATAAAAAAAAAAATTCTAACATAAGGGAAAATGAGCCAAAAATCTAAAACGGTCGGTCTAAGAGCCTCGGCTTTAGGTGTTCACAGTCAGAACATGCTAGAGCGCTGTGCATTGATGGGTATCGGTCAAGTGTTTATAAAATTGAGCGTTGAGGAAAGAAAGACTAACGTTAGAGAACTATGACGAGGCAAAAGCCCTCCGGGGCGCAGTATAAAAACAGAAGAAATGAAGAAGAAGAGAAGCGTGCCAAGGTGAAAGGTATGCAATTTTGATTGTATTATCAACATTAGCGAATGGATCATGTAATCTTGCTAGTTAGCCAAACTGTCATAAGGCTATTTTCGTTGTGTCATGAAATAGAAATATTAGTAATAATAACAATGTTAGTTTTGGTGTAGCGAGCTAGCCAGTGTGGTGGAATGTTAGTTAGTTGTTAACGTTAGCTAACGTTAAGTTTACCTCAAAAAGCACATTGACTATCCGAGTCAAACATTTGCCAAATTCAACCCTGTCATAATGTGCGCTATCGTTAGCTAACTACACTGAACGAAAAATATAAACGCAACACTTTTGTTTTTGCTCCCATTTTTCATGAAATGAACTCAAAGATCTAAAACATTTTCTATAAACACAAAATAACCATTTCTTTCAAATATTATTCAAAAATCTGAAAAAATCTGTGATAGTGAGCACTTCTGCTTTGCCGAGATAATCCATCCCACCTCACAGGTGTGGCATATCAAGATGCTGATTAGACAGCATGATTATTGCACAGGTGTGCCTTAGGCTGGCCACAATAAAACGCCACTCTGAAACGTGCATTTTTGCTTTATTGGGGGGGTCTGCGGGGGTCCGAAAACCAGGCAGTATCTGGTGTGAGGGGTAGGGGTAGGGTTAGGGTTAGGGTAATGTTGTGAATAGAGTGGCCTGTGTTCGTCTTCCATTACATACGCCTCCCATACCATAACCCCACCACCACCATGGGCCACTCGATTCACAACATTACCCTAACCCTAACCCTAACCCTAACCCTACCCCTCACACCAGATACTGCCTGGTTTTCGGACCCCCCCAATAAAGCAAAAATGCACTTATTTGTGTGAAGATATTGTGAATATGAGGTGAGAAAATGTGCTTCACATGCCCTCCAGATGCAGCAAAGACAGACGATCCACTACCAACCGATCCTGCTGACTGCCCTTCACATCTCACAGACACAATGAGGACAGAGTTTGTTCGGAGAGGACCATATCAGATAACACCTGATTTCATTTTCCCAAGGAGAGATGATGGGAGAAGTTGCCACCACCAGTACTTCAGCAGGACCTTAGTAAATGGAGAAAGGATCAAAAGAAGTTGGGTGACATATTCAAAAAAGAAGAACAGTCTTTTTTGTTGTCAACTTTTCTCTCCAAAACAAATTCATTTAACAAATGCAGGACTGTCGGATTGGAAAAATGCAAGTGTTGCTTTGACCAGCCATGAAAATAGTCCGGAACACCTGAAGAATTTGGCGTCATGGAAATAATTGGCAGTTCGATTAAAACAAAGTACAACAATAGACAAACAAGAGCAGGCTCTCCTTGAGGCAGAGAAGAGTCGGTGGAGAGCAGTGCTGACACGACTGGTTGCTATTGTACAGTCTCTGGCAGGGCGAAATATGGCATTGAGAGGAAAGATAGAAATACTCCACTCTCCTTCAAATGGAAACCTTTTGAAAGAGGTTGAGCTTTTGGCACAGTTTGACCCAGTGATGAAAGACCACATCCACAAGATTAAAAGTCAAACATCCCACCACAGCTACTTGGGAAAAACCATTCAGAATGAGTTGATTGAATGCATCAGTGGAAAGATTCTATCAACAATAGTGCAAGAAATAAAGAAATGCAAGTACTTTTCCCTCAGTTTAGATTGCACACCGGATGTTAGCCACACTGAACAGCTGTCAGTAGTCATCAGAATTGTGACACTGGAAGAAGACCCCCAGATTAAAGAGCACTTCATGGGATTCCTAGTAGCAGAGGAGTCCACTGGTGAAAGTTTGTCCGCTCTGATTTTGAAGAGGCTGGAGGAGTTGCAGATTGCCTTTGATGACTGCAGAGGACAGTCATATGACAACGGCACAAATATGAGAAGGAAGAACAAGGGAGTACAGGCCAGGCTACTGCAGTTGAACCCAAGAGCTTTGTTTGTGCCTTGTGGGGCACATACACTCAATTTGGTCATTGCTGATGCTGCCAAAAGCTCCAAAGATGCCATATCATTTGTTGGTATTGTGCAGAAGCTATACTGCCTGTTTTCTGCCTCTACACAGAGATGGGCCATCCTCAAGAAACACGTCAACCTTTCACTCAAAATGTGGTCATAAACCAGATGGGAGAGCAGAGTGAAAGCTGTGGAGCCTCTGCGATATGAAGCCGCAGCTGTGAGAAAGGCACTGCTTGAGGTGAGAAACCAGGCCAAAGACCCAATCACCAGGATTGAAGCCCAGTCTCTGGCAGAATAAGTGGGATCATTCCGCTTTTCAATGTGCACAGTGGTCTGGTATGATGTGTTAAGTCAAATTCAGCAGGTGAGCAAACTCCTGCAGTCCCAAACAATGCAAGTGGATGTAGCAGTAAGTCTACTGAAAAAGACTGAAAAAGCTCGCGAATCCTACAGAGCCACAGGCTTTGTGGCTGCACACACATCAGCTAAGGACATGTGTGAAGACATGAATGTGGACACAGTCCTTGTGCAAAAGCGGCTGAAGTCAACAAAGAGGCACTTCTCATATGAGTCTCCTGATGAGCCATTAGGCGCATTCACACCGCAGTACTTTTCCCACAAAGGTTCATGCGAACTTAGTTCATGCAAACTCTTTAGTTCGCATGAACTAAGTACAGATCGCGTTCACACCGGAAAAAGTCTCTGGGGGTGGATTAGGCAAATGAAGCCGCTGACTTCACTTCTTCTTCTTCTGCTTTGGGTTTACTGGCAGGCTACAAACAACTTCACGGCGGATACTGCCGCCCGGAGTCCCCGGCCGGAAGTCCCCGGAGTTGGGGAAGGCTTCAGTAGAAGTTGCTGGGACTCCCAGCAGCTTCTACTGAAGCCTTCCGAGTAAATCGCCAGAACGCCGACACCTCCTCATCTCCACCGCTCCCATGTTTTATTTTGTGTTGCCATAAGTTAGTCTCTCTGCGTTTCTGCGCTGGGCTAATGCTAATGCTAATAATGCTAATGCGAGGATAATAAAATGGCGGCTTCACAAAACTTTTTGGAAGTTTTACGGGGCGTGGTTTGCAATCCGCCCAGCCAATCAGAAATATAGCTCTTTTCTCACAAAAGAGCCGCTCGAAAGTCCCTGCTCTCTAGCAGGGACTTACGAGCGGCTCTTTTGTGAGAAAAGAGCTATATTTAGTACCGGCTCTTTTTGGTGTGAACGCGATAAAAGAGTTCACTGAACTAAGTTCGCATGAACCTTTGTGGGAAAAGTACTGCGGTGTGAATGCGCCTATAGAGGGATGCCTTGCAAAATCTGGAGGTAACCTTCTTTAACGTGGTGATGGATGCTGCAGTGTCAGCACAAAAGGAGAGGTTTACCACTCTTAAACATGTGCAAGACAAATTTGGCATTCTGTATAACTTCCCAGACCTGCCACACCAAGAGCTGATGAAGGAAGCAGAGGCACTTGCACACACCTTAAGCCATGGAGGGCAATCTGATTTGGATGGGAAGGAGCTGGCTCAGGAGTTGGAAAATGTACATGACTTGCCATCAAAGAGCATGACAACTCTTGAGTTGTTGAAATTCATACACACAAAGCAGCTCACCGAAATATATCTCAACTTGTGTATTGCTCTGCAGATCAGTGCAACGCTACCAGTAACAGTAGCTTCAGCCGAGAGGAGTTTTTCCAAATTAAAACTCTTGAAAACATACCTGAAGTCAACCATGGCTCAAGAACGCCTCAGTGGTCTGGCTGTAATCAGTATTAACCATGAGGTTGGTGGTCAGATTTCATATGATGATGTGATTGATGACTTTGCAGCGAGGAAGGCCAGAAGGATTGCACTGTAACTGGAAACCAGTAGGAGCTAATATGTAGGCTAACCTTGTGTGATGATAGGGAGTGGAATGTAAATAGTTCTTGAGACAAAGTTAATTTGTAATTTTTATTTATTTGTTTGTTTATTTAGCATATTATATTTTGATTATTTGACACGTGTAACATATTTTACAATACATAATTTTCTTTTAAAGCAAATGTGCACGTTATTTTATTGTTTGTTATTGTTATTATTATTATTGTTTGTTAGCTAAGTTGTTTGTTTTAATTCTTTAGTGTGCACTTTACATTTATTCTTAGCTCTTGTTCTTGCTTGTAATAAATAAAGGTGCAGTACTTTACTGTATAACTGTTAAGATGTTTTGATTTTTTTTGGGGGGGGGCGCAGTGGTGAAGCTCGCCTAGGGCACCAAATGTGCTAGGTCCGCCCCTGAGTGCATGCAAACCAACTGTGAGGGCAGGAGCTGATGGTGAGAGAAAAGCAGGGGGATGTAAAAAGAAACACATACTAGCAAAGGGTGCTTCTATTAGCCGTCCCCCGGCAACTCCCGAACAGCAGGGAGACTGGGTGACTGTTCAGAAGGGGCATCACGCGAAACCCGCAGGTCCCCACCAACCCGTTCACGTATCTAACAGATATTCCCCACTCAGCGAGACACCCGCTGAGAAGTCAACTCTGGTTATTGGTAGCTCTATTATGAGACACGTGAATTTAGAGACCGAAGCCTCCACAGTCACATGCATTCCAGGGGCCAGAGCGGGCGACGTTGAGGCGCATCTTAAACTGCTGGCTAAAAATAAACGTAAATACAGTAGGATTGTTATTCACGTCGGTGGTAATGATGTTCGTTTACGCCAATCAGAATGCACCAAACTTAATGTGGAGTCGGTGTGTAGTTATGCTAAAACAATGTCGGACACCGTAATCTTCTCTGGTCCCCTCCCCAATCTGATCAATGATGACATGTATAGCCGCATGTCATCATTTCAGCGCTGGTTGTCTTGGTGGTGCCCAGCAAACAATCAAATCAAATCAAATCAAGCTTTATTTATATAGCACATTTAAAAGCGATTTTTGGTCGAGCCAAAGTGCTGTACATGCAATAAAAAACACTTATAATCACAATAAAAGACAAAAATTTACAACAGATATATAGCAAACACAGGGAATAGTCAGGAGTCGTGCTCCGCTCTGACTCGAAGGCCAGAGAACAATGTGGGCTTCGTAAATAATTGGACAGCCTTCTGGGGAAAACCTGGTCTGATTAAGAGAGACGGCATTCATCCTACTTTGGAAGGTGCAAATCTCATTTCGGCAAACATTTCAGGGCTTTTGGACATAATCCATGACAAACTGGAGTTGAGACCAGGAGGCGGAGTCGCAGTCTTACACGCTTCTCTGCGCTCTCTCCTAGGCAGTCATCCATAGGAATCCCGAACCCAATGAAATACCCAATATTAGCGGCGTGTGTGTCTGCCCAAGGACAATTTAAGGTAAAACCTAATAGAGGTGTCATACATAATAACCTAATAAAAGTCAATGTAACAACTACTACAGTGCAACAAAACAGGAATATTAAATGTGGTCTCTTAAACATAAGATCTCTAGCATCTAAAGCAATATTGGTAAATGATTTAATATCAGATTATAATATATATATATATAAATAAACATTGATATAATAATATGCTGTCACTGAAACTTGGTTGAGACATGAAGAATATGTCAGCATAAATGAGGCCACTCCACCCAGCCATATCAATACTCATATTGCCCGAGGCGTGGGCCGAGGAGGTGGAGTTGCAGCAATCTTTGACTCAAGTTTACTTATCAATACTAAACCAAAATTAAATTATACCTCCTTTGAAAGTCTCGTTTTTAGTCTTACGCATCCGACCTGGAAAACTTTGCAGCCAATCTTATTTGTTACAGTGTACCGTGCACCAGGTCCTTATTCAGAATTCTTATCAGAATTCTCTGAGTTTTTATCAACTTTGGTTCTTAAAACAGATAAAGTAATTATCGTAGGTGACTTTAATATTCATGTTGACGATGATAAAAATAGCCTTACTGTTGCATTTAACTCTATATTAGATTCTGTTGGTTTTTGTCAGAGTGTAAATAAACCAACTCACTGCTATAATCACACTCTCGACCTTGTTCTGACTTATGGTATTGAAATTGAGCAACTATTAGTCGAACCGCATAATCCTGCTTTATCCGACCATTTCTTAGTAACTTTTGAAGTACTGTTACTAGACTACAAAGCATTAGTCAAAAGCTCCTGCAGCAGAAACCTATCTGTTAGTGCTATAGCCAAATTTAAGGAAGAGATTCCACCAATACTTAACTCGATGGCATGTCTGCATGTAGGGGAGGAAACTTATACAAAATGTCCACCACCTCAAATTGATCATGTTGTTGATAGTGCTACAGATGCGCTGCGAATAAAATTAGACTCTGTTGCTCCTTTGAAAAAGAAGAAAATAAAACAACATAGCATAATGGCGAAACCCGCAAAATAAAGCAAAAGTCGAGACAACTTGAAAGGATATGGCGTTCCACTAAACTTGAAGAATCTCGTTTAATTTGGCATATTACTCTCAATGAATATAAGAAAGCACTGCGTAAAGCGAGAGCAGCCTACTACTCTTCATTAATAGATGAGAATAAGAATTATGCAATATTTATTTTCAGCACTGTAACCAGGCTGACAGAGAGCCATAGTTCGATTGAGCCTTCTATTCCCATAGCACTCAGTAGTAATGATTTTATGTGCTTTTTTAACGATAAAATTGTTACTCTTAGAAACAAAATTAATGACCTCTTGCCTTTGACCAGTATAGTGTTATCAACAGCTCCCGGAAACGTAAGTTCTAATATTACACTAGATAGTAAACTAGAATGCTTTTCAGCCATAAACCTTGAACAATTAAATTCAATGATTCTCTCTTCTAAACCATCAACGTGTATGTTAGACCCAATTCCAACTAAGCTGTTGAAGGAAGTTTTTCCATTAATTAGCACTTCTTTATTAAATATTATGAATATGTCTTTATTATCAGGCTATGTTCCACAATCATTCAAAGTAGCAGTGATAAAACCGCTTCTTAAAAAGCACAACCTCGATCCAGAGGTTTTAGCCAATTATAGACCTATTTCTAATCTTCCGTTCCTCTCAAAAATTCTTGAGAAAGCAGTCGCAAAACAGCTGTGTGATTACTTAAAAAACAATGATTTATTTGAAGATTTTCAGTCTGGCTTTAGAACACATCATAGCACAGAGACAGCTCTGGTTAAAGTCACAAATTACATTCTAATAGCCTCTGACAAGGGACTTGTCTCTATTCTTGTTTTGCTCGATCTCAGTGCTGCATTTGATACTATCGATCATGATATCTTATTGCAAAGACTAGAGCACTTAGTTGGCATACAGGGAACTGCTTTAGGTTGGTTTAGGTCCTATCTATCTGAACGCTCTCAGTTTGTACGTGTCAATGATGAATCTTCCACGCAAACCAAAGTTAGCCATGGAGTGCCACAGGGCTCAGTGCTCGGACCTATTTTGTTCACATTATATATGCTTCCGTTAGGCAATATTATAAGGAATCATTCTTTAAAGTTTCATTGTTATGCGGACGATACTCAACTATATTTATCAATCAAGCCTGATGAAATTAATCATCTAAATAAAATTCAAGACTGCCTCAAGAACTTAAAACGTGGATGACCTTAAACTTTTTGATGTTAAACACGACCAAAACTGAAGTTATTGTACTTGGCCCGAAGAATCTACGAAACAAATTATCTAAAGATATACTAACTATGGATGGCATTAATTTGGCCTCCAGTGAGACTGTAAGGAATCTTGGTGTTATATTTGATCAGGATTTATCCTTTAACGGCCACATAAAATCAATTTCAAGGACCGCCTACTTCCATCTACGTAACATTGCAAAAATCAGGCATATCTTGCCTCAAAACGATGCAGAGAAACTAGTCCATGCATTTGTTACTTCAAGGCTGGATTATTGTAACTCTTTATTATCAGGGTGTACCAAGAAGTCAGTCAAGTCGCTTCAGCTGATTCAAAATGCTGCAACTCGTGTACTAACCAGAGTTAGGAAAAGGGACCACATTACTCCTGTTCTGGCTGCCTTACACTGGCTCCCTATAGAACACAGGATAGAATTTAAAATTCTTCTTCTCGCCTACAAAGCCCTTATAGTACTGCGGCATAGCAGACCAATTGTTCAAATTGTTCTAAAAGCACCAAAATTGGCACACATGTAGATTAATATATTCTAAACATTTTTGGATATGGAGGCATTCAAGATTAGCCATGTGGAAGATATGGCGGCCATTGTTCAAAATGGCCGCCATTTACCATTTTTTTTTTTTACATATTCCTTTTTTTTTACATAATTCCTTTTTTTTACATCAGAATTAACATCAATAAGTGTTTAACAGATATTTAGATGAATCTTCTCAAAAATGTCCCCCAAACTTGCCGCCATTTTGTGGAAAAAGTGGACATTTGATGAACATTTCAATACTTTATTTCAAAATTCAATTTTTTTTTTCATATTGCTGGCAAAATTGCAATGGAATGGTAGTCAAAATAATACACAGAGTACGGGGAGTTTACAGTATGGTCAAATTGTAGTTAAATCGACCAGAAGCCGTCTCTAGGCACAGTACTTACAGTTATACATTTATGGATAGATCTAATATAAATGAACACATCTAAGTGGCTTCAAGAAGAGGACACAATAAACAGTTGCCAATACAATAACTTTCAGTATTGTGTAATCCTGCAGTACATACATGTAATACAATAACGTAGATTTTGCCACACTATGTTAATTATGATTCTGAACTTTTCAAATCTGGTCACCAGGATTATGAATGTCTACAGATCATAATGTTGGCTAACAAGTTTTCTGTCCTAATCTACTGGCATTCGCCTTCACAGAAACACAGACCAGTGCATTGCAGTGAAGCGTTCTTGCACTTGCAGCGTTTTCTGCAGCCTTTCTTGCATCCGCAACACACCAGCTCATAGCAGGTCTTGGATGCCTCAGGGAGTGTGGTCCAGAGTGGTGTGTAGGGCCCATCATCACTCCGATGCCAGCCCCAGTCTGTTGGTGAAGGGAGCACGGGCTCTGGTACCAACGCCTGGCCCCAGACATGACCACCCTGAAGGGCAGATCTCTTCACATGCTGCTCCAGAGCAGCGTAGGTTGGCGGGATGTTCTGAACAGAGCTCTTCTTTGCAAAGAGCTTCTTTCTCGCCTTGTTGACGTCCTTGCATTTGCTTGTGCGGTCATACTGGAGTATTACAAACCTCTCGATGACATGCATTGTATCCTCTTGGATGCTTGTGGGTGCATTTGCCAGACTCAGCAGGGCATCAGTGAGTTCTGGCAGCGTGTTCCATGTTGCCCAGGCAGATTTCTTCCCATGTCCGACGAAGGCTGACACAGTATCACACCCTGTGATGGCATGAAACATTGGAAGAGCACATGTCTTCTCTGGACCAAGGGAGGAAGCTATTTCATGGGCTGCAATGTAGCGGTAGTTCTTGCCTGTCCCAAAGGCTACCCAGAGTTCGTCTCCAGCTGGTAGTTTCTGGACTACCATCACTGCTAGGACCACGACGTCAGTGTCTACTGTTCGAACCTGTATCTGGTGGTGACCATGTTGTGCAGCATGTGCTACATGTAGCATCATGCGAGTGTCTGCCTCTTCTTGGTTGCATGGTGCTAGTGAGTTGACGTCCTCTTGCTGTGGAACACAGATCACCTGCTCCCCATTAGTGACCACCAGTTCCTTGCCTTCTTCTTGAAAGGACTCTGCAAGCATGGTGGAGAGGTAGCTGAAGAGCTCCACTTTGTTGCCATCAACTCGCAGGAAACTTTGCCAATTTCCTGGTATAACTGCCGAGTCGACAACACGCCGACGTACTCCCTTTCCACGGTGTTCTCTGGTTGATGCCTTCAGGGAATCTGCTCTGTAGCTGTCCCACACAAGGTCAAGACGTGATACATGTTGGAGCTGTTGTACAACGTATGGGATGAACACTTGCTGTGCATATTCCTCGAACGTGTTGGCAGTACCCGGCTTCAACATCTGTACGATTACTGCTCCATCGAGGACAACAGCAGTGACAGTAGGCGCTTCAGACTGAGGCTCAGCATGGCCTTCAAGGCACACCAGCAAGTCACTCTTGCTCCCTAGGTACAGTCTCCCTCCGTCAGATAAAGCTGGAGGGGATTGCTGATTTTCATGCCTGAAGAACTCTTCTAGATTCCCTTCACGGGTCTGGCAGCTGATATATAATCGTGCGAAGAGCGCAACATCATTCTTCAGAGATTTGACCTGTTGTTTTCCTTTGGTTATTTTGGGTCCTCTCTTGGTCGTTGAATGCCTCCATATCCAAAATTGTACAATACTTATCACCTCTAGCACACTTATCACCTCTAGCATCCACAAAAAGACAAATTATGGTACATATTCAATGACGCTAATGGTAAATAGCATTTTGAAAAATGGCCGCCAAATGTGCTACGGGGAGAATCTTGAATGCCTCCATATCCAAAATTGTTCAGAATGTATTAATCTACATGTGTGCCAATTTTGGTGCTTTTAGAACAATTTGAACAATTGGTTTCGTATTTTTTACTATGCCGCTGGACTATTAATGGGCAGGCGCCATCTTACCTTAAAGAACTCATTATACCCTACTGTCCTACTAGGGCACTGCGTTGCAAGAATGCAGGGTTGTTGGTTGTTCCTAGAGTCTCTAAAAGTACAATGGGAGCCAGAGCCTTTTCTTATCAAGCTCCACATTTGTGGAATCAGCTTCCAGTTTGTGTTCGGGCGGCAGACACCCTATCCGTTTTTAAGAGTGCGCTTCCTTTTTGATAAAGCTTATAGTTAGGGCTGATTAGATTCAGCCCCTAGTTTTGCTGATATAGGCTTAGTTTGTCGGGGGACATCTTACTTCTTCCTTCTCTCTGTCTATACTTGTGTACTCCCATGTTCCGATTAACCCAGCTTCCCCAAATTTCTTTCTTTTTGGTGTCTATATACGCTGGGATCCGGAGTCATGGATGATCCTGCGGTCCTGTGTCCTGCATCGCGAGCCCTGGATCTTGAGTCGTGGCTGTGGTCCTGGATGGATATCCTCGTGGATTCATCTTCCTATTATACACACATGCATTTCCAAACATTTGGACTACCTATGTTGCAAATGTATTATCTTTTCAATTTACACACGGCATCTATTGCACGTCTGTCCGTCCTGGGAGAGGGATCCCTCCTCTGTTGCTCTCCCTGAGGTTCTCCCATTTTTCCCTTTAAACTGTGGGTTTTCTTCGGAAGTTTTTCCTTGTACGATGTGAGGGTCTAAGGACAGAGGGTGTCGTATTGTCATACTGATATTTTGTACAAACTGTGAAGTCCACTGAGACAAATGTAACATTTGTGATATTGGGCTATATAAATAAACATTGATTGATTGATTGATTGATTGATTGAAAGAGAGATTACTTTTCTTTGGTGAGTTGAACCATTTTTGCTCATAAGCATGTAAATGTTTAAATCAGTAATCACAAAAAAATAACAGTTTAAATCTCAAGAGCAACAAAACATTGGCAATATTTCTTCCCAATTAAAACCCACAACAATAATTATTCACCACTCGGCAGCATCGGTGAGCAATGAACACATTCCACTTGGTGGCAAGGACACAACCTGAAGTGATTCTTCACTCCCCTGGTGTAAAAGGCTTTCAAAATAATTTACTCTCTGGGTTGGTATGAACCTGGAGAGCTGTAGAGGATAGACTACAGTTTGGCCCGACAGAACATTAGTCAGACCTTTTCTGGAGAAGTGCGCAGGTATAAGTGCCAGTAGATGAAGGAGTGTGTTCACTCTGTGTCACGATTTTTATGTTATGTCACGGCTTTAGTTTTGTATGTCTAGGTTTGGGTTATTTTGCTGTTCTGTTCTCCCTGTTTCATGTTTTCCTCCTTGTTTCTTGTCTTTCATGATATCATTTCTCGGTCATAATCGGTTGTTTCCTTGAATGGCCGACTGTTGAGTGACGGCAAATGCTGCGGCCGCATTGTCGGTAAGGGAGGTCCAGTGGTTCCTAAGCTAAAGGAGGTTATAAAGGAAGTTTGAAGCCTCCTTTCCTTTCATTTAGAGAATTGGAACGGCACTTATCATGGCTGCCACTGAGGGACTTCCGGGTCATTTCACTCCGTTAGGAAGGTTCCTAAGCTAAATGGACTATTGGAACGCAACCCAGGCCTCTGGTGTGTCTAATTGTCTGATTGTGTTCACCTGTTGCCCTTGTGTTTCTCCTCCCCTGCCAGGCTGTTTCTCGTCTCTTGATTACCCCTCCCTGTATTTAGTCTTGTCTCTTCCTGTGTTCCCCTGTCGGTTCATTGTTTGTTTGTCCTCCCGTCACGTCACGCTTCATGTTTTTCTCTCCGGTCTCCGGTCTCCGGTCAGTTTTTGTGTTATTGTTTTTCCTGTGCCACCGTTTTGATTTATGCCATGTTTTTGTTATCAGCTTTTAAATATAGCTCGCTTTTGGTTTCTAAACCTTTTTCCCTTTTTTGTAGTC
The DNA here is from genome assembly GCA_902827135.1 of Harpagifer antarcticus. Taxonomy (NCBI): domain Eukaryota; kingdom Metazoa; phylum Chordata; class Actinopteri; order Perciformes; family Harpagiferidae; genus Harpagifer; species Harpagifer antarcticus. Next base: position 684,173 of record CADEHL010000995.1, read on the forward strand.
TGCATTTGGGTCCTACCTTTTCTGCGATCTTAACAGTGATCATAACAGTGATCATAACACTATGCAGGACGTCCTGTAGCTGGAGCAGGATCAGAGGGTTGCCCTGTAATCTCACTGTATGAAATGAATTCTGGACACACACACACACACACACACACACACACACACACACACACACACACACACACACAGGAGCGTATGTATAGGCACGTGTGCACATAACTTTCTTATTGAGTTACTCAGATGAGTACCAGGAGACAGCGTTTGGTACTCACCCCACACGAAGCGTGGTGTTAATAAGTGCAGTCTTCCTCACTGTCCTCCTCAGTGTCTCCTTCACTGTCCTCTATTTACACTTCTTGCATGGTAGATTCAGAGACAGCTTCATCCCGCAGGCAATAAGACTGTTAAACAACTGAACTGCTGAAACAATTTCATAACATTCATCTGCTACTTAGTAATTATTTATCTATTATCTAATATCATTCCAATAACTTGTATATAGACTCGTATTGCACTATTTCACTTTTTTTTCTTTTCTCACTTTTCTAAAACTATTTTTCTTTTTCTATTACTTTTAATATAGTATATTTTAATATTGTCTGCTTATCTGTATTATTGTGTTGCATTGTTGGAGAAGCCTGTGACCTAAGATTTGCAACAACGTAATTACTCTGTAGCTATGCTAGTTTGACAATAAAGAACCTTGAACCTTGAAGATGCTGCAGATGCACCTCCCTTTCCCTGTTTAAGCCTCCCATTTGCTTTCTCAAAAACGTTGCCAAAACTGTGCATTTCCTGAGGCCAAGTTGAAGGATCAAAGACTCTAATGGCACATTTCCACTGCAGCGGGTTAGCCCCGTTTAAGCGTCCCTAAGCGTCCTCGCTCAGGCCTCGGGTTGCCTCGCTGGCCGTCCGAGGCCGTGGCGCATTTCCATTACAGTTTAGGACCTGGCGTAGCAACGCAGTGTCGGTGGGGCGATCGGCTTTGTTGTTCCGTCGAGCTCCCGCTGGATTTTATCATCCCCAATGAGATGTAGGAACGTCGTCACCTCCTCGGTCGACCACGGTATGCTTTTCTTTGACGTTGCCATTTTTGTAGCTCCTCCGTTTACAAAAATGCTGTGTATAAAAATGCTGCAAGCTTGCTTCTAGATATGCGACGCTAGGGATGATCTTGCGCGTGATCTTGTGACGATTCTCTTTGACCAATCAGCAGTCGAGAGTGTTGACGTCACTAGTTCAGCCCTGGCCCTGGCCTGATAGAACCACGATTTTATGGGGCCGGAAAAAGAGGGAAAAAGTACCCGCTTGGATCACTACACAGAAGATCCATGATGAGAAAAAGACTGAGAACAGTTAATAGGCTCTGATTTAGCACCACCATCAGGCCTTTTCACTTCCATTTCCGTTTTGTTGTCCGTTTACACTTTAATACCGGCTTATTTTGTAGTTGGTACATGTATATTTAATTAAAAAATCTGCTGCTTATGTTATTTTTTTTGTTATAGCATTTTATAAATGATAATATTGGTGTTAATGTTCACTTTATTTTAATTTAAGAGGTCATGTATATTTAAGTTATATTTATTTAGATTTATGAATGTTCCATTCAAAAATGTTATTAAAAAGGCATTTACAGAATAAAAGATGACTATTGAGGTCTATTGTCAGGAATGTTAGTGTTATATCAAATAGTGAATTCTACTGCAGTAGAATGTTGCACGTCTGCACAGTGTTATATGTTCACCGCTCAGTGTCAGTAAATATTGTGCAGTTAGTGTTGGACTATAAGAATGGGTATACTGATACAGCATTCCCACTATATGTTATTCTACGGACGAAAAGTTTATTATTATTCCGCCGACTTATTTTGCCGCGCTTCTTCTCCTGCATTGAACATCGAACATAAATAAAAAACATTTTTTTAAAACATCGCAGAAACTCCGTTCAAACACCAAAACGTTCAGCTCGGTCGGGAATCGATGGCTATTACTTTTCTCATTCATAACTTTCATAATTCCAGAGATACATCCCATAATACATCATATTTTTAACCATTGAAGTCAATGGAGAAATTCTTCAGACTTCAACTAATCTTCATGCGACTTCAACTGCTAACTGTTCATTCATACTTTCACTCAGAAACCTCATTCTAACTTTAAAATGTTACACATCTTTCTGACATTATTCGTGTAACAACTTTTAAATCTGATTCTTACTTTTAGAGATATTAAACATTGTTCAGACCTTGTTAAAGAGGTTTTCTTCAGATTTTAACATTAACTAGAGTGTGTGATAGTGGAGGAAATCTTGAAATTTGCCTTCATATATTGTTTTAAAACTGCCATAATTCCCAAACACTACATTCCTGAGACATAATTTTTCATGACAAACGTAGGAAAACATCTCATAGCTTGAAAAATGACAAATAATTAAGCAAAAAATAATTAAACAAAATGCCTCTTGAGGGCATGAAGTGACAAAAACGTTCAACATTCCTCCATTAAACCCCATTGTAATTTCAGGTAGATATTTCCTCACGGCAGCAGCCGCACACCTTTAGTTAAACTGCCAAAAAAGCCACATTATTAACCCGAAACTACACAAAAATGTCACTTCAGATACTCAACTTCCTTGACATGCTTCACGTTTTGAAATTTCACAGATATCTGTTACGGTTCTTCCACAAAACGTTCACATGTAAGAGGTTTATCTCTCATTCAGAACAATGGAAACCTGTGATCTCTACAGAGCTCGTTAGCTCAAATATAAACACCTGTGTCATGGAACACGATGATGTCATCACTCCAACTGACATGCTCAGAGCAGCAGACTTCAGATAACGGTTAATGGTCCTGCCCTCAACAGCTCTACGTCAATTATGGGGTGTCATCATCATATGCCGAAGAGAGAGAGAGAGAAGAGAGAGAGTAGAGAGAGAGTAATGTAATAAAACACGGTTTTCTCATAACTTCAGTGAAAATGCTCCAAACAGCCCAAAACTTCACAAGTTTGGTAACGATGCAGCCATCAGCGTATCATGGGATGTCATCAAATGTCGTTGCCATGGCGGCAGATCATTCACCATCAAGTTAGTTCAAAAGTTTGCGGTTCAAATATTCTGCTGCTTTTCCAAGCCTTTTTACTTTATTTTCTTCTCTCATCACACATTCAAGCCCCCAGTGTTCATGTATCATTTCAATCTAAATTCTTCACTTTCTTCTTACACATTACATTTCAGCATAGCAGTTTAGTGCCAGCTTTTCAGCATAAAGCATTCCCACTAGCAATTTCTTCAGGAATTGCATTCTCTAGTTACAAAATAATATGCCAAAGTACAGTACAAGTACTTCTGGGTCTCTATATTTCATTCAATTTGTGTGTGTGTGTGTGTGTGTGTGTGTGTGTGTGTGTGTGTGTGTGTGTGTGTGTGTGTGTGTGTGTGTGTGTGTGTGTGTGTGTGTGTGTGTGTGTGGCACATGCGCATTTAGTGTGATTGAGCGAGCGAGAGAGAGCGCACCGGTGCCATCTGGTTAGCTAGGTGCCTGCACTAACAGATATATGGAGCTGTTTCCACAACAAAGTGGAGGAGAGTCTTCTCCTGTCAGACTGAGAGGCTCAGGTGAGCTAAAGGACTCTCTGAGTGTTTAGATCAGGGGTGGGGAACCTCCGGCCCCCGGGCCGTATGCGAATCTTGCTATTTGTGTTTATTCTTTTAATCACACAGCGTTAAGAAAAAATAAAAATGTGCCTACATAACTGTCAGTTGCAGCCGAAGTCGCTGCCGATTCAACAAGGTGAATCGGCACGGCCGAAAAGACACGACGGACACACCAATCTGAGTAGGACGACAGAACACTCATCGACGGCCAGACATCTATCGACGGCCGAAATCGGCTTGGTGTGTCAGGGCCTTTACACTGGTGTTGGGAGATGTATCCATAGATCTCTTCATTTTGCTCTCAAGGTGCACCAGATTGATGCATTTAACTTCAATATTTAAATAAAAATCTTCCCGGGGGAGCATGCCCCCGGACCCCCACTTGTAAAAAATAGCACTTTACCTCTGCTATACCTATATGCCGTGAGCTGATTATCGAGCCTTCATTGTAAGAGTCACGGATATACTGTGTGCGTGTGGGGAGTGTTGCATTACAAAATTCCACTGTAGCCCGGTACATTAATGGGAAACCCTAAATGTTTGAATATGTCAAGCTCCCGCACAGCACCCCCAAAAGAAAATCTCTGGCGCCGCCACTGCTGCTTAATGTATTTTGTTGTTTGGACATGTCTAGTAGTTTACTCCATTGAGTGCTTTGTGTTTACAAGAAACACGTGTAGACGAAATATATATATACCTGCGTACCAGTTATGTGCACCCCTGTGTATAGGAGTGTAGAGGAGTATAGGACTTGGAGCCGTAGGGTCGTCGGTTCAAGTCCCCGAACAGACTTAAAATATTGTGTGTGGACTTGTACTTGGAGAGCTCCCAGTTCACCTCCTGGGGCTTGCGGTGGTGCCCTTGAGCAAGGCTCCTCTATACCCCACTCCCCATTGCTCCCCGGGCGCTGTACAATAGCTGCCCACTGCTCCTAGTACTAGGATGGGTAAAAAGCAGAGACCACATTTGATTGTGTGTGCTCTGTGCATGTGTGACCATTAAAGAGGGTTTTATCGTCCTATTCTTCTAGAGGAGTGTAGAGGAGTGTAGAGGAGCATATGTATAGGAGTCGGGAGGGTGTGGCTGTGGCTCAGTGAGTTAATGCGTTGATCTTCGGATCAGGGGAGGTCGCTGGTTCCATCCCCACTGCAGTCAGCGTGTCATTGTGTCACTTTACTTTAAATTGCTCCTGTGGGGATTGCTCACTGTAAGTCTCTCTGGATAACAACAAGTGATGTGTAATGTAATGAATGTAGAGGAGCGTATGTAGAGGCTGCATGCACAGCGTCAAACTCTTGCTAAAAGCAGAAGAAGCAGGCCAGGCATGAATCAAACTTAGCCTAATTAATGGTCCCCTCCTAGGTGGGCAGCAGGACTAATGCATTATGGATATAGGGGAAGTCTAATCTCTGTGAGGATGGAGGACTGATAGGTTTCTAAAACATTAGAGTGCAGACACTGGGCTCTCTGCACAGGGATGGACAAAAGTGTTTCTGCTGTTCCTCCTGGAGTCTGTTGCTATCAATCAATCAATCAATGTTTATTTATATAGCCCAATATCACAAATGTTACATTTGTCTCAGTGGACTTCACAGTTTGTACAAAATATCAGTATGACAATACGACACCCTCTGTCCTTAGACCCTCACATCGTACAAGGAAAAACTTCCGAAGAAAACCCACAGTTTAAAGGGAAAAATGGGAGAAACCTCAGGGAGAGCAACAGAGGAGGGATCCCTCTCCCAGGACGGACAGACGTGCAATAGATGCCGTGTGTAAATTGAAAAGATAATACATTTGCAACATAGGTAGTCCAAATGTTTGGAAATGCATGTGTGTATAATAGGAAGATGAATCCACGAGGATATCCATCCAGGACCTATGATCCAGGACCACAGCCACGACTCAAGATCCAGGGCTCGCGATGCAGGACACAGGACCGCAGGATCATCCATGACTCCGGATCCCAGCGTATATAGACACCAAAAAGAAAGAAATTTGGGGAAGCTGGGTTAATTGGAATATGAGAGTACACAGGTATAGACAGAGAGAAGGAAGAAGTAAGATGTCCCCCGACAAACTAAGCCTATATCAGCAAAACCAGGGGCTGAATCTAATCAGCCCTAACTATAAGCTTTATCAAAAAGGAAGGTCTTAAGCGCACTCTTAAAAACGGATAGGGTGTCTGCCGCCCGAACACAAACTGGAAGCTGATTCAACAAATGTGGAGCTTGATAAGAAAAGGCTCTGGCTCCCATTGTACTTTTAGAGACTCTAGGAACAACCAACAACCCTGCATTCTTGGAACGCAATGCCCTAGTAGAACGGTAGGGTATAATGAGTTCTTTAAGGTAAGATAGCGCCTGCCCATTAAGGGCTTTGTAGGTAAGAAGAAGAATTTTAAATTCTATCCTGTGTTCTATAGGGAGCCAGTGTAAGGCAGCCAGAACAGGAGTAATGTGGTCCCTTTTCCTAACTCTGGTTAGTACACGAGCTGCAGCATTTTGAATCAGCTGAAGCAACTTGACTGACTTCTTGGTACACCCTGATAATGAAGAGTTACAATAATCCAGCCTTGAAGTAACAAATGCATAGACTAGTTTCTCTGCATCGTTTTGAGGCAAGATATGCCTGATTTTTGCAATGTTACGTAGATGGAAGTAGGCGGTCCTTGAAATTGATTTTATGTGGCCGTTAAAGGATAAATCCTGATCAAATATAACACCAAGATTCCTTACAGTCTCACTGGAGGCCAAATTAATGCCATCCATAGTTAGTATATCTTTAGATAATTTGTTTCGTAGATTCTTCGGGCCAAGTACAATAACTTCAGTTTTGGTCGTGTTTAACATCAAAAAGTTTAAGGTCATCCACGTTTTTAAGTCCTTAAGGCAGTCTTGAATTTTATTTAGATGATTCATTTCATCAGGCTTGATTGATAAATATAGTTGAGTATCATCCGCATAACAATGAAAATGTACAGAATGATTCCTTATAATATTGCCGAACGGAAGCATATATAATGTGAACAAAATAGGTCCGAGCACTGAGCCCTGTGGCACTCCATGGCTAACTTTGGTTTGCGTGGAAGATTCAACATTGACACGTACAAACTGAGAGCGTTCAGATAGATAGGACCTATACCAGCCTAAAGCAGTTCCCTGTATGCCAACTAAGTGCTCTAGTCTTTGCAATAAGATATCATGATCGATAGTATCAAATGCAGCACTGAGATCGAGCAAAACAAGAATAGAGACAAGTCTCTTGTCAGAGGCTATTAGAATGTCATTTGTGACTTTAACCAGAGCTGTCTCTGTGCTATGATGTGTTCTAAAGCCAGACTGAAAATATTCAAGTAAATCATTGTTTTTTAAGTAATCACACAACTGTTTTGCGACTGCTTTCTCAAGAATTTTTGAGAGGAACGGAAGATTAGAAATAGGTCTTGTTGGGTTAGGGAGATTTTTAGAACCCACCTTGCCTCTGCATGTCGTTTGGCGAGCTAGATACAATCATAACAGGAGGGAAAACCCAAAACAGCCAGGATGGGGGTTAAACAATAATCTGTTTTAATGATAAACGGTAAGAATACATTACACTTTCAAAGTGGTGGGCCGGGCCCCCTGCTCTGGTTCTAATGCCGGGAGAACCTTTCATCTTGTCGGCAGGAGTAAAAGAGAAATAACTAAAAAATAGAATAGGCTTATATGCAAAAAAGGAGGAGCTGTGGTCAGTTTCTCATTGGGAGATGCAAAAAAGATGGCTTCTCTTAGCGAATCAGCGCGTGCCAGCAGAGATGATCCGGAAACAGTCCCTTGGTTTGAAGCAAAACAACCACATCTGGTGTTCGCTGTCTCATACTGTTGCTTTCACACACACACATTCTTCCGACTTCCCTCTCTGCTCCCCTCCCCCAGAGTAATAAAACCTGTTTACACCAACCACCCCAGAATGTTCATGCAGTTTCAGTCCTCACATTTATGAAAGGATAAAACAGAGAAATCAATAGAAAACACAAACACAGGTATTGTTTGAACAGTATTCACTTAACTGCTACTATTGATAATTACCAGAGAAACTCCAGGGGCCTCTTTCAATATCTGGAAATTGCAACAAGACTTTCTGCCTTTTCAAATGTAACACTCTTCCCAAATATCAGATGATAATTAATCTTCAGTCTATAGTTGGCTAAAACCTCTGGATCGAGGTTGTGCATTTTAAGAAGCGGTTTTATCACTGCTACTTTGAATGATTGTGGAACATAGACTGATAATAAAGACATATTCATAATATTTAATAAAGAAGTGCTAATTAATGGAAAAACTTCCTTCAACAGCTTAGTTGGAATTGGGTCTAACATACACGTTGATGGTTTAGAAGAGAGAATCATTGAATTTAATTGTTCAAGGTTTATGGCTGAAAAGCATTCTAGTTTACTATCTAGTGTAATATTAGAACTTACGTTTCTGGGAGTTGATAACACTATACTGGTCAAAGGCAAGTGGTCATTAATTTTGTTTCTAAGAGTAACAATGTTATGCTACGGAGAGGAAAAATGTATGGCGGACTAGATCGACAATAATCCCAGCATTTTATTCACACAAGATTTATAGTTTTATATTTCTAAATATAAATGATATTTACCAATATGAGCTCACTTCAGAGTTTTCTCATAATGTAGAGCTTTTCATATAGTCATCAGCAACAAGAGTTTTGGTCGACCTATAATTCTCTATCAACAACATAACAACATACTCCAGGGGTTCCACCTTAATGTTACGGTACTATCAGAATGATGTCAGTCTACTAGAACCAGAGGAAAGTGAACATACCATTTTAAAGATTTTAGCCTGCTACATTTTAAGCCAGCCTTTTGTGTTTCACTCGAGAATATGTCACAGTACAGCAGACCTCTACATTGACAAGAAGATATGATGCACCTAAGGCAGGGGTGGGCAAACTTTTTGGCTCGGGGGCCACTATGAGTTTTACAATTTGACAGACGGGCCGGGCCAGTAGCAGATTGGTGAAAAAATATTTAGCTGTCCACTCCTCATTAAACACTCGGCACTCAATGTTGACTTTTTTTTCTTTGGTCCACTCATTGTTACAGAGCAGGGGTGCAACAACTAATCGACTTAATCGATTAAAATCGATTACCAAATTAGTTGGCAACTGATTCAGTCGTCGATTCGTTGGTGACGTTATCACATGTGTTCCTGTTAAACTCCATCGTTATCGCTCTTTTTTTATCGGTACAGGAGACATTTAAAACATATGTCATATGTATTATTGCTACATAAACATTATATCGCAGTCTTAGTGTCGCCAACTGCGTTTCTAATATGCAATATGACTACAAAATGCGTCTATAATGTATTTTCGATCTTCCCAATTCAGACGAGAGATCTCTCCCCCGCCTGCTTGCGAGGGGGCGGGGCAGTTTACACACACACGCAGCTGCTACATGCATACAACAGACACACACGGAGGAGATGGCGGAGAGAACGCGCTCCGAGGTGTGGTTAAACTTTAGCCGTCTCGATGTGGACAATGCTCGTTACCAAAAGTGCAATAACAGTTTAGCATGTAAGGGCGGTAACACGAGCAATTTGTCTAAACATTTAGCAAAAGTGCTCCACATCCAGACGGAGAAATGCACCGGGTTCCACTGTCTTTCTAGCAGCTCTGTAGCCCCGTCCACGAGTAACGTTTCCACGTCAGGTGTTATGTATGCTAGCAGCAACACACAGTTAACTCAGTTATAAAAACATAGGTTAATGATTAGAGGTAACTGAGTTATTTATTTTGTTAAAGTTTCAGCTATTCTGTTTACAATTCTGTCATCAGATTATTTAATATGATTTGTTAAAACATTGTTGTTTCTTTTGATGTGAAATATTATGCATTTAATTAAAATAAAAAGCAATGTTAGTTTTGTTCACAATTTGTTTAGTTAGTTTACCTTATTTCTTGTCAAAAGAACCATTAATACTATCGTTAAAAGGACCGGATCGATAAGCAGTATCGATATAAGTAGTAGTACAGTTAAAACCTTAACGATCCGAATAATCGATTAATCGTTTCATTAATCGATAGATTAATCGATTATCAAATTAGTCGTTTGTTGCAGCCCTAGTTCAGAGGTTAATTATTGCATCATTGCGTCATAATGTCATCATTTACGTGCCTCCTTATGACCCACACAGCGTGTTTTTAGTATCGCTAGTATCCTGTTAGTTGTGTTTTTAGTGTTTGTCCATCTGTCTTATTATGTTAATGACTCTACCCTCTCTTTCCAGGTGTCTGCACTTCCTGTCCGTGTGTCACCTGTTAGACTGATTGTTGTTCCCCGCCCCTGATTGTGTCCACCTGTGCCCCATTACCTAATGTGTGTGTATATATAGTCCTTCTCTCCCTTTGTCTTGTGTTGGTTGGTGTCTTTTCGTCATATCCATGCCTGTTTACCAGAGACCTGTTTTTGCATTACCTAGTTGAACCTAGTGATTCTATGGAGAGTCCTAGTAGATCTTAGAAGTTATTATTGAAAAGCTTTGTATTCTTTAAAATAAAGAATATTACAAAGCAACGGAATCGAGTATCTGAGTTCTTATGAGCCCATTGCGTCATTTTTCTCCGCAACACCGCTCACAACAACATCAATAGAGGACTGCGTCTGGTAGTTTTTAATCATACAGAACCAGATTAAATTAAAGAACTACTTCTCCAACCTTATACCTTTCTCCAGAGTGCCGTGGTGCATTGTTTATTAATGTGGTTCAGCTGCATTACCGCCCGCTGCAGCGCTGCTCTTCCACCGGAGTTTATTCTCCCGTTAACTCACGGCAGTGGCCGCTGTAAAGTTTTCATTGTCTGACTGTCACCCAAGCAGCTGATAAATATCACCCATCCCCATAAGTGAATGTGTTTTAGTCTGAAAGCTGTTATGAACGTTTCTCTGGCATTCTACAGGTGATGTTAGCATAGCCACCGAAGCTAATCAGACTATCTTGACTACTTGTTGCTATCATATTGTGGCATAAGCCGTTTTTTTACAAGCATATTTTACCGGCGTAGTTTTCGTTATGATTTTACTTATGATGGCCACATGTAGCCCATGTATTTATTCCATCCGATAGTTGCAATAATACAAAACAACAGGAAAAGGTCTGCCTCTTCACAATGGTCAACAGTGATGGTCATTAAAGTAAGGTAAAATAAACAGAATCACACTAAGCCTGGTTAGTGTTGCCTGACTTTATATAAGTGTTTTTTATAAGTCTGCGGTCGCGTTCTAGTCACTTTGCTCAGCGCTACTGCTTGTTACAACTTGTATTCACCATGAACTGTTATTGCTCAGGTTAATCTCGACCCCCTCCAATGTAAGCATGAAATATTTGGTTCTTTGATCTTGCTGGGTTGCCGAGTGGGGCCAGAGAATAGACCAGACTCCAGCAAAGGTAAATTGTGTCTAGTGTGCGCCATCTAGTGGGATCAACTGAAATGCCGGGCATTGCAGGAAAAAGGCTAAATGAATGCGGTCTTTACTATAATTTGGACAATTTTGTACCAATATTCGGCGGGCCGGATTCAAAAGCCCAACGGGCCGTATATCGCCCGCGGGCCTTAGTTTGCCCATGCCTGGCCTAAGGTGTATTCAAAGTTAACTGCTAACTGATTTTCATATTACACACTCATGTGCTCACTCTGTAATACATCATACACATTCAAATTGTTCCTATTCTACTTTTTAGGGTGTTCTCTTGCCTGTAGTTTATATCTATACGTTTTTTTGTACATGTTGTTTACTTTGGATAAGGGCTGGAAAATCTCTAAGTGTTTGACCAATCCCGACAGAGCTGGCCAGCTAACCAGAGCAGACTGGGCTCTGATTTTAGAGAGAGGATGAAAGGGGTGCTGCAGCACAGGCAGTATGAGAAAAATAAAGAGCTTTTTGAACATTAGCAGGAGAGGACTCTTTAAAGTAGAGACACTACATACTGATATACACCTGAACATCAGCGGGAGAGGACTCTTTAAAGTAGATACACTACATACTGATATACACCTGAACATTAGCAGGAGAGGACTCTTTAAAGTAGAGACACTACATACTGATATACACCTGAACATCAGCAGGAGAGGACTCTTTAAAGTAGAGACACTACATACTGATATACACCTGAACATCAGCAGGAGAGGACTCTTTAAAGTAGAGACACTACATACTGATATACACCTGAACATCAGCAGGAGAGGACTCATTTAAAGTAGAGACACTACATACTGATATACACCTGAACATCAGCAGAGCAAAAGTCTAGAGGCAGATAATAGAACTCCTCTTACTATACTGTGAACATTCATTGAACAAAATTGAATATAAATTATTTAGCATATTTGAAAAAATAAATGTATACATCTAAATGTGGAAAAACAAAAATATCAATTAATAACTATACATTAGCAACATAGACTACAATTTAATATCCAAAATGTAGATGAAGGAAAAAACATGCTTAAGTAGTCATACCTCACTGCAGTGTTGTAGTCAAGTCACCAATTCACGAGTCCAAGTCACTCTCGAGTCCCCACTCTTCGAGTCCGAGTCCAAGTCCGAGTCACCTAGGGAGAGTCGTAGTCGGGTCCGAGTCCAAGTCCGAGTCACCCAAGGAGTGTCCGAGTCGAGTCCGAGGCATCATTACCTGTGTTCGAGTCCGAGTCCAAGTCCGAGTCACCCAAGAAGAGTCCAAGTCAAGTCCGAGTCACAAGTCTTCATGTATTAATCTTAGTGTCATCGTTATCGGCTGAATCTTTACTTATTGAGTTGATCACATTACTCTGATGATAGTGTTCAATACAGCCTACCTATATATATATGAACTCCATCCTTAGAGTAATGTGTTATGGAGCCTCCGTGACGGAGATCATTTTCAGTCTCTAATTTTCACGTTCATTGTTGGCTAGGGCTAGGCTACTCATCATCTGCAGTATCACCAAGGACATGTATAGCTTTTTAACAGTATCTATCTAGACAATAAAACTGCACTTGGTCACTAGGATGTGATATCAACCCCTACCTCCATCTAACCCGACATCTTAAAACCTTTGTGGAGTCAATTTAGTGGCTAACGTTAACGTGGGTTAGCAAGCTAACAATAGCATTTCTATTTACTTTTCTGGGTGCCGCCGTGAAAGGTGTCGATTAAAAATTCAACGTTGTCCCAGTCTTCTCTTCTATCTTCTGTCCACATAATGTGCATTTTGCGCTGCTCTTTCCCAATATGGAAACTAAATCTTTAAAAGCATACAGCACAATGCGAGGTGTGTTTCTGGACATCTTTAGACTGGTATAGCAGCAGGGGCGCGCCCAGTACGTGAACTCGCCTCGCAGGTGCACACGCCAGGACACAGAGGACATCAGACTCCAGAGAAAACTTGCTCGAGTCCGAGTCCAAGTCCGAGTCACCTAGGGAGAGACGTAGTCGAGTCCGAGTCCAAGTCCGAGTCATCCAAGGAGTGTCCGAGCCGAGTCCGAGTCCAAGTCATCGTGCGTGAGAATTCACGAGTCCGAGTCCGAGTCGCGTCAATCAGTGCGCGAGTCCGAGTCAAGTCACGAGTCCCGAAAATCGGCACTCGAGTCCGAGTCCAGGACTCGAGTACTCCATCTCTGCCTCACTGTTACGACTGGAGCACACACAAAAATTATAGGACCCAAATGCACGACTCCAGACAAAAGATGATTCAAAAAAGGTTTTTACTTACCTGCGGTGATAAGTAAGGCAATACAATCACATAAGCAGAGTTAGGACTCCAAAAAATTATTCTCCAAAAAACGAACTGAAAATTCACAATAGCTTTGATAACAAACTAGCTGGCACAGGGAACACACAGAATATATACACATACAAGGGACTCTACAGGTGCAAACAATAAGGGCGGGGCAGGTAATCAGGTCAGTGAACATACTGACAAGGTAGGAGTCGAACTACCTGAAATGAGAAAAGAAATAACAAAGTAAAACAGGAAATGGCAGACAACAAAAAGGGTTAGCAGACGCGGATTTGACAATATAAACTAAACGGAGAAATAATATTAACAAATCTGACGAGACACAACACTCATCTTATTCAATTCAACACATTCATCTTTTTGTACATTTTCATAGCTGGAATTTTTTTTATCAAACTTGTCAACACTGATTATTTTTAATTGTGATAAACAGGCAATACACAAAGTAGTCAACATAGTGTGAATCCATATAAGAGGACGTCTTGTTTGGCGTTATAAATGATTACTAATAATAATGATCATTTCTCCACACTGCTTCTCTTCCAGAGTAAACGACTGCATCCTGCGGGTGAACGATGCCGACGTGTCTGAGGTGTGCCACAGCAAGGCGGTGGAGGCTCTGAAGGTGGCAGGCTCCATCGTGAGCCTGTATGTGCGGCGCCGCAGGCCAATGCTGGAGACCATCATCGAGATCAAACTCATCAAAGGGCCCAAAGGTGGGCTCAGACACACACACACACACACACACACACACACACACACACACACACACACACACACACACACACACACACACACACACACACACACACACACACACACACAGTCCACCATACATTCAATCACACACAGAAGTATTGTAACAGTTGAACATTTCAGTAGCCACTGTTCTTTCAGCATATTTCGTTTTTACAATGAGATTAGCGGTACTGCTCTGTGCATTGGGGTGTTGTACCCAAAGTACAGTAGATGTTTTCTGTAAAACTGTTCCTCCAACAAAAAAGTGACCCAAAACTTTAAAATGTGAATATACAGTATATAATATTTAGACAAACTGCTGGTTTAAAAGAACATTTAAATGTATAAGCGTTGACATGTACAGTATCATGACACATGCGCGTTATATATTGGTGGTATTTCATGATGCTTAACATACAACTGTCATCCACACAACCTAGAAACTAAACAGTTACTTTCACATATGCAAACACACACAGGGCTTGGCTTCAGTATTGCAGGTGGCATTGGAAACCAGCACATCCCAGGTGACAACAGTATTTATGTCACCAAGATCATTGATGGCGGTGCAGCTCAGAAGGACTGCAGACTACAAGTAGGGGACAGGCTGTTAATGGTGAGTACTTGATTAAGTTTAAAAGCTTGCATACGTATATTTAAGCAAATAAATGTTAGGTATATTTTCAGAGATACTTTCACATTAAAACAATACAGTAATTCTTCACTGAACCTCAGTGGAACCGTTAAACAATTGTATGTCCAAACAGCCAACACACTAAAGTAAACAATTGAAAGAAAATCTAATACAAAAGGTTAGCTCATAAGCAGGCACTCTATGAAGCTTAGAGTTGTTGAATTGTTCCAACTCAGTGGTCGGTTTGGGGGGTGGAAATGTTGTGGAATTGGGTTTAACACACTCCTTGTATGGCTGCCTTTGCTCTGCCACTATTGTGTGTGAAGGCTGACTAGTATAGTGAAAGCACAGACTGGAAAAGCACTCTATAGATGCAGTCCATTTACCATGTACTTACAATACTATATCACAAATTATTTGGTGCTAATATGGTAAACTAGGAATCTGAATTTAAACTCAAGGATTCATAAGGATCAAGGCTAATTTATTGTCATTCTGTAACCAGGGTTGCACAACGAAAAGCAGTCGTAGCTTAGTTAAGTTTAGCTGTAAAGGAACATAAACAAACATAAACGATGCACAGATATTATCACCTGCATCATAAAAGTAACTAAAGTTATCAAATAAATATAGTGGAATTCAAAAATAAAATATTTGCCTTTGAATTGTAGTGGAGTAAAGTATGGAGTAAAAGAAAATGTAAAGATTTAATAAAAGTACAAGTACCTCACAACTGTAAGTGCAGTACTTCAGTCCACCACTCCTTATAGCCTATGACATCACAAGAGCCTGCTGTAGAGATTTTTAAATAACCCAACCTTTGTCAATTTTATTCAAACCCTGTTATAGAGAGAGAGATATGCAAGAGACTAATGTTGATTAATTGAATCATGTCACACTTTGTACAGTACATTAACCAAGCAGTGTACACATCAGACAATAGTCTTACAGCTTCAGTCTAATGGATAATGACGTGATGAAACGGGCCCTGGCTCGGCTGTGGAACAGGATTTGTCTGAAGAGCCAGCCCTCTTGCTTAACCAGCGCCTAAAAGCATTACCTTCCTACTGTGGTGTTGTCCCTTGAACACCATCTGTCCTAATCCAGTCTCCTGGAGGCAGGGAGAAGGCCGGTTGGATCTCTACAGCAGGAATAAATCACACTGCTGATTGTACCGTATCTGTGTGTGGACAGGTGAACAACTACAGTCTGGAGGAAGTGTCTCATGAAGAAGCTGTGGCCATTTTGAAGAACACGTCGGACGTGGTCTACCTAAAGGTGGGAAAGCCCACCAATGTCTACCTGTCAGATCCCTATGGGCCTCCTGATATCACACACTGTAAGTCCTCACCTTTTGTATTTAAAATGATGAGTCATCAGCTCTTAGAAAAGTGTTACATACTGCAGGGAGCTGTGTAAAAGTACAACTGTGTCATGTGTAGTGTGAGATTTTTAAGCATCTCTCTACATCCGTTTTATATTTCACAAATACACAAAACCTTAACATGTTTATGCTGCATCCATTGATTTTCTGCACACACAGCCACTGACATACTTATAATAACAGAAATCAACAAGCAAGGCAACACTGCTTAATTAAACTTCAAGAGTGAGTGACCAATCACAACCATAACCTCCTTTGTTTATCGTATAAGGCGAATTATAACATTTTGCTATTAAATACCATTGTTATTCAGTCTCTAAATGAACTCAATTTGTCACTGGAAAGGCGCTTCATAAAACGTTATCTTTATTGTGTAGTTACACTTATGACATAACTTAGACATTGTACAGTTCTGCTTGCTTTTATATTCTTCAAATATCATTTCATTTCATTTCAAACCATTATTTAACCAGGTGAATCCCATTGAGATCATCGATCTCTTTTTCAAGGGAGACCTGCAGCTACTGCTGGGTTACACATGAAGACATAAAAACATAAACCAACAGAAATACAAAAAGGACATCATACAAACAGTTACAGGTTTACAATTGACATACCTATAAACATGTACAGGTACCAACAGTATCAGATTGCATAGCATCTATCCGTGCTTTAAAAACAGGCAGTGGAACCAAATTGCTCAGTTTCCATTATTTTTGCAGACTGTTCCAACCATACTTTTGGAATTGCATTTGTGCTGAGCGAGAGGTTAAAAAGAGTAGTGAGAGGAAGAGCAATCAAATCTGCAGCTATCTTTAAAAAGAAAGGTTCACGAACAACATCAACAGTAAAAGGAGTAAAACTGAAAGGGTTGTCCAGACCACATTGTTCAGAGTCACGGATTGGGGTGTTCACAGAAGCAGAGTTAGTGACAGAATCAACAGAGAGCCACAGGACACAAAATGCTCATTAAAACAATTTAACATGGTGGCCCTGTCCGATATAGAGCCAGATACTGTGGTGAGGCACGGAGGTAGCTCATTACGGATATCACCGGTGGATATCGATTTTATGGCTTTCCAAAATTTCCTAGGATTATTTAGGTTTTCTGTGATAACTGACAAATAGTACTTCGACTTAGCACTTTTGACATTTGAAGTGAAGCTATTCCTTAGCTGCCTAAAGCCATTCTACCTCTGAGCCTGAATTCCTAGCCTTTGCCCAGGCCTCGTTTCTCTCATGCAGGAGTCTGGACAGTTCAGCAGAAAACCAAGGATTGTCTTGTCCCTTTACGCTAAATGTACGCAGGGGTGCATGTCTATCAATGATCTCCATAAAACCAAGATAAAAATAAGACCATGCGGTTTCAGCACACAGATCGATTTTACCCCAATCAAACCCAAACAGATCATGAACAAAACTCTGCTCCACAACATGTTTTATGTCTCTCTTAATAATAATACAAGGTTTAACCTTTTGAACCTTAGTGTCCCTAACTGTGGCTACAACACAGTGATCACTCAGATCATTCTCTAATACTCCCACAGATAAGTATTTATAGGGAGCATTAGTTAAAATGAGACCAATTAGGGAGGATTTATTAGGAGACTTAATGTTAGGGCGAGTAGGACTGTCCACAATCTGAGTAACATTCAAAGAGATACAAAGGTTTTTAAAATCCTCTGACACTGCAGTTAACCAGTCCCAGTTCAAATCTCCAAGTAGCACTATTTCCTTGTAGTCTAGCTGAGATAAAAGATTATATAATATAATGTATAATAATATATACATGTTTTGAATTTTCACATCAATTCAAACACAAGTTGAGTGGTTAGAATCCAACCCCTGTATTTTAACTTTCAACTTTTGTTGTAAAGCACTTTGAATTGCCTTGTGTTGAAAAGTGCTCTATAAATAAACTTGCCTTGCCTTGCCTTTCAAATAAAAACTTGAGAGAATATTAGAGATAAAGAACATTGGAGATAATAATGACGCAGTAATGATTTTGTGATATGAGGGAAATGTGTGTGTTGGGTTTGACTGTTCAAGCAGCTGCTCTGTTTTTGTTTTCTCTCTCTTCTCTACAGCATTCTCTCCAGCCATGGACAATCATATCTCCTCCCCCATCAACAGTGGCACTCTGGAGTACAAGTCTGGCCTCCCCCCCATCTCCCCTGGGAGTTATTCCCCCCTCCCTAAGCACTTACTTGGGGAAGAGGATATAAACAGGTTGGATGGTTTTTCCTTTTTACGGTAATTACCTCCCTTTCCTACCAGACGACGACAAAGGTAGAACCCCCCCCCCCCCCTGTCCTGACTGATCTGTGCCCCTTGATGTCTGGCAATTCAATTGAAACCCCATTCTGAGTTCTGGTGCAATTAGAAAACATGTGCATGTTGTGTTGGAATCACCTGTTTTTTATTTGAAAATATAGTTTTGGTGCCCCTGATTCCCAATCAGGATGTTGTATTGAACGGTCCCCAGGAACAGCTTCTTATAACCGCCGCTCCCTGTCCTGGGTTCTGTGTATGTGTCTGAATGTCTCTATGATTCCTTTCTAGACAATGTGTTGTGAGTGGCAATGTGACAAATGCCTGGAAAACATTGGAGCATCCAGCTTTAAAATAAAAACACAACAGAGCCATGGGACTCTAAAGTATGCTGTTGTTGGGATCCAAGCTGTGATTTAAAAAAGGTTTTGTTAAAGCTACTTATCAGAGGAAATGATTTAGTCATGGTAAATGTTGCCTTACAGCAGTTCCATCATTGCACAAGGACAGGTTGAACGTGCTGAGAAATCTGTACCTTCCTATGGTGTGTTTCTGTGGTAGTGATGTGTCATCAGTGGCAAGACACAGGGGGCTTTGGTGTGTCACGAGTGTGTTGTTATATCTTTTACAGGGATTAGTTGAGCTTTTTGGGCTGTGAAAAAACAGAAGCTGATATGACAAGTTACTATGTTACTTTTGCATAGATAAGCTTGCTCATTAATAGGGTACATTTCTACAACCGCTATTTCTAGAAAGCAATGCAGTAAAGTGACCTAAGACTGCATGGTCAGAGCCAGGAGTGCATTCATGTGTGTGTAGAAAAGACTACAAGCAGCATAAGGCAGCTGTGAGGAATTCAAACTACGGGAGAATTGTTGAAAAGATTGTTCTAAGAGCTGTAAAGTGTCTTACCCAACACAGTGCTGCAAATCCTTACCAATACATACAAATGTAAGGCTTTTAGTGATGTGAAACGTTAGTTATGTATGAACAGTGGAATGGAATTGTAACCCAGTCTTTGATAACATGGGCTCTGAACATGTTGGTTTATAATTTGGCAGACCAAAATATCTGCTGTGTTTACTCCCAGTCCCAACAGAAGACCTTAAGACGTCTCCACACGGCATCTATTGCACGTCTGTCCGTCCTGGGAGAGGGATCCCTCCTCTGTTGCTCTCCCTGAGAGTTCTCCCATGTTCCCTTTAAACTGTGGGTTTTCTTCAGAAGTTTTTCCTTGTACGATGTGAGGGTCTAAGGACAGAGGGTCTAAGGACAGAGGGTCTGAGGACAGAGGGTCTAAGGACAGAGGGTCTAAGGACAGAGGGTGTCGTATTGTCATACTGATATTCTGTACAAACTGTGAAGTCCACTGAGACAAATGTAACATTTGTGATATTGGGCTATATAAATAAACATTGATTGATTGATTGATTGATCCACAGAGTCACAGCCAAACATTAGCAGCTCCACCTCAGCTGCCCTAACCCCTAATCCACATTAAGCCGCCACACGGCTCACCCCCAAGTTGGCCAAATGTCCTATCAAGGCAAATATCAAGAGAAATGCTTGTTTACATAAATATGTATTGTATTTGAAAGAAGATTGGCAAACCGAAGCATATATTTGTAGGCAGCACAACAAGGATATGGTGGATATCATAATGAACAAGTAAATACATCACTTGTTAGTGTTGCTCTGTGGGATTAGGTCATTGTTGCGTGCTATGGCAATAATTTTCTTGTGTTGTCATACCCCGAAATAAAGAGCGGTGATGGAATGCTGCAGCATAGTGATAACAAAAGCCCATTTCAGAGGATAACTGAAGGACCCCTGTATTACACTTTGTTGAGTGAGGGATTAGCCCTCCATTCTCTTTGGAGTTAAGAGGTTTACTACTCGCTCTTGGCCAAGGTTCTTGAGATTACCTCGCTGACCTACAGTGAAGCACTCTGACAGCGGCTCTTGTTCACCGTGTTCTCCACACCCAGTTAGAACACACATTGTGATAAAGCCAGATGGATCTTCACTCCCTGTTATAACTGATAAAGCAACTCCAGTATTTTATCACTAATGTGACAAGTAAAACACCAAAGCTCAGAAAGGGAAGAGGGCCCAAACGTCTGGGTCATGAGTTAGAGCAGTACATCTTCGGATCTTCACAAGGTTGCTGCGTTTGGGTCTGATCTGAACTGACTGGCTGCCTCAGCTCAGCTTATCCCAGATGATTCAGCAGGAGAAACAAGCCAACTGTCCAGACTTCTCCGGCTCCTGTGTGTCCTATGACTGTCACACTCAATTCTCCTTTGATGGCACTGCCATGTTGGTCAGTAATGTCATTGGCTTTTTGTCATTCATTTTTTGAGATGCTGAAATGCTAAGAAGGACTGTAGATGTTGATTTCCTTCTTTAGCTATAGTCACTGCGATATCGCTCTTTAAATGTGTGCTCCAATAATTGAAGGAGTCCCTAAATGTTGAGGCTTCAGTAGAGTATGACAAAAGAGCAGACAGACATACAAAGATGCACTGAATTCAGGTGAATCATTTCATTTCAAGTGATTTATTTGATTGTGATTTTGGTTACAAATAAATGACCTTTTTAAAACTGAATGCTCCAGTTTACACTTGAGTGCTCACAAACAGCAGACATGCACACACTGAGCATGAATGTGTGCAGTAGGTTACTTAACTAACACCCGACACTGATGTGTGCTGATGTTGTTGTGGAAGAATCTCCGATTGTCTTTCTTTAAGGGCGTTACTTTTCTATTTCAGCTATCTCTATGTTGTGTGCGCCGCATGCCCCAAAGTCTGTCTTTCATCAGTGTCAATTTATGAACAAAAATGAATGAGCACTATTTTTATTTTATTAGAAATGCCTCGCTAGATGACGGCGAGGGTCACAGGTTTGATTCCCAGCACTTCCAGTTAAGGTGAGATATGTATACTGCTCACTCACAGTCTGCATGCCCTGCATGTCCCATTAGCATGCTATTGGTCGCAAGGAATTGATGGAAATAGAAAACACATCATGATTTGACTTTTTGAGGATGAGCCACTTGTGGATTTGAGCAACAGAACGTTTGCAGAACTGGCGATCAATCCAAAGAACAAACTATAAAACAGTTACAGACCATGGATATGTGGCTCCGCAGCCAGTGGGAGCATGTTAGTGCTCTGAGAGCCTCGACAGGAACACATGCCCCACCAGGCAGCTGGCCCGGGGCTAGCTGTTAGCATGCTAGTTTCAGAGGATATCTGACTCAGTGCAACACACTGTAACATCTTCACAACCTGTTGATAATGTTAATTGTGTTATAAATATATTGTACATTTAAATTCTAACCATATCTTACACTACTTTTAACCTAAATAGATGATATGTAATAGCTCCTTGATCAGCCCGCTACATATTTGTACATATCCAAAATGAATGAATTAAAAACCATAAATCATTTAAGCTTTAATACCAATATGTGACATTATAAAACTATTTTATTAACCATGTAAAAAAAACAATTGCATCATTGAATAGGCTCATCATTTTGTAATTCATTGAAGTCATTTGTCAAGCATATCATTCTAAACATTTCCAGGTTGCAGCTTCTCAAACTAAAGGATTTTCTTTAAAGACACGGTTGTGGGAAATAACAGATTAGTGGATAATGAAAATAAGTCATTCATTATATAAGAATATCTGGTGAGTTTATGCTATTGATCGTGAGTTTTTATATAAAGCATGTTCCCTCTGACTAAGTGCTTAACCAGAAAGAACCAAATACCATTTACAACAAACACCACACTCTCCACTGCGTCCCATACACAAAGTGAGGTAACGTCCTGTAGCGAAGGCCGTCCTCTTCTTCCTCCTCCTCCTCCTCCTCCTCCTCCTCCTCCTCCTCCTCCTCCTCCTCCTCCTCCTCCTCCTCCCTGTTACTGATGATGACTTTTCCAATGGAGCACACACAAAGTATATCACATATAATGCTTTGATTATATTTTCTTCCTGGTTTTCATCTGTGTGCCTCCATTGTATGTATCACAGACCCTCTCCCCGCCCTGTCTGTGGACACTAACCGTATTGCTCTTGTCTCTCACTCCACTGTAGGCCTCCTGAGCCAGTTTACAGCACTGTGAACAAACTATGTGACAAAGCACCCTCCCCCCGACACTATTCCCCAGTGGAGTGCGACAAAAGCCTCCTCCACTCCGCCCCCCTCCCATATCAGTTAAGCCTGTTCCCTGACTCGGACATCACCAGGTATTTCACACCTCCACCACATCTGTTCCTGTATTTAAACGGCATGCCATGTTACCATTTCCTCGTGCACAGCTCTCACTGCCTGCCTACGTTTGGCTTCCACAATGTATGAATTGAAAGCAGCACTATTCAACTTCAGTAACCAGGGATGCAAACTCATCAGGTATGAAAAAGGTGACAAGGATCCGAACCCCCAACCCCACGGACTAACGGCTTTATAATGAGGAATAACAGGATGTTAGCAGCCAGAACAACTAAAGCAGCAGTGTTAATAATAACAGAAACGCCAAAGAGTCACATCTAATAGAAATATATAAAAGCATTTATTTGAATTGTGTAGCAGTCAGTTTATAACTTTGGCAGCACTGTTGAGCATTTTGGAAATGTAGTGTCATGCCTCTGTGCAAGGCGTAGTCTTTCTATCTTTATAGCCACTGGTGTAAAGTAACTAAGTTCATAAACTCAAGTACTATACTTGGGTACAATTTTGAGATACTTGTACTCTATTTAAGTATTTCAATGTTTTGCTACTTTGTTATTTTCCTCCACTACAGTTCAGAGGTAAATGGTGTACTTTTCCTCCACTACATGTATTTAATACCTTTAGTTACTTTACAGATGTGGATGAATGATGTGAAATATAACCAAGTGTTAAATCAGACTTTAGTTCCACCTGGAGTAAATCCACAAGCTACCCTGCAGTCTACAAAGCCATTCAGACTAGCTGCACCTTCACCAGCTTTGAGAACACTTTCATGATCAATCATTATAAAACATATCATATATATTATTCTGAAATGGACCAATCTGCACAACGACTACTTTCACTGTCGCTACTTTCACTTTATTGTGATGAGAATACTTTTCTACTTTCACTTGAGGAACATTTTGAATGCAGGACTTGTACTGTAACAGAGTATTCCTACACTCTGGTACTTCTACTTTTACTCAAGTACAAGACTTGAGTACTTCTACTTTTACTCAAGTACAAGATCTGAGTACTTCTACTTTTACTGTCGCTACTTTAACTATATTTTGATGATAATACTTTTGTACTTTTATTTGAGGAACATTTTGAATGCAGGATTGTTCCTACACTCTGGTACTTTGACTCAAACCTGAGTACTTATACTTTTACTCAAGTACAAGATTTGAGTATTTATACTTTTACTAAACTACAAGATCTGAGTACTTCTACTTTTACTCAAGAACAAGATCTCAGTACTTCTACTTGTACTCAAGTACAAGATCTGAGTACTTCTACTTTTACTCTAGTAGAATATCTGAGTACTTCTACTTTTACTCTAGTACAATATCTGAGTACTTCTACTTTTAATCAAGTACAAGATCTGAGTACTTCTACTTTTACTCTAGTACAATATCTGAGTACTTCTACTTGTAATCAAGTACAATATCTGAGTGCTTCTACTTACTCAAGTACAAGATCTGAGTACTTCTACTTTTCCCCCCTTACAATATCTGAGTACTTCTACTTTTACTCAAGCACAAGATCTGAGTGCTTCTATTTTACTCAAGTACAAGATCTATACTTATACCACCTCTGTTTATAGCCTCTGAAAAAAACTATTAGAAAACGAAGGCTAAAGCTAACGTTGGCAGATAGTGACAATACATGCTAGTTAGCCAGCTCAACGATAATATTGCGACAGAAACCCTTTACAGTGCACATCACGCTCTGCCGCCCGACAGGGAGCTCTGCTCTGAACCCCTGAACGGCCCGTTCTAACAGCTGTTCACCAGCGGTCCAGTCTGTGCCACAGTGACTCCGGACCACACAGTTAATATTAACGAACGCACCCGTAGGTAATGTAGCTGCTGAAGCTAGACCATCATCGCGGCCGCAGATTACTTCGGGTCCCAGACCCCCCCCATACCCCAAAAATATTTTTATTGTAGATCTACATGAATCACACACACGACATATTTTGGATTCAAAACGGCGAATTTCGACAACTTTTGACAAGTTTGCATCCCATGTAACTACCTCCAGCACTGCTGCACAACCGATACTAAAAATCACTACTGCGGTCAATCCAGCCTCCACTCGGGAACATTTGGTCAAGCCAGCCCGCACGTGATATTGCGATGCGCGAATATCCTATGCATTACGGTAGAATCCTGGAAACACTGCCTCTGTGTTTAGATGAGAATAAAACAAAAACTGTCCAGTATCAAAGACTCATCTCACTCCAGAGTGATAGCAGGACACCCCATCTAGTCACTTAGAAACAATCAGGACATTCTGATGTAGAGTTTCAAAATAAAAGACCTTTGAAGTTTTTTGTATTTTGCAACAGAGTTTTGGATCTCAGCAAGTACTTTTTTTAGCATGTCACACAATATCAAACGGGCCCGGCCTCAGCCTCTCAGCGACTTTGTTTGTTTCCTGCTGTCGCTATAGTTATTATTACTAATTACTTTTTTTTGTTACATAAAAACTGATGTTGAAGTTACTCATTGGAAACCATTTGTTCCATAATAGTGACAGGTCAAAATTTGAATATCAAGTTTTAGATTTCCATCTTGTAATTTTGTAGATTCAATGTGACACATGCTCGAGATGGTTCCATGAACAATGTCTTGCCATGGACACTCGAGAACTGGAAGAAGCCAGGGCTGCAGCATGGGACTGCTGTGTGTGCCCTTGATAAACACGGATTGTCCCGCAAAGTCCCTGCAGCCAACCTCGATGGGCATACACTGTTATTTCAGTATTATTTGTTTTTTATACTTTAGTTATGTATATTTGCATTTTAATTTTTGTGACATTAATCTCTTAATATTTATGTTATGTTACATTTATTTAATCATCTATTCTTCACATTTCATTGTGTTTTTTATAATATTTGATTAGTTCTATATTATTAAGTTATTTTATTTATCTATTTCTATCTATTCAACTTTTCTGCACTGTATTAGTAATGTTAAGTTATTGTTTTTGTATTTAAAATGTATATAAAACGTATATATTTTAAAACAGTTTCCTGATGTCTGTTTTTACAACCTGTTTTTGTGTTTCCCTCAAGTAAATGACCTGATTCTGTTTACCTGGTGCACGTGTGTGTTTCTTACCCTCCCAGCTGTTTCTTGTCCTCGTGATGAATGTGGTCTGTATAAGAGCCTGTCTGCCCCAGCGTTTCTCAGTTCATCGTCGTTCCAGCCTATGTCTTGCCCTGCGCATTCCCTCGTGTTGTTATTGTGGATTCCTGTTTCTCGTGCCTTCCTGGTTTGTTCCTTTATTTTATTTGTGTTATATTCTAGACATAATATTTAACATAAATTGTACACATTGAAAACATTTTTTCCATTACAAAATAATAATATTCAAAACTAATACATCAGAATATAGACTTACCGTAAGTAAACTATAAGAAATATAATAGCACATTTTTTTGTCCTCAATATCTGCCTCCCTTGTTTTAATACTGTGTTTGGGTCCTATCTTACAAATGCCCAATCGTGGTACATACCATTTTATTTTCAAAATAAATCAGAATGTCCTGATTTCTTCTAAGTGACTAGATGGGGTGTCCTGCTATCACCCTGGAGTGAGATGAGTCTTTGATACTGGACAGTTTTTGTTTTATTCTCATCTAAACACAGAGGGATGATAGCTCATATATGAGACTTCAAAGGTATTTTATTTTGAAACTCTACATCAGAATGTCCTGATTTTTTCTGAGTGACTAGATGGGGTGTCCTGCTATCACCCTGGAGTGAGATGAGTCTTTGATACTGGACAGTTTTTGTTTTATTCTCATCTAAACACAGAGGGATGATAGCTCATATATGAGACTTCAAAGGTATTTTATTTTGAAACTCTACATCAGAATGTCCTGATTTTTTCTGAGTGACTAGATGGGGTGTCCTGCTATCACCCTGGAGTGAGATGAGTCTTTGATACTGGACAGTTTTTGTTTTATTCTCATCTAAAAACAGGGATGATAGCTCTTATATGAGACTTCAAAGGTATTTTATTTTGAAACTCTACATCAGAATGTCCTGATTTCTTCTGAGTGACTAGATGGGGTGTCCTGCTATGACCCTGGAGTGAGATGAGTCTTTGATACTGGACAGTATTTGTTTTATTCTCATCTAAACACAGAGGCAGTGTTTCCAGGACTCTACCGTAATGCATAGGATATTCGCGCACCACGATATCACGTGCGGGCTGGCTTGACCAAGTTTTCCCGAGTGGAGGCTGGCTTGACCGCAGTAAATCACTTACAAGGAATTCGTAGATGTTGTGCATTTATAGCCGAATGTATTGCTCACTTATGTCTATGCTATTTTTGAGGTAATCAGATTTGAATCATGTATCAGTGTAATTACATGGACAACGTGACACACCAGTAGATCTATAATGGTGTTGGGGCAAAAGTCCTAACATTGCAGGTAGGTTTCTTGCAAACTGCTTCCATTTGTTAACATCAAAAAACAGATTAGATGCTGTGGATTATTGCTATGTCATCAAAATGACGCTGTATGGAGGAAGGAAGGTCCCGTTGATGTAGACCAGTGGTTCCCAACCTGGGGGGCGCCAAAGATCCAGGGAGGGCGCCAGGCCTCAGATGATTTGAGGCCAAATGTCATATTAAGACTTTTTTTTTTTTTCTACATATAATTGTAACTCAATACATGATTGTCACTAAAAGCCTTGTCTCTTCATTACAATACACTATAAAAAATAATTAATTAATTCATTTGAATAAAAATTCTATTAAAGGCATAAAAATACAAAAAATTATAATTTTTTCTTTGATAGAAATGTTTTTTCTGCCCGTAAAGTGTCCACACCAGGCTTTGCTGGATAAGCGCATTTTTAAAACATAGTCGGTTTCATAGCCGGTTTCAGTTGGATTATTCGTCACAGTTGCTCCGATCAGATCGGTCTCCTCCATTTTGTAGATTATTTACGACTTTTGAATCCACATAAACACATCGGCAAAATCCGGCTTACTTTGGGGAACGTCCGGTCGTTGGTGAGGAAGACGGACGAACTCGCGGCACTCGTGAAGACCCAGAGGGAGTACCGGGAGTCCAGCTTGCTGTGCTTTACAGAGACGTGGCTACACGGGGATATTCCAGACTGCCTGGTGGAGCCGGATGGCTTCACGGTGGTTCGAGCCGACAGGGACACACGGAGCGGCAAGAAGAGAGGCGGGGGACTTGCCGTCTTCGTCAACAACAGATGGTGTAGCCCTGGACACATAACTGTAAAGGACAGTGTCTGTACTCCGGACATAGAGCTGTTGGCGGTGAGTTTGAGGCCGTATTTTCTACCGAGGGAGTTCTCACACGCCATTGCTGTTATTGTTTACATCCCGCCGGGTGCCACAGAGGCACGGGCATCGCAGGCGAATGACGTCATCCACTCCTCCGTCGCGGGATTACAGACACAGCACCCCAGTGCATTCATCATGGTTAATGGAGATTTTAACCAGGTTAAAGTCTCCAAAAGCCTCTCAAACTTCAGCCAGTATGTGACCGGTGGCACTAGAAAAAATATAACACTGGACCTGCTGTATGCCAATGTTAAGGAGGCGTACAGCTCCACCATCCTCCCCCCCCTTGGCAACTCAGATCACAACCTGATAAAGCTTGTTCCCAAATACAAGCCCCTTGTCAGGAGACAGCCAGCTACCACCAGGACTGTACAGCAGTGGTCAGAGGAAGTCGTGGAGGAGTTGAGGGAGTGCTACAGGTCAACAGACTGGGACATGTTTCAGAGGGTTCACGGTGAGGATATAAATGGACTCTCCCATTGCATCACCGACTACATCCGTTTTTGTGAGGAGAGCATTGTACCGACCAAAAAGGTACGTTGCTTTCCAAACAACAAGCCCTGGATCAATGGGCACATTAAAGCCCTCTTGAACAGGAAGAAGAGGGCTTTCATGGCTCGAGACACTGTGGGGGCTAAAACTGTGCAGAAGGAGCTGAAGAAGGAGCTACGGGCAGCCAAGGAGAAATACAAAGACCAGTTGGAGGGCTATCTGGAGGCCAATAGCTCTAAAGAAGTGTGGGGAGGGGTGAGAAAAATCACCGGGTACAAACAATCAGGCACGGCTGTGCAGGGGACCCCCGAAGGTGCGAATGAGATGAACCTGTTCTTCAACAGGTTTGACCTTCCCATCTCCAGCTCAACAGGACTGCAGGGGTTCCAAAACATCATGCCGCCTCCTCCCCCTCCCCCTCCTTCTCCTTCTTCTTCTTCTCCTTCTCCAAACACACCCAACACCACTCCAGGGGGGACATCAGCCGATCCCAGCAGTTTCAGACCACTAATAATCACCATTGGACAAGTGAGGAATCAGCTGTCAAAGATCAACGTGAGGAAGGCAAGGGGGCCTGATAACACCAACCCCAGAGTGCTCAAGGCGTGTGCTGGACAACTAGCAGGCGTTCTTCAACACCTCTTCAGTCTCTCCCTGAAGCTGATGAGGGTGCCGGACATCTGGAAGACGTCTTGCATTGTCCCGGTGCCCAAAAAGACACGCCCCAGCACTCCAGGAGACTACAGGCCTGTTGCTCTGACCTCACACGTCATGAAAATCTTTGAGAGACTGATTCTGCAGCACCTCAAACCCCTCGTGTGTGACTCCATGGACCCTCTACAGTTTGCCTACCAGGAGAACATTGGTGTGGAGGACGCCATCATCTACATGCTCCATAGAGCCTACACACAGCTGGAGGAACCGCACACCTCACTAAGAATCCTGTTCTTCGACTTCTCCAGCGCCTTCAACACTATCCAGCCACACCTGCTAGCTGAGAAGCTGTCAGTGATGCAGGTGGATCACAGCATGGTGGCCTGGATCACAGACTACCTCACCAACAGACCTCAGTATGTCAGACTGCAGGGCAGCGTGTCTGATGTGCTGCTGAGCAACACCGGAGCCCCCCAGGGAACTGTGCTGTCACCATTCCTGTTCACCCTCTACACCTCCGACTTCCGCTTCAACTCCGGCTCATGCCACCTTCAAAAGTTCTCGGACGACTCCTCCATCGTCAGCTGCATCACAGATGACGATGAGGAGGAATACAGGACCCTGGTGGAGAACTTTGTAGGCTGGTGTGACGACAATCAACTCCAGCTCAACATCAGCAAGACTAAGGAGCTGGTGGTGGACTTCAGGCGGAGCAGGAAGAGACCTCGGACCCCCATCACCATCAAGGGGAAGGAGGTAGAGGTGGTGAGCAGCTACAAGTTCCTGGGAGTGCAGCTGAACAATAAACTGGACTGGACAGACAACACTGATGCTCTCCTCAGGAAGGGACAGAGCAAGCTGTTCTTCCTGAGGAGGCTCAGGTCCTTCAACGTGTGCACGAGGCTGCTGCAGACGTTCTACCAGTCTGTGGTGGCCAGTGTGCTCTTCTTTGCCGTGGCGTGCTGGGGTGGAAACACACACGCTAGGGACACTGTCAGGCTGAACAAGCTGGTAAGGAAGGCTAGCTCTGTCGTCGGAGTAAATCTGAACAATCTGGAGGAGGTGGCGGAGGGGAGGACGAGGAAGAAGCTCGACAGCATCCTAGAGAACCCCTCCCACCCACTCCATGCAGAGCTAGTGAAGATGAGGAGCACGTTCAGCCACAGACTCATCCCTCCACAACAACGCACCAAGCGCCTCGGACAGTCCTTTGTGCCCGTAGCCATCAGGCTGCACAACAAGGGGTTAAATATGAAAAATAAATCAAATTAAATCACTGGTCATAAATATACACTGTCTCCACAACCCATGTTAACTTGTCACTTTAACTTATTCCGCACTTTAGAATTCAGATGATGACAAAATATGTATATATGCTGACAGTTATTTTACTCTTATTTTTATTCATCTTCTATTTTCATAGTCTTTTATTATTACTATCATTATTTCCTTGATTTTATGTTATTTATTATTTATTTTAGATTGTATTGATCTGTGTGAATCTTTGCTGTACTGTTTTTTTCACGCTTACCCTGTTGCTGCTTTGTACAAACTGAATTTCCTCTCGGAGATTAATAAAGGTTCATCTTATCTTATCTTATCTTATGTGTTTTAAACAGTTTAATCCCTTGTGAATTGTTTCCACTTCCGCCATCCTTTAATTTCTTCATACAGCGGGAATCCAAATGAATTAATCCTGAGTCCAATAACCATCAAAGTCGCTCCAATAGTGCTCCTTAATTACGCTTTCATCCTCCTTTAACAAAATACTTCACATTCATCCAGTTTGTGACAGGAGTTGTAGCATTTTGAGACTTTGAAACTTTAATTACTGCTAGCTAAATCAAAACAGCTGGTTTTCAGTGTTGTGTGGTTTGATAAATATCATGCTTGTTTGACAGTGCAGCAGTTGAACTACTGTCTTTCCCTCCTACCTTGCTCATATGTTCACTGTAAAAACATATATATTTACTGTTAAAACATATACATGTTTTTTGTGTAGTCTGTCTTGTCACAAATCTTCTCAGAATGAAAGTGTGTGGCCTGAATCTGAGTCAGTACCCCAGAAAAATGCTATTACTTCCCTGAAGGGCACACTGCAGCGGGTAGCTCTCTTTAAGCGTGCCGAGCCGTGCGGGGCCCGTTTTTGGTTGCGTTTCCACTTGGCCTAGTACCGGCTAGCGGGTCCTAATTCACAGTTTTTCTGGCCCCATAAAATCGTGGTTCTAGGGCCAGGAACAACCAGGCTGAGTGGGGCTGAGTATGCTAAACTAGAGAGAGAATCGCTGGCAAGGGCAACTACAACAAGATGAACATATTTGACCGTGATTTAATTGTAATACACTTTTCAAAATGATGCCGAAGTAACAACATACTGATACCGGTTAGTGAAAACCATGAATTAATGCTTTGGCAAGTCTGCAGACAGACGGCGGGCGGAAAACCTTTTATAATGCGTGCTTTCTAAATGGAGCTCGGCTAAGCTAACATTGTATATGCTCCGACCGTCCACACTCACAACAACGGCCTATACAGACATAAATAAACCAGTGACTGTATTCTCCATGACACAGGCAGTCGGTGGTTTGTACTTGTTTAACTTTTGTCTAGTTTCTGAACAGATATGAAGAGCTGTGAGCTCTGAGGGATAAGAGCTAACGGCTGTGTTGTTTTTCTGGGGCTCTCATTGAAGATGACGTCACGGCTCCGCCTACACTGCGTTACTATAGTAACTACCCCAGTTCCTAAACTGTAACGGAAGCGCAGCATTAAAGTGAGCCGGGCCTAATAAGGCCTAACCAAACTGAGCGAGGCCGAGCGAGGCCTGCAGTAGAAACGCGCCATAAGATTGGATGTTTACACACACATACATATACACATGTATGCAGGGACGTGCACAGGTACGGTCTAATGTCGCCCGGGCAACGGCCCGTTTGGCCTTTTTGGCTGACCTGCCCCTCTGGAGAGAGCGAGAGTTTGTTTTTCTTTTGTCTGTTGTGGCCGAATCAACATGATAAGCCCACAATTAGTATTGTAGCGTCTCGCTGCGGGAAACAGACTTTGTCAGCGCTGTCATCTGCCGGTGCGTTAAGACCACCTCAGTGTCGGATTTTGGAAACTTGATTTTGAGTTGTCTCATGGCAGTTAGGGTATAAGGGACAACCCAGGGGACTTTACTACCTCTTGATACGGTCGGTTATTTACAAAAAAACACCTAAACATAGCCTACCTGTTGTTATTGTGCTTCTGTCTTTCTGTCTTTTCATCTGTAAACTCCCTCAACGGGGCCGCTCGCTCTCTTTTCTTGATCGCCCTCTCACGGGTGAACAGTTCAATGTCCTGCTTCATTGTAGGAATTCTGCCATGTCTCTACCACTTTAGTTTGACCATCTCTGTTACTAAGTTATGGAATACTAGATAAATAAGTAATTAGATACCTTATTGGTATTGATACCTTATTGGTTACTGCGCTCATAAAGAATGATAAGAATAATGCGTATTGAACTGGTTTCATTAATTAGTGAGTTTATTTAAGCTAATTAGTTAGAGGCCCTATTTTATCAGTATGTCTGGACTGCACAGCAGTTACTATGGTCAAACTACATTAGAACAGAATTGTCCCCATTTTGTCTTTAATAGTTAGATATTTTAATGAGATTTGGACCGCAAAACAAAAAATGTCCCTGGTTTTCATTTTTAAAATCAAGTCACCGAATGCAAGTAATCGCCTTAGCTTATTTTGTTATATAGAATTACTAATTACGAACAAAGAACTGCTAACAGAGCACTTATATACTAATAAAGGACTGGCTTATCTATAGCCAGTTGAGTAGCACTTGAAGTGTTTGGCTCTATGAAACCTGATGTACTTATATGATTCTGTTTTCTTCAAGGTTGTGTCTTCCTGGTCGAATGTACTTATTGTAAGTCGCTTTGGATAAAAGCGTCAGCTAAATGCAATGTAATGTACTGTAATGAGATGTGAATTACTGTTCAATTTAGCTGATGTAATTTGTTGTCGGGGGAGGCCCTTTTTCCAGTTTAGAGCAATAGCCCCTCCAAATGTCTGTGCACGTCCCTGCATGTATGTGTGTGTAAACACTAGGGCTGTCCCGAATACCATTTCTCGGGCTCCGGATATTCGGTAGTAATCAGCAGCGAATATTCGAATATTCGGTGCGGAGATTTTTTTTCATAACACGCTCCGAGACACCTGACAACACACTGTTAAGCAGAAGCGCAGAAAGAGCATACTATTACGATTTATATTTATTTATTGTCTCAGTACTCGCATACATTAAAACTAAATGTGTCCTCTGCATGTAACCCAGCCGCAGTGCAGCGCCGGGGATATAGGCGTAAACAGTAAACGGTATTTAAATAAATGAAGAACGAAAAATAAATGAACGAACTGTATGCCAATAATTGCCTTAGCCCCAGATGTTCCCACATCGCTCCTATTATTTTCACTATTCGGATAAAATTGAAAAACTAATATAAAAAAACAAGTCGGTTGCTTGCTTGCAACTATTTTCCAAGGATAGTAAGAGCACGATTTTATCATGTGTAACGTTACTGTTTAAACGGCGGATAACGCAGCTTCATCATGGCAACTTGACAACAGCTAAGCTAAGCTAGGCTACTACTTACAGCATCCGGTGACTTTTCAGAGTTGTTGTGCCACCGGCCAGTTTCTTGTCGCATATTTGGCACACTGCCTTCTTCTTACCGTCGTCCAATTTAAAATGGTCCCACACAGCTGGAGTCTTCGGCATTTTGTGTTCAGGTGTGTGAAGCGAGGTGAAGCAAGGAGAAGCGTGCCGTTTGCGTTCGTGACTGTGAGTGAACGCGATGTCAGGAGCACAGGCTGAGATTGTATATATTTCCGCATTTTAACAGTGCAATTCAAAAGTATAAATATAGTATAAGAATATGGAAATTCGCCTTTATTGATAGCATACATTTAGGGGGAAAAACATTTTTTTGGAAAAAAAATAAAAAAACGAATATCCGAATAATGAAATTGAAACCCGAATAGTTGGCCAACGAACGAATATTCGAATAGTCGAATATTCGGGTACAGCCCTAGTAAACACCCAATCTAAGTGTGTGTGCTAATGTGTCTGTGAGAGGAGCAGAGAGAGAAAGTGAGTGAGAGTGTGCGTAAGCATGTGATCAGGTTCCTCTGGCTTCAGAACTGAATCGGGGACAGTGATTTAAGTAGAGCAGCATTCCCCTGTGGAGCCCAGCACTCTTCCAGCTCTGTCACTTAGCAAAGTAGCTCGGAGGTTTTGGTCACCGTGCTGTCGGTTGATGTCCGCCTGGCCTGGAGATGCTGAAACCTACCGACACCCCCGAGCTGATGTACTATCTGAACTGTCTGTACAGGGAACCCAGGAAGGTTGTGCTGCACAAAGGCTCCACAGGCCTGGGCTTCAACATTGTGGGCGGAGAAGACGGCGAGGGCATCTTTGTGTCCTTCATCCTGGCTGGAGGGCCTGCTGACCTGAGCGGAGAGCTGAGGAGAGGGGACCAGATCTTATCGGTGAGTCACCTCACTCTGATTTTATACCAGACACACAACCATGTTTGAAAAGAGTCAAAAGTGATATTTAATCCATCTAGATTTGGACATTTGGCTCATGTGTTATAGAAATGTGTGGCATATTGGTTAAAAACCAAAGCCATCACCCAAAATTCAAGCTTCTTAGATAAGATAAGAAGTACTTTATATAAAGATATGGCATTGTACAATAACAATTAAAAGACTAGAAATAAACATTCCAAAATGTAAATATCTCAATAGAAATAAAATAGCATTAGAAAAAAAAAAGTAGAAAATATACATGTTGAATTACAAATGTAGCAAAATATAAAGCATGAGTATGTGAGGAATGGAATATTAAATATTAGATTGCTAAAATATTAGATTTAATTTAAATATTAGATTGAATTACACAGATGTTAACCAGCTACTTGCATAAATCATAGAAATCTAAAGTGATTTCAAAAAGGCACAAACTAATTATACCTAGCTTGTATCAAAGGTGTTCCTTCACATCAAGTACTGATCTACTTTTAAAATGGTCCTTAAACTGTGTGTTTCCAGCATGTTTATTAAGAGTGTAAAAGTCCTACTGGCCTAGATTCTTTTTTGAGGCCAAACACGCACACCCTCTACCCTGCAGCCTTTCTCGGATAATAAAGGTGAAGTGTGTTTGTGCTGGTTATGAGATTGTAATGCTAAACTTGTTGAATGGTACAGTTTATTTTTCAGCTCCAGTTTTTGGTTGTATTCCTCCCATTGAGAAACCCATTGGCTCTAAACACCACTATAGACCAGGAGATTTCAAAGTGTGGGAATGTGAGCCTCCCCTCAGAGAACATAAGACTTACACACGCCTGTTATCTAACCCAGCGGTTCTCAAACTGTGGTCAGTGGTCCGGACAGGTGGTCCGTGCAAAAAAGCTAAATAAAATCCACTTTTTATTATCAAGGATTTTCGGCGACCACCTCAAGTCATATGTGACTTGCTCTATCGAAATCAGTCGCATTGACCTGAAGACACATTTTTAGTTGTATACACTGTCGGAAAGAGGAGATTCCTAGCTTTCTAATGATATCAGGCAGTAGAGTAGTGGTCGTTGGGCTCATCGGACATTTATGAGAGAAAATTTCTAATGTCCGAGTGCAAGTGAATGCACCACAAGACACGAGCCTTGTAACCCCTCCCCCGGCCCTGGCGCGAGCGTGGAAATATGATTGGCGGCGATTTCATTTGAACGGGACGGAGCAAAACGAGAAGCATCCGGACTTACTAGACGAAAGGAATGAGGTATTTGCGGTCTACAATGACAGAGAAGAGACTGTCAAGTTTGGCTGTACTCAGCATTGAATCAAAACGTATTAAAGCTGTGGATCTTAATACGTTTGTGAGGCGTTTTGCTGAACAGAATGGTAATCGCCGCATCATAACAGTGATTGACAGCTGATAGGAATAATATGATTCAGACAAACATCGACGAGATAGTTAATTAATGTACTTATTGCAGCAGTCTGCATAGATTTGGTACCCCTGGTCTAAGAGTGAAACAAATTTGAAACATTATTTATAACATTTAAAAAATATTTTTTTTTTTATTTATATATAAACTGTGAACTTTTATGCTACGATGTATGTGATGTCAGATAGTAACTAAAAAAAAAAATCGCAGGCTACGTCAAATAAATTCATGTGTCTGTTGTGATTTGTGATTCGTCCACATTTAGACCAATCACAGTGTCATACTCTACCGCCTATTCTGGATTTGTTTATTGTTTATTGTGCATTCTGTAGACTCCCATTTCTGTTTGAATTACAAAATGGACATCAGAAATTGGCTTAAAAGATCTAAGGATTTATTAAAACGAAATAGCGATGAAAGAACTGTAGCCGATGCAGCTGCTGGCGACCCTGCACCTGCAGGGTTGTGCAGCAGCACGCCTTAATGTCACAAGCTGGACCTCGGCAAACCCCGGGGCTGAGTTAGCGAGCCCAAGCCTTGACTCATCAAGGCGGCCGCCACCAACGCTGTCCTCCGAGGCACAGCTCCTTGTGCCCTACCATCACCACCTGCGTTGCCACACCCTGTACTACACCCGCAGGATCCTCCTCCTCCTCCTCCTCCTCCTTCTTTTCAGGAAAGAAGCACACTTTTGCCGCTGCATGGTACAACAACAGACTTGAGTATTCGTTAAAAGCAGACGCAGCTTTTTGTTTCCCCTGTAGACAGTTTAAAGTAAATACGTCTTCATCTGATGCGGCTTTTACTGTCAAAGGTTTTTGCGACTGGAAACACGCATTACAGACTGATAAAGGACTGCTAAGGCATGCCACCTCAAAAGAACACATTTCATGTGAGAGTGTGTGGAGAGAGAGACAGATACGCGAGGAAACAAATAAGGAAATGAGTACTTTAGTGCAGATCAGCTGGCACGGAGCCGTTATTACTGTCATCCCAGCTGTCGTTGA
Organism: Harpagifer antarcticus; assembly: GCA_902827135.1. Classification (NCBI taxonomy): domain Eukaryota; kingdom Metazoa; phylum Chordata; class Actinopteri; order Perciformes; family Harpagiferidae; genus Harpagifer; species Harpagifer antarcticus. Next base: position 721,380 of record CADEHL010000995.1, read on the forward strand.
TATTATAGCTTTTTTAGCTGTCAACCAACTCCCTCTCAGAGGTGACCACGATTCACTCCACAGCATGTCCGAGTCAGGCAGTGGGCTCTTCCTATCGCTGTTTGAGTATATGCTGCAGTACAAAGATGCAGAGTTGGCCAAAATAATGATCTAAGTTAGCTCGGCTGAGCGAAAGGATGCACCTGCAGTGCAAAGGAAAATAAACCATGCCCAAGGCGGGCTAAACAGTTCATCGTCTCCGTCTCTATTTCTCTCCGAGTGCAACGATGAGGAAGCTGCCATCCTTAACCAGTATGCCTTGCTCTTGATTTACAGTGTCTGTGCTGCCACGCACACAATGTTTCAAAGTGGTTTCTATGTTGCCCTTTATTTGTGTATGTATTTGCGATAAGTGTGCGTCTTTACGCAATGCTGTTGGCCTTGCTGTTTGATATATATTGTGCTGCAGGCCCGCAGCACATGGCGGTTTTGTGTGCCCTCCCATGAAAATCATATGCCCTCCCTTTAGATTTGTTCTGGCGCCGGGTCTGAGTTATTGTTCAGTTAAAATGCATTCAATTACGTCTGCCATCTTATATATTTCTATTTAAGGCTTTACTGATGTGCCACAATAATGTCACCCAGTGGCGGCGCCAGGGTATGGCTGGGGTAGGCTACAGCCATACCAAGAAATGGCTTAGCCCCACCATGAAAAAGGATGTTAAAGTAAGCAAAATAAAGTCCGCCAACTCGCGCGGAGTAAATTGCACAGACAGCCGTTAGTAAGATTGATTTCAGCAGCCACTTGTCTGGAAATACCATAGACTGTATATATAAATGGACGTAGGGTCCGTGACGCCACCCATAGGATTCTGCAGAGTTGCCGAAAAGCCCTTAGTAGGCGGAGTCGGCCACTAACGGCTCGACAGTGACGTCAGAGTTCAACTCCCGCCTACTCCAGCCTGCTTCAAATAAGGGCAAAGAGGCGGAGCCGAGGCGGGACCTGCTGCCACCGAGCTGGAAGTTCCAGAGCTAGCTGAAGCTACCAAGCTAAGCTAACATGCTCCCCATCTGCACACTGCCGTGGTATTTTACGTTTCTAAGGTAAGCGGACATGAAACTATTCAGCAAAACTATAAATAATAATCTAAGTTATTGAGTTTTTAGCATAATACTTCTTAAAATCCATTAACGTTTGTATGCAATTGTGCTAAATTCAACTCTGGAATCAAGCAAATATTAATATGTTTGCATGACATTATTTATTTATATTTTGATATCACTTAATTACACGTTTAATACATTTAAGTCAAGCTAAGGTACATGTGATGGTAGCTAGTTAGTGCTCTTACCTGTGAGGCCTCCTCCAAACAGCATAATAACCAGACTGTATCATTAAAACTAAGTACCAGTTCTAGATCCTTGACTTTAGACAAACAATTCAAAAGACAAAATGTATTTAAAGACCAATCTTTATTTGAATGTGCCTCTTAACCTGAGATATTAGTTATACAGTAATAGTATTGACAATCTAAAAACTGAGCAACTTAACAGTCAACTTTATATTTCTTATTGTCCAAAGCATTTATTATTTTCATTTTCCCCCTCTCATATTCAGTGTAGACGGATTGAGACAGCATGGTGTCCAGAGAGCTGCTGAGACTTCAGGGAGAAACCTCCGTGTGATGGACGTCCTGTCTGTTGGTTTGGAGAGGACTGAGGGTCTTTCCTCAGCGAGGAGGACCAGGCCTGATGGAGGAGCTGATACCAAAGCTGATACCAACTGCACAGGCCTAGTCTGTCACTTGATTTGACTAAATGTGTTTACTTATACATTTAATAGGTTTACACCTTCTGTCCATATGTGCTTTTTATTTAAAACATTTGATTAACTTTTGGTTCACATTTGAATAAATTGTATTTGTATTTGCACTCCTTTCGTCCATTATTCTTACTGAAAATGTTAGATTACACATTCATATCTGACTGAAGATTGGCCCCATTTATTTGTGACGTTGCAATCTCTGCGGTACAAGGCACAAGCGATGTGAAGCTCATAAAGTGAGGCAAATAGAAATAATCAGCAGATGGAGTGTAGATGTGGAAAAAGGTGCATTCGATCAGCTGACTGTGTTTTCACAATAAAAGTAGTTTCTTAGTGAATGTCCTGAACTGGTCTTAAAATCTCATAACATCAGCTTTTAATGTTCCTCTTGGATGTTCTTCTTGACCCTCAGAGAAGGAGAAAATGTTGTGTCTTTCAGGCATGTCCTTTCCTAACAAAAATGACAGGAAACATAAAACATATTATTGCAGAACAAGTGTGTTATTTATGAAAGAGGTGTGTTTGTGTTGTGGGGCTGTAGATAGAATTATTTTGTAATTGTAATGGTTTTTTGTATTTAAACAGAGCTACAAAGACAATCAGATTATGAATGAACAGTATGAAGCTCATCAACATTGAAATATATGTTATCAAAATAATATTTAACTGTTATCAAAATGTAGTGCAACTGTAGAAGCTTTTTCTGTTGTCTCACTGAAAGAATCACTTTTACCACGTTTTTACAGACAATATTGAGAGATAAATAGTAGCAGTTCTCACTATGTGTTAAATATCTTTTCCTTCAAAACATTAAATTAGAAAGCTGACAAAGTCATATTGCTTGTTAACATCTAAATGTAACTTTTTGCTTGGAAAAAAACCCTCATGTGTAGGTGATCTAGTATATAGTATTGTTTAATAGAATACATATCAGTGTATTCAAGTCAATACTTCATTCATTTAAACCAATATCTTTCTTGATTCTTTGTATAGTATGAAAAATAGAGTCTTTGTACCTGAGCTGAAGTTCACTGCTGTGAGGAGTCCAGTTCTGTCTCTCACTCTCTGGTCCAGCCTGTCTGCATCACCTGGACACCTTAAACAAACAGATATATATTTGGGATGGGAATTTGAAAGCAAATGTATATTCGAATATTTGACCCCCCAAAAAACGGTTAACCGGTTAACCGAAATATGTAATATGTAATCAACTTAGGCATCCCTCCCAAAAAAATAAATAAAAATATTAATAACTCATATTCGAATACCTGAACAATTTCGAATATTCGATTAATCGTTCCTATCCCTAATATATATGTAAAGTACCATGTGTACAAACAATATAACTGATTCTCTTCTGTTGAACATGTTGGATTGTGTATTGTCCGAGTCAGGGTCCTTTTTATTTAACTTTAACTTTGGAAGTTGTGTTACCAATGCTTACTGTTTATTTGATACCAATTTGGTAATGCAAAGTTTGGATTCTTCAGATGACTGTGACGTTACAGTTTTTCTCGGTTGCTAACAAACTAAAATGCTACATAAAGCACAATTATTTTAACTGACACTCAAAGAGCAAAACATCGGCTCAAATCTCCAAAACACTAAACACGTTTTCAGCTTTTCACACAATTTGCAAATCAACATGGCACTTTGTGCAAACCACTGCACACGTTTCTCCGCGTAAGACACAGGAATCTGACATAAAGTTCAAAATGCCTCACACATGGACCAATGATCAAGAAACACGTTCCACCTGACCAAACACCTGGTAGCATCATTGTTGGCTCATCAATCAGGATGTTAGCACTATAAAAAGACCACAGGTGAGTACTTTCTTACAGCAACAATGGAAGCCAACATGGAAGCAAGAGCAAGAGGAAGAGCTGGGCTGAGAGTGAGAGGAGGAGGAAGAGGTGGGTGAGAGTGAGAGAAGGAAGAATGAGAGGTAGAGGTAGAGCTGGAGGGAGAGGATGTGGACAAAGAAGAATACTCTCTAATGAAATGAAATGTTATCAACCATGGTTTGACGATGAGAGAGGCTGGACGGAGGGTTCAGCCTAATCTAAGCCGATGTACTGTCGCCTCTGTAATCCGGACACTTAGACTTGAAAACAGGTTAGTTACCAGTTTGTAGCTCTGCATAATTCATGATATATCAGCGCTTATATCTGTTGTGTGAAACGTATTTATTTCATTACTGTATTGAATTGTTGGCATGTTGCATACTGTAACTGTACAGACATCCTGCACAATGTACTGTGGTAAACTTACTTTTATTCAACACAGACACTGACCAACCACTATGTATTTGTTGTTTATCTCAAGGACTGAGAAAAAAAGAGATGGAAGGCCAAGGATTTTTAATGAGGCACAGGAAGCAGCAGTTGCAAACTTAGTTTTGGCAAACAATGCCATCACACTTAGAGAGATCCGAAGCTACATCATAAGGAACAACACCATTTTCAACCACATCAGGCAAGTCAGCCTGTCCACATTGGCTCGTGTTCTCCAGCGTAACCAGGTTCAGATGAAGCAGCTGTACAGGGTGCCCTTTGAGAGAAATGCTGAAAGGGTGAAAGATCTGAGACATCAATATGCGGATGTACACTAAACAAAAATATAAACGCAACACTTTTGTTTTTGCTAACCCATCTTAGATATTACAATATGGTTGGTTGAGCTGGAGTTCATTATTGAGCTTACACGTTACAGTTTTTCTCGATTGCTAACACACTTTTTTTTTTTTAATTGCTCAGTTTCTCAGAACACTAAACACAATTCACAAAACCACACACCCAAAGTGCAAAACACCTCATTTCTCCTGCTAAGTGAAGAACTGCACTCAAAACTACATACACACTTACCAAATGCAAACTTTTGCACCAAATATAACACACTTCATTCATAATACTAGATGGTTTGACCACCCAACTACACACTGCTGAGCATACTCTAAAGCACTTTCATCTGTTATGGGCTGTGCTCTGTACAGAGAGGGTTCTGCAGAGAAAGATTGCTTGAGTTTACAGAAATACCGTAAATGAAGAAATACAAATGAGTTGTTGAAAAAAATCACATTTTATTCAAAAGTAATATTTTGCAACATGCATCTCAGCACATAGTTACAGTTGTTTCCGTAACGCAAAACAAAAATTATGCTTCTGTCAAATACAGTAGATAGAAAGAAAACTCAGAGTAAAAAAATATACAGAAAATATTTTTAGCAAAAAACAAAGGAAAAAATGCTTAGGCTGCATCCCGCCGCCTAGCAGGGTCTGGCCACAGTACCTCATCCACATCACAGGCCATGTTTTCCCTGGCTAAGCAGCGCGGGAAGAAACGTCTTGAGTGACGCATCCAGCCCTGGATAGCATTGACATTCACATCATCACATGCCTCCTCCATTGCCTGCAGAAGAGGCATGCGCTCATAGGGCCGACGTTCATACACCTTCCACCGCCATGCCGAGAAGAACTCTTCAATTGGATTGAGAAATGGAGAGTAGGGTGGAAGATATTGTAGACGGAATTGTTGGTGCTCAACAAACCAGTTTTGGACTAAGACAGCACAATGAAAGCTGACATTGTCCCATACCACAACATATCCAGGCTGCTCTGCATGATGAACATGGTCAGCCTGGGTCAGAATGTGGTGCAGTCTGTCCAGAAATGTGAGAATGTGGGCTGTGGTATATGGACCAAGGTGGGCATGGCGGTGGAGGACACCATTTTGTGTGATCGCAGCACACATTGTGATGTTGCCACCACGTTGGCCAGGGACATATATGATGGCTCTGTGACCAATAATGTTCCTACCCCTTCTCCTGGTCTTTGTGAGGTTGAAGCCAGCCTCGTCAATACAAATAAATGCATGCCTGATGACATCAGCATCCATCTCCAGCAGTGGCGAGCCGTGACTTTTATACCTAGGCCCTCTGACCCCCCCCCCCTTCCCTCGAAAACACTTTTGTTTTTGCTCCCATTTTTCATGAGATGAACTCAAAGATCTAAAACATTTTCTATATACACAAAATAACCACTTCTCCTTTGTCCAGATAATCCATCCCACCTCACAGGTGTGGCATATCAAGATGCTGATTAGACAGCATGATTATTGCACAGGTGTGCCTTAGGCTGGCCACAATAAAAGGCCACTCTAAAATGTTCAGTTTTATCACACAGCACAATGCCACAGATGTCGCAAGTTTTGAGGGAGCGTGCAATTGGCATGCTGACAGCAGGAATGTCCACCAGCGCTGTTGCCCATGAATTGAATGTTCATTTCTCTACCATAAGCCGTCTCCAAAGGCGTTTCAGAGAATGAAGCAGTACATCCAACCGGCCTCACAACCGCAGACCACGTGTAACCACACCAGCCCAGGACCTCCACATCCAGCATGTTCACCTCCAAGATCGTCTGAGACCAGCCACTCGGACAGCTGCTGCAACAATCGGTTTGCATAACCAAAGAATTTCTGCACAAACTGTCAGAAACCGTCTCAGGGAAGCTCATCTGCATACTCGTCCTCCTCATCGGGGTCTCGACCTGACTCCGGTTCGTCGTCGTAACCGACTTGAGTGGGCAAATGCTCACATTCGATGGCGTCTGGCACGTTGGAGAGGTGTTCTCTTCACGGATGAATCCCGGTTTTCACTGTTCAGGGCAGATGGCAGACAGCGTGTGTGGCGTCGTGTGGGTGAGTGGTTTTCTGATGTCAATGTTGTGAATCGAGTGGCCCATGGTGGTGGTGGGGTTATGGTATGGGCAGGCGTATGTTATGGACGACGAACACAGCTGCATTTTATTGATGGCATTGTGAATGCACAGAGATACCGTGACGAGATCCTGAGGCCCATTGTTGTGCCATTCATCCACGACCATCACCTCATGTTGCAGCATGATAATGCACGGCCCCATGTTGCAAGGATCTGTACACAATTCCTGGAGGCTTAAAACATCCCAGTTCTTGCATGGCCAGCATACTCACCAGACATGTCACCCATTGAGCATGTTTGGGATGCTCTGGATCGGCGTATACGACCGCGTGTTCCAGTTCCTGCCAATATCCAGCAACTTGGCACAGCCATTGAAGAGGAGTGGACCAACATTCCACAGGCCACAATCAACAACCTGATCAACTCTATGCCAAGGAGATGTGTTGCACTGCGTGAGGCAAATGGTGGTCACACCAGATACTGACTGGTTTTCGGACCCCCCCAGACCCCCCCAATAAAGCAAAACTGCACGTTTCAGAGTGGCCTTTTATTGTGGCCAGCCTAAGGCACACCTGTGCAATAATCATGCTGTCTAATCAGCATCTTGATATGCCACACCTGTGAGGTGGGATGGATTATCTCGGCAAAAGAGAAGTGCTCACTATCACAGATCTTTACAATATTTGAGATAAATGGTTATTTTGTGTATATAGAAAATGTTTTAGATCTTTGAGTTCATCTCATGAAAAATGGGAGCAAAAACAAAAGTGTTGCGTTTATATTTTTGTTTAGTGTACATCCGCATATTGATGTCTCAGATCTTTCACCCTTTCAGCATTTCTCTCAAAGGGCACCCTGTACAGCTGCTTCATCTGAACCTGGTTACGCTGGAGAACACGAGCCAATGTGGACAGGCTGACTTGCCTGATGTGGTTGAAAATGGTGTTGTTCCTTATGATGTGGCTTCGGATCTCTCTAAGTGTGATGGCATTGTTTGCCAAAACTAAGTTTGCAACTGCTGCTTCCTGTGCCTCGTTAAAAATCCTTGGCCTTCCATCTCTTTTTTTCTCAGTCCTTCAGATAAACAACAAAGACATAGTGGTCGGTCAGTGTCTGTGTTGTATAAAAGTAAGTTTACCACAGTACATTGTGCAGGATTTTTGTACAGTTATATATGCAACATGCCAACAATTCAATACAGTAATGAAGTAAATACGTTTCACACAACAGATATACAGTGGGGCAAAAAAGTATTTAGTCAGCCACCAATTGTGCAAGTTCTCCCACTTAAAAAGACGAGAGAGGCCTGTAATTTTCATCCTAGGTACACTTCAACTATGAGAGACAGAATGGGGCGAAAGAATCCAGGAAATCACATTGTCTGATTTTTAAAGAATTTATTTGCAAATGATGGTGGAAAATAAGTATTTGGTCAATAACAAAAGTTCATCTCAATACTTTGTTATATACGCTTTGTTGGCAATGACAGAGGTCAAACGTTTTCTGTAAGTCTTCACAAGGTGTTCACACGCTGTTGCTGGTATTTTGGCCCATTCCTCCATGCAGATCTCCTCTAGAGCAGTGATGTTTTGGGGCTGTCGCTGGGCAACACAGACTTTTAACTCCCTCCAAAGATTTTCTATGGGGTTGAGATCTGGAGACTGGCTAGGCCACTCCAGGACCTTGAAATGCTTCTTACGAAGCCACTCCTTCGTTGCCCGGGCGGTGTGTTTGGGATCATTGTCATGCTGAAAGACCCAGCCACGTTTCATCTTCAATGCCCTTGCTGATGGAAGGAGGTTGTCACTCAAAATCTCACGATACATGGCCCCATTCCTTCTTTCCTTTACACGGATCAGTCGTCCTGGTCCCTTTGCAGAAAAACAGCCCCAAAGCATGATGTTTCCAACCCCATGTTTCACAGTAGGTATGGTGTTCTTTGGATGCAACTCAGCATTCTTTCTCCTCCAAACACGTCTAGTTGAGTTTTTACCGAAAAGTTCTATTTTGGTTTCATCTGACCATATGACATTCTCCCAATCCTCTTCTGGATCATCTAAATGCTCTCTAGCACACTTCAGACGGGCCTGGAGATGTACTGGCTTAAGCAGAGGGACACTTCTGGCACTGCAGGATTTGAGTCCCTGGCGGCGTAGTGTGTTACTGATGGTAGCCTTTGTTACTTTGGTCCCAGCTCTCTGCAGGTCATTGACTAGGTCCCCGCGTGTGGTTCTGGGATTTTTGCTCACCGTTCTTGTGATCATTTTGACCCCACGGGGTGAGATCTTGTGTGGAGCCCCAGATCGAGGGAGATTAGCAGTGGTCTTGTATGTCTTCCATTTTCTAATAATTGCTCCCACAGTTCATTTCTTCACACCAAGCTGCTTACCTATTGCATATTCAGTCTTCCCAGCCTGGTGCAGGTCTACAATTTTTTTTCAAAGAGGTGTGGGTTTTTCATCTGCTGGTGGACAGTCCGGAGAGATATACACAGGGTTGGGTTGTAACGGAATACATGTAACGGCGTTACGTAATCAGAATACAAAAATCAAGTGTATTCAACTGGCGTTACATTTGAAAAACGAGTAATCTGATTAGTTACTTTCGTAAACCTGAAGTGAATACATTTTGGACTTAATAGAATTATTCTTTGAAAATGTAATATTCATTACCGGCAGAACTGTGTGCACACTGCACAGCGCTGCAGCATGTCTGTGAGAGAGAGAGATGCAGCGTGTCTGTTACCTCATTCACACCAACGCAACTCCGGTTCAAGCTCCGTGCTAGAGCTTTTCAGGTTCAGAACCGGTTCTTCGGTTTAGCTCCGGCTCTTTTCACACTGCCCAGAGTCCGACTGGTGCTGCGTCATTGCTTCATCGTTTGCGTCATGACGTTTGCGTGCCTGCTTCATAAAGCCAAACCGTGCGGTTTGACACAGCGGTTTGACACAGCTGACACCGACAACAACAACAATGGCCGATTGTGCTCCAGCTTCCTCTGTACCTCTTCGGAAGACCAGATTCCCAGTAGGTAGCTGGTCTCTTCAGTGGACCACTGCTGCTTGTTAAGTTTCTCCATCGTTGTGTACAAACTGGATAAAACGCCGGCTTTTTGTTGTTGGAGTTGATCCCGCCCCTTCCCCCGCCTCGACGTAAGCGTGACGTATGTGGTGCTTTTGCTCTGGCCGGACAATTTTTTGGTGCTTGAAACGAACCGGATTCCGGAGCTAAGAGGCTGCTCCACTGCAGTGTGAAGAGGAAAACCCGGTGCTTTTCAAGCTCCAGCTCCGAACCGGCCCTGAAACACCGTTGGTGTGAATGAGGTATGTGAGGCCCACCCCCGCACGCAGATGAGAGAGAGATCTCTTTTAAAATATATTGAAAGTTAGAAACGGAGATGTGGAAGATAACGTTGATGTAGCATTTCTTTACTGTCGAAATGATGACATTTATAACGGGATAAAATCAAAGTGAATGGCCTGCTGCTGCTGAACACATGGGCCAAGTTACTGGAAAAAGTTTTAAAAGTTATTACATCGTTTCAGATAATAATAATAATTAAAGCTGCAAGCAGCGTTGAGCGGGTCTTCGACGTTCCGCAGGCTGTTGTCCGCACGTCGACGTGTGTGTCTAGGTGTCTCGAGGAGTCGGCCGTTGGACAACGTGGGAAGATTCAGGCCGATCGGACAAGTTACATGGGAGTTACAGCAGTATCATAAACATTGTGTTTGATGGCGAGGGATCTGTCGCCATGGCAACGGCATATGATGACATCCCATAATTGACATAGAGCTGTTGAGGGCCGGACTAGGAGCCATCATATGAAGTCTGGTGGCGTTTGGACGATTTTCCATTGAATTACGACAACATCGTATTTTTTGGCGAAGGATGCGTTACCATGGAAACGGCATATGTTGAGCTCTCAGATTTCACGTAGAGCTGTTGAGGGCTGGGCCATTAATGATAGTCTGAAGTGTGGTGGCGTTTGGACGATTTTCCATCGAATTACGACAATACCAGGTTTTTTGGCGAAGGATGCGTTGCCATGGAAACGGCATATGATGACATCCCATAATTGACATAGTGCTGTTGAGGGCCGGAGTAGGAGCCATCATTTGAAGTCTGGTGGCGTTTGGACTATTTTCCATCGAATTACGACAATACCAGGTTTTTTGGCGAGGGACGCGTTGCCATGGCAACGGCATATGATGACATCCCATAATTGGCATAGAGCTGTTGAGGGCCCGACCATTAATGATAGTCTGAAGTCTGGTGCGGTTTGGAGGATTTTCCATTGAATTACAACACATTGTATTTTTTGGCGAAGGATGCGTTTCCATGGCAACGAAATATGATGACATCCCATAATTGACATAGAGCTGTTGAGGGCCGGACTAGGAGCCATCATATGAAGTCTGGTGCAGTTTGCACCATTTTCCATTGACTTACAACAACATCGTATTTTTTGGCGAAGGATGCGTTGCCATGGAAACGGCATACGGTGAGATCTCAGATTTCACGTTGAGCTGTTGCGGCATGGACCAGTGATATAAAAGTGAAGATTGGGGGACGATGGGACCGTGTGCATTGGATTTATAGCGACATCGTTGTTTATGGCGAAGGATCCGTCGCCATGGTAACGCCAAATTAAGTAACATCAGATTTGACCTAGAGCTGTTCAGGGCTGTAGTGTTAACCATCATGTGAAGTTTGGTGGCGTTCTGAGAATGTCAGTTGGCGCTATGACATCATCGTGTTCCATGGCGAGGGACCGCCTAGCATCGAGCGAACGCGAACTTTGGCGCCAAATAACGGCTACGCCGTGCGAAAGAAAAAAAGTTCCGTGATAACTTTAGATTGCCCTTGTCTCGAGAAGCTACCCGACGAATTTCGAGCCGTACGGATAAAGTCCCTAGGAGGAGATAGATTTTGCGCGGAGGACGAAAAACGCGATAAATCGCGTTTTTCCGACACAAAATTCAAAATGGCCGACTTGCTGTACGTTATTTTATACCCCTCCAAGAGGCTTTTTGGTTCGTCTCCGCACCCTAGATATGCGTAGCGAGTTTCGTTCGTTTACGTGAAAGTTAAAATAGGGGGAGTTAACGTTAAAAATGGAAGTGGGCGTGGCCTACGCAATTTTTTACGCAAATTTCCGGAACCAATTACACATTCTAAGTTGCCACACTTTTGACGCGAGTGCAAAATTTGGTGAGTTTTGATCATTGGTCCATGTGTGAGGCATTTTGAATATCAGTGTTTTAAACCAGCTAACACGTGACTTCATGTCACATTCCCGTGTCTTACGCGGAGAAACGTTTGCAGTGGTTTGCACAAAGTGCCATGTTGATTTGCAAATTGTGTGAAAATCTGAAAACGTGTTTAGAGTTTTGGAGATTTGAAACGATGTTTTGCTCTTTGAGTGTCAGTTAAAATAATTGAGCTTTATGTTGCATTTTAGTTTGTTAGCAACCGAGAAAAACTGTAACGTAAGCTGCGCTAGCAACGTTCCCCTGGCTAGCTCAAGCTCACCTTTCCCCCAGAGGTATGGACGGAGGAGATGTGGCGGAGGAAACAAGAGGCATAGCCTACCCGTGGATAGACTGCAAAGCTGGGAAACTGGGCTGCAAAGTTTGTTCATCCATTTCGGATTTATCAGTCTTCAAAACGCAATGTTTGTTTGTTTGTTATGGGTTTTAAATAAATAAATAGAGAGAGAGAGAGAGAGAGAGAGAGAGAGAGAGAGAGAGAGAGAGAGAGAGAGAGAGAGAGAGAGAGAGAGAGAGAGAGAGAGAGAGAGAGAGAGACTTATGCAATTTAGGCCCATCAACTTATGTGCCAGTGTGTCCATGGTTTTGAGTCTGTGTGTTGAGCGCAGCGCCGTGTGCTTTTTGCAGTACAGTAACTACAGTAGGACTAAGCATAGGGTAGTTTCTGTGGACCTGTCTGCCCGTTTTGTGAGTGCACTGCGCGTGCGCACTTGTGTGGTATTGTTTGGGATGACCTAATTAAAATAGCGTCCCCCCAGTAAAACAATCCCCACTACACCACTGGGTCTATGGAAATTGCTCCTTTCTGCAGTCATCACCTATCTGCCAATATATGAACTGCAGTGTGTGGCACTGTCGGTTTGGCGTCCCGGCTCTTCCCCAGAGTTTGCCGCTTGGGAAATACCGAAGACTAGAAACGGTTTTGAAATGTTTTGTCACGTAGTGATCGTCTTCTCAATAGAACATCTTTGATAATGTCTTCTGGACAATCAGAATCAAGATAACGGCTTGATAGAAATCAACACGTAATGAAATAAGACCCCACGGTTTGATGATTGATAGGTGTGTGGGCTGTCTTTCATTTTGACACACAGAACAATGGGGGCTATCCACCCTTATCCACAATGTAAAGTCATTCACACTTCCTTCTTCTCTCTGTGAGGAGCAGCAGGTTCAGCTTTCAGAACAAAGTAACAAAAACTAAAATGGCATTCATCTTTTTAAATGTGTAGTAATAGATTTATTTATTTTTCTTCTCAAGAGAGTACCAGAATGTGTATTTTATGTTAGTATTTCAAAAAATCTCCTGGGGGAGAATCCCCCCAGACCCCCTGCAGGGGTTGGGCTTTCAGCAGGTCAACTCTTTCACCTGGAAGTTGCAGGATTGGCTCCAGGTCACCCTTTTTATTTACTACAAGACAAATGTGCCTTTTTATTTCATACAGTTCAATTTGGATTGAGACAGGGAAATAATCTAAACCTCACGCGTGGTGTTTCACTGTCAAGGGGAGCGTGTATGTAATTGCATTGCAAATACTGACTTGAGCCCCACCACTGTATGGGTTAGCCCTACCATAGATTACCCAACACAAATACTCTGGCGCCGCCACTGATGTCACCTAATGTTATTCAGTTAAAATATCAATATTGTGGCTTTCCAAATTAACATTGATTGATATGACTGTGATTAAATCAGCATATACTTCTGCCAGGGGATGCAACCCTCAAAATCTCCTGCCACCCCATGAATATTTTTCTAGATCCACCCCTGAGTAGGCTATATTTTTCGTTTCCTTTATTTAATAAGTTAATTTCAGGACAACTTTGGGAATGTTGTTTGTTTGTTTTGAGATTTAAATAGATTTTGAAAGTGGAGATAGAGAGAGAGAAGCAGCGCTGTCTGCTTAGTTGCAATACTGTAGCTCAAGCCTTTATGCAATTTAGGCCTATACATTGTTTATGTTACTTATATGCCTGTGTGTCCATGGTTTTGAGTCTGTGTGTTGAGCGCAGCGCCGTCTGCTTTTTGCAGTACAGTAACCAAAGTAGAACTAAGCATACCGGTGGTTTTTCGTAGACCTGTCTGCCCGAGTGCACTGCGCGCGTGCGCAATTGTGGCATTGTTTGGGATGACCTAATTAAAATAGTGTCCGCCGTCATCTTTGAGAAACATACACAACGCAGACAGACACCAGTCACAAAAGTATCAGATAAGCTTCAATTTACTTTTTATTGTCTATAATTAACTGTAAAAAAATATCGGCGTTTTAACACTACGTTTATATATGTACTTATTTTTATGGTTTGCATATGAGGTGGTCCGCGAAAATCCTTGATAATAAATAGTGGTCTGCATAAACAAAAAGTTTGAGAACCCCTGATCTAACCGACAGGTCCGCACGCACTCTCCAGCCGAAACTCTAATAAGCATTCATTCACAAACTAAATCAGGAGACCTTTAACATTTACGTCCGATTCGCTCCTTTGTTCCTCGCTGTACACAGCTCCAGTTTGGGCATCGGCCTGTCATCAGATTGTATTTGTTGTTGCTGCTGTAGCGGAAGTTTAGCTGTGAGAGTGGTGCAGTGATGCTATATATCTATCGATTAGATTTAATATTCAAAAATTATAAAAGTGTGCATAAATCCTATTCAAGGATTGACTTCATGTTGTTGGATTCTAAGCTGATCTCTAGTGTAGCGACTACACAATACCACAACATCTTGATCAGTGATCATGCTCCCATGTCAATTTTATCCGCTCAGATTAGTAAACAGATGAACAGAATTAAACAGACGCAATTTGAATTAGGAGACAAACCTCAGAAATTGCTGGCACGAGAGTTGAGACAGGCACAAGCCTCCCGGGCAATTCTGAGAATAAAATCAGACATGGGCACTTTCTGGTACACAATTCTCTTAAAATATGGAAACAAATTAAAACATACTTGTAAGCCCCAACTATGTACATAGACAGCCCAATCTGTGGCAACCATGCCTTTAAACCGGCCAGCGTGGATTCTGCGTTTGCTCACTGGAAGGAGAAGGGAATTAAGTGCTTGAAGGACTTGTACCAGGGGGGCCACTTGATGTCCTTCGAACAATTGAGGAACAAATACGATCTCCCAGCCTCACACTTTTTTCGATATCAACAGATCCGGAGCTTTATGAGGTCTCATATAGCTACATTTGCAGATATACCACAGCATCGGGCACTTGAAGAGATAATTAATGTTAGACCAGGATGTAGAGAAGCAGTGTCAACCCTATACCAGACACTTCTTAGTCAGGAAGTAGTCAGCACAGAAAAGTATAGAACTGAGTGGGAGACAGAATTGGGTATGCCGATCACTGAGGAATGTTGGGAAACATGTTTTAGGAATATTCACCGGTGCTCAGTAAATGTTAGATTCAATCTGATACAATTTAAAGTTGTACATAGGTTGCACTACTCAAAAGTTAAAGTAAACAAGACGTATTCCAGCGTATCAGCATTATGTAACAAATGTAAAAATCAACCTGGCACCCTTACACACCAATTCTGGATATGCCCCAACCTCCACTCATTCTGGACTTCTGTATTTGATTTTTATTCAAAAGCATTTGACAAGCAATTGAAGCCTGATCCCCTTGTGGCCATTCTGGGGTCCACGAGTGACACTGATCTGAACTATGGCAGTGACAAATGGCCGGTGTTTTTGGGTACTGTTTTGGCAAAAAAACTTATTTTGAGGTTATGGAAGTCTGATGCTGTGACTTCGTTCGAAATGTGGCTGAGGGAGTTGGGTGAGATCCTCTACCTGGAGAAACTTAGATTCGAGAATGCAGGAAGGGGGAGAGTGTTTGATAAGGCCTGGGCTCCAGTGATGAGACACTTAAGAGGTCTGGGTGAGGATGAAGGTGTGGGATGAATGATCAATAATGTTAATCCTGTAACTTTTATCTTGTTGGTTTTTTTTCTTCAATTTGTTATGGACATTTTTTCTTTGTCCTGGACTGCCCTCTGGTTTCTAGCATGAATATTACATTTCTTGTTATCTCGCCCATGGATGTGTTTTAAAACCGCCAACTGCCTAATTGTACTAGTATGTTCTGAATCCGCTGTTTTGTTGTTACTGAAAATGGAAAATATGATTGCTTTGTTATACCAATGCGGTTGGGTACAATACATTTCTGCAATAAAAAAATTCTTTAAAAAAAAAAAGAAAAATATAAAAGTAGGGTAGACATGTGGATATTATCCGGCTGAACAAAACGTGCATTTATCTAACAGGTTATTTCGAGCTATTTTCCAAAATCCTATGGAGAAATCGATAGTGACAGCTGTAACTACGGTTCTATGAGTCCCGGATGACCGTCAGAGGCGGTGCTTTAGCACTGGATATATCCATTGCACGCATGCACAGTTCGAGTACCTAATAACAACAAAGTCACCTGTGACCCACGTGACACCGGCTACATAGGACATGCATCCACAGTGACAGTCTCCCGGCAGTGACAGTCCCCCCACCTGACAGAGAGGCACCACTGTGACACCCTGACTTCCCTGTGCCTGTGCCACTTGGCGTCCAAGTAGAGGCTGTTAAGCCACATCTGCATGGTGCGCAAAGACAGCAGGCCTAAGGGCACAATGGCTGAGGCAGCAGTCAGTGTGCCCAGGAGCCGGAGGAACTGGATGTAAGGCACCATCTTGCCCAGCCTGAAGATGGGAAGAAGGTGGGAAATGTCGTCCACACGACGAGGTGTCAGGTAGGCCCTCATGACGACCAAATCTAGGACCATCCCCAGGTAAGTGACCTGTTGGGCACGGTCCAGACAACTCTTCTCGGTTTTCACTCTCAGGCCCAACCGGGCTACGTGAGACAAGAGGCGTGCCATATCCTGGGCCTTTGAGGCCGGGATGGTGCACAGACCAGCCAGTCGTCTAGATACAGGGGAGAGGTGTGGCAGAGGAGAGGTGTCCGTTGGCTGCAGCCAAACGCTCCACCTCTGCAACTCTAGCTACTCTGAGCGCCCGAGGCATACAGCTACAGTTCATGCAGACGTTCTGCGTGAGACCCTCCCTCAAATGCTCGAGGCCAAGGCAAGAGGGGCAGCGGTCATGGCCGTCCTCTGGCTCAAGAGGAGCTATACAGGCGGTACAGGAATGAGCCATTATGTAGGTGGCCAGATGCAGGGCAACCGGAAGCGGGTGCGAGGACACAGCCTTCATCAGCTACCTGCTGAACGGGAAGAGTAGAGCAATGCTCCTACTCGCCGAACACGACAAGGGATGTAAATGTCCTACACCCACATTACCAGCAAAGGGAGCAGGGGCAAGAGCACTGCCTTCACCTAGCTGAAATTAAAATAAAATAAAGAAGCTCAACAGGTGAGTTTAGCCGGGCGGTTGCTGCTAACAATCAGACAACACGCTCACCAGGAGTGGGGGCGAAAACACTGCCTTCACTGGTTGGGATAATAACGAAGTTAAACGTAAACACAGGCTAAGACCAGAAACTGGCCTCTAAAGAAAAAACAGCACGGGTAATCCCAGCTTAATCCAGTGTCAGCCAAGTGGCTGCGTGACAGGACACAGTTAGGCTGAGCCACGCTACTGCTAACTAGGGGTGCAACAACTAATCGACTTAATCGATTAAAATCGATTACCAAATTAGTTGGCAACTAATTCAGTCGTCGATTCGTTGGTGACGTCATCACATGTGTTCTACACCCCGTTAAGCTCCATCGTTATCACTCTTTTTTATCGGTACAGGAGACATTTAAAACATATGTCATATGTATTATTGCTACATAAACATTATATCGCAGTCTTAGTGTCGCCAATGTTATTTGTGTAATAATTCTCGCGTCCAGGAGAGAAGCTTAAAAAGGAGACTAAATGGAGTCTCTGAGATGGTTTCAAATTGGTACTTTAATTCAAATAAAGGCGCGGTAATGTTACAAACAGAATATTGTCCGACAGAAAAACAGCTGTGTCTCTGGCTCTCTGCCAGGTGAAGAAAGAGGCCGAACCCCGAAGGTCTCGCTGTATTTATCTCCTCTGCTGGCTCCTCCCTGCGGGCCGGCTCTCCAACGTTTTAATGTCCGTTGTTACGCATATCAGAGGATACAGACATTGTACATTCAATATATCTAAACACGCCTTTTCTCTTCCTTAACTCTTTCATAACTTTATATGTAATACATGTTAACGGCGTCAATAGCCACTTTAGTGATAATAATGGACGGTAGTCCCGGATGTTGTCATGAAGGATTTTCAGAATAAAAGCTTGGTATTGAGAACTTCCGTTTTTTTCCAAAATAAAATAGCATTTAAACTGACGGTATGTTTAAGCTACATTATGCTATTAAACATTGATTTTAATTTCTAACAGTCCCTCCTTACACACCTAAAAGGTGTGTATAATACTGAAATCAATGAGTTCTTCATCTGAACTCTGCATAGTACATAACTCACATCAAAAACATACAATCAAAATGGAATGGTTCGAATAGCCTCAACTTTACAAAAATACAAAAATACTTTGACTGTGTTCAAACATAAAAGTTTTCTCTTGTGCATAACTTCTAGTGTTAACATTCAATATGGTTCTTCAAAATAGCAGCAATGGCTTGGTATTAGAACATTTCTTCCTCCCTCCTTTCACAGAAACCGTTCTCATACCACGCTCAGTGTTAAGGCACTTGTTTTTACAAAGTGAAAAGAAACGACCCATTTTAAAATAGTAATGATTCTAAAATGCATGAAATCTATCATATAGAACAGTGAAAAATAATAAAAATGAAACAAACTATCTTGGACCAGTGTAATGTAATAATAAAAAATAAAAATACACTATCTTGGAATAGTATAGAGTAATAATAAGAAATAAAAATACACTATCTTGGAATAGTATAGAGTAATAATAAGAAATAAAAATACACTATCTTGGAATAGTATAGGTTAATTTAAATAAAAATACACTATCTTGGGATAGTATAGGTTAATTTAAATGGATTCACTCCATTTTAGCATTTTGGTTTGCTCACTTCTTCACATGATTTCATCATTTAAATAATCACATCGACTGGACATTCATTGAACAATCTCATCTCTGAACATCCATATCATTTAAACTCATTCAAACTAACTCATCATTTTCATCAACATCTGTATATGGGGGTGGATCATCCTGTTCTACTAGCATTGGAAACTGTCCCCCCATGTGATATTGACTCCTAGCATATTCCTGGTTGAGGGCCCCATTAATCAGTCGGTTTGCGAAAGCGCGGATGCAGGTTGAGAAACAACAGCAACCCAATGCCAGTATCCCGATCACACCTGTCACAGACATCAACCCACTCAGTAGGAAATCCTTGTACTTCCCCAGCCAACCATCTAAAAAAAACCCCAGGGGGTTCTTCTCTATCCCACTGTTGTCTGCTAACTCCATGCTCAGAGTAGTGAGTCCCTGCAGAGCCTTGGTTACTGATCCATCAGGTGAGGTGTTGTTCGGGATGAAAGTACAACATAATGTTCCAAACATTTTGCATACTCCCCCTTTTTCTGCCAACAACATATCTAGGGCCACTCTGTTCTGCAAAGACATCTGGCTGGTCTTGTCCAGTTGCTCGCTTAGCCCCTTCATCGCGTCCCTGGAGTGATTTATGAACCTCTGCTGATTGTAATATATATAGTTAATCCAGTCCACATTCTTATTTATCGTAGGCCAAAGGAAAATGGATTCCAACCCTGCTAAGATCTGATTTCTAGCTTTAAACTCGTCTGGGACTCCCCTGGGTACCCCTATGCTGTCCATGTACACAGTGGAATCAAAACTCCCTGGAAAGACTGACCTTTTGGCCCTGGTTGCTTTGGGCTGGACTGCCATGTTTATCAGTTGCCCGGCCGTCATCGGTACTGCATAAAAAGGCATCACTAGCTGTACCAGCGCACAGGTCCCTGTCCAATCCTGTGGTAAAACTGAGTACAGGGTTTTAGTGCCACAATACCACCAGACATCTGTTCTGGGATACTGCCTGATGGGCATAGCTATACCTGGGAGAAAATCCTGGTTCATTAAAATCGTTGTAGAATTGCACCACTTAAGAGTTCCTACTCCCGTACCTTTCAGGTAGTCCCTTGTAATGCAGTCATACAGTCCCTCGTAAGACGTGAAGTCAGGTGGAATGTCATTCATTTTTACCACTGGATACTTTTGTGCAATGTCTACACAATCTGCTGGGGATTTTTGTCCATAGAGTTTGTACATACAGTTTTGTCCTCTTGGGTTATTGTGGGCGTTAAATGGAAATGGCACCATTCCCAAACTTGGTCGGGCAGCCGCACAGGCCAGACAGTCCGCCATCTTGCTCTGCTTAACAGAATAGACGACCCAGTCTAACCAGGAATTTGTGTCCTCGTATCCTGTTTCTACTGCTATGACTTTCTGTATAGAGGTCATACTCAGATAGGTGACCAGTGGATTGTTCACAGATTTAGCAGGGGGTATTTCTGGTTCTGGTTTAAAGAGTGATTCAGTATATTTCGGGGCGAGATCAGGAATTATATCAGCTGGGGGGTCAATTATTTTCACTAAAATTAATCCCATTGGGTCTTTTCCAGGAACTTCTATCCCCATCAGTAAATGGAATGCAGTGTTGTCTCCCTTTTTCTTGAAATGGGGAGTGAGTGCGCTTTTAAAAGCAATTATTATTGGATTGTGTTTGCTCATATCTCCACTATGGCGACCTTTGGAAAAAGATAGCTGAGACCTAAACGCCACACCAGGGGGATTGTTATTACCTTCTGCCCTTGCACTCCAATATACCTTCTCTGAACTGGGACACCATGAATTATCATCTGGCCGTCCCCAAGCATGAATGCACCCATAAACGTCATGACCTGTTTTATCTCGCAGCTCTCCACATACAACCACATCACACACGTCAAGACTGACCGTAACCGCTTCACCTCTGGGAATGAGTATTTCTAACTCCTCCTTCTGTCTCTCAGCTGATCTTTTGGCTCTGGGGGTGAATGGAAATGTCTTAAACATAGCTGAAGTTTTGTTAGTGATATTGGCATTTTCTACAAGCGCTCGAATGGATTCGGGTTCTTCACGATGCTGTACCCCCCTCCCAACCAGGAAAATGCCAATTGTGATGAACACAACTAACATTGTTATTATGATTCTTATCCCTAGGGGGCCCCTTAATTGTTCTGATTTCTTCAATGGCACTTCATCAATTTTATCCATGGTTATATCAGTTTCAGAGTTTAAAATAATGAGTACAAAAATAAAGTATATAAAAATAATAATAAAACAAAAATATGGTACTGGTTTTGAATGATAGAATAAATAGGTTTTGGATGTAAACCAAGAATGGGTATTCTGTTTTAGTATTCAATCTAAAAACCTACAGACAATTCGTCTTTTGAGCTGTTGCTATCTTAATATCTCTTGATTTGATTTCTATTCATCGTTTTGTTCCAGCTCTGCCAAATTAGTCCTAACTTCCAAGAGCTTTCTGGAAGGTGCCGGTGCAGGGCGACAATGTGTCAGGTGGTGCCAATTTGCTCCTTTTTTACCTTTTATCCGGAGAGCGTGTGAGGTTCTTTCAACAACCTCCCACGGACCCGTCCACCTGGGTTCAGCCCACTTTCTTTTGTGAACTTTCAACCTCACCCAATCACCTGGCCGTACAGGAGTCTCTTCTGGTGTCTCGTCTGGTGGTTCTGCAGTTCTCTGAACCTGTGTAGACAAGACTTGGATAATGTTACTCAGAGCCCTGGCATATTCATCCACTTCTATTCGTCTAATATCTAAAACTGGACCACTCCCTCCTTGGAGGAAGCCCAAGCTTCGGCATACCTTTTGTCATTATGAGATCTATTATTAACTTCATGTTATTATTTATTAACTACAACGTCACTGAAATCAACATGTCTGTATAATCACGACACTCCCTCCTTTGAGCATAACATGCTCAATTAATATTGCAATGATTACCCTATTCTGAACAGGACATGTAAAACCCATAACATTGCATCAAATAAACATAACTTCTCCGTGTACCCATAAGGCGTACAAAACATATCGTATGGTTTTCTGCGGGTATAAAAACATTCACTAAAATCTGCCATTAGCACAAAAATTGTTTACTTGTTTCAACAATGGCTTTTGTCCTGGTATTATGCATCATTGTTGCTGCGAAAAACAATACCCCTGGTGTCGCTAATGCGTCTCAATAATTCTAGGATTAGAGGATTGGTTGTTACTGCTGAACAAAGATATGATAAAATAATATTTCTCTAAACTAGAGGGAAAATACGAACTATTCTCACAGAGGGTGACATGCATGAAGGGCTGGTACCCCTCACTCAAAATGAGATATTGCCTTACGCACTACATTATAAATCCGTAAAGTTACTCAAGAATAAATAAATAAAAACTGATTCTTGAAACTGTTGTAAAAACCCTACAACTTCTTCATCCAAGCTCTCAATCAGTGTTATTTTATTTAATCTGCAGCTCATTTCCTTAAAACAGATACCTCAGACCTATAACATTTTGTTTATGAGAAAAAAAAACTGTAATCTGACTCCATAAATCACATAATTGTTTGACTAAAAAACTACACTTCCACTAACAATAAATGAAGTTCCCCTTTAAACACAGCCCCGGTCTTCTGACGGGGTCTATCTATGCACTGGCTGGAAAATGTTGGGCCAGTCTCTGTCGCTCCGTCACTGTTCTCCCGCTAACAGTCACTCTCTAGTTCTGCTAGGTTCTTGTTGACTTCTTCACTGGTTTGAGACAAGTGACCCTATCGGACACCTCCCTTTGTAGCCAGACTTCACCACAGCAGAATCGAGTTTCTGTTTTCAGGTCTCAACAGCTCCACGTCAGGTGTATCGCCGCCCGTTGAACTGCAGTCGGTGTAAACAGGAGGACTTGGTAAGGATCCTCCGTCTTGGGCGAGTACCAGGTTTCCGTCTTCATATTTTTGGGTGGAAAACCATCGTCTTGACCTCACTAGCTGTGTGGACACAATAGTTGTCTGTGTGGGGGAACAACATCACTCGTAATCTCTTTCCTTCTCATAATTACAAAAATAGTCTGCTAAATGTTCTATTATGTTTGCTTTATGTGTAAATGCAAATGCTACTCTCGATTTTGTTTTACATTAAACCTCTCCCTCCTGTGGTGACAGATATGGCTCAATGTAGCTGGATTTCAAAATACCCTTGTGCTGAGGATGCATCACCTGGTGGTCTGGCCCTCTGAGCTTCCTCATTGTTGTGGTTGATACCAGGCTGTCAGTGGCATTTGGGTCATGTTTGGCACCCCTCCTCCTCCAGGTTGTCCCTGGAATCCTCTGCCTCCACCGGGTCCTCCCCTTTGTTGATACTCTGCAGGCATGTACATGGGTGTTTGTGGTTGTAGTTGGACAGGGGTATTCCCAGGCAGTTGCTGTACTTGGGGATAATACTGTTGCGTCTGAGGCTGTTGAAATTGTATAGGATTGTATTGTACGGCTTGTGGTGGGTTTTGTGTTTGTTGATATGGACAATCTCTGGCCCAATGGCCCAGCTGATTGCATATGTAGCATCCCTCTGACCGGAGAACTGTTCCTCTGCCTTTTCCTCGGAAACCTCCTCTACCTTTTTGTTGGTTCTGCATCTGATATTCTGGCACTGTCTGATTTTGAACTGTTTGAGGCGTCTGCCTTTCTTTCTCGGTTAGTATGACCATTTATGTTACAGCTGGCATCTGCCTTGTCACTTTCTTGTTCATATTGGCTTCAGTATCTCTCTCAGCTACCTGCATCTTCAAAAGTCTTTTCGCCAGTTTCTTTGTGTCTTCATCGTCTTCCACCTTTGTTTCCTGGTATTTGGTGTCGTGGTAAATGAGATTTAGTCTCCATTCTTCTGGGAGTTTAGCTTCCAATCCCACCACATCTCCCAGGCGTGCCTGCACTGATTTGGGAAGGGCTTTGATGACTGCGTTTTTCCACAGCATTATGACAGCCGGTGAAGTGTCATGTCATTCTCCAGTGCAGTCCTCCCACACTCCTTCACATCTCTTGAGGAAGGCATGCATGTCTTCCCCAGGTTCTTTTCTCAGGCTGTTGAGGGCATGTAAACTGCGTGTTGTCGGGTAGATGTGACGAATAGCAGCCCAATAATTCGACCTGATATTGTTGAATGAAATATCATCTGGAGAGTTGGTGCATTTGGCCTCGGAATCCACTGCTCTTGCCTCTAGTCTTCCTTCTATCCGTCCAAGCAGTGCCCTCATGTCTCCCAAGCACAAGTGGTCTTGGACTGTGTATTTCTCCAGATCATTCACCCACTTTTGACCTCCTTGGGTGAGTGGAGGTAGTTTTGCCACTAATGATTCCATGTCCCTGTGAGTCCATGGTTGGTATTCAAATCCTCCTCTTCCAGCCGCTATCAATGGCATGGAGGTATGTGCACCGGTCTTGGTTCTTTTAGTTGTGGGCCATGTCTCAGGGTAATGTTGCTTGTTTTCGTCGCTACTATTATTCTCAGGATGAGATGCAAAACTGCATTGTTGCTGTGACTGTTCATGGTATGGGGAGTGTCTACTGGTTACAGACTGTGTACCGCCGTCGTCATCTTCTTCTCCCCGTCCTTTGGAATAGTCAGGAGAGTAGTTTATTCGGCGTGTTCTTTGAGTTCTTTGTTCTTCTCTCCATTGTCTATCTGCCAACATGTCCTGGAACCTTTCCTCTTCCTGTCGTCTTTGCACCTGACGTTCTTGGTAATCATCTTCTGTCCTCCTTTCTGTCATCATATTATTATACGCCTCCTCCTTTCGTTTTTTTTCTGTAGCTCGTTTGTGTTCCTGTTGCTCTCTGAACTTTTCCTGTGCCTCCCTTTCTGCTGTTGTTGGTAGTAGTAGAGAGAAAATCGGCGTGTCTGAACCTGTGGTTGGTAATGCCTCAGCAACGGGAGGTTTGTTGTTGGGCTGGTATGACATGGGTGTTCGTAGTGCGTTTTGCTGAACATAGTGATCTCTAGTCATGTCCCTCAATTCTTGCATGCCGTATTCAAAACTCTCCCGCAGCTGGTCAGATTTACTGTTTAGCATTCTTACTTCAAAGTCCAATTCTTTGACACTTCTCTCTGTGGGGACTTCATCCAAACTCAATATTCCTCCTGCAATATTAAAAGTTGGGGCTTGTATCGAGGTTTGAGAGAGAAGTTCTGGTTCTGTCATGTAAGGAGGAGGTTTCTGAGGCAGGTCTGGATAGAGCTTTGGAGTTTGGATTACTGGAACTTCTTCTATTTCTTTCGTTGTGTGTTCCTGTTCTAGCGGATTTGCTCTTTGAACGACGTACATGTTTGCCGTCTCACTAACAGTATACTTTAAATGGAGCATCAGAACTGTAACTTGTGTTTTTCTTTTCTCCGCTTTGTTCATAGCACGCTGTGTAGATCCATAGTAAGAGGGTTGTCCGGCTTTGATCCATGCTTGTTGCTCTCGCAGATATTCTCCGTTCTCATGGTCTATTACAGCTTTTCTATGGGCTTTCGTTGGTCCAGGCTGATCATCTGCTGGAAACAGTCCTCTCGTTTGCCACTGCTTGAACAGTTCCTCTATTTGGTTCCATGTCTTCTGTCTAAGTTTTGGAACTGTTGTAGCATCTGATCTGATTTTTACCCTTTCCTTGATATCTGCAGTTGTGCCTGGCTCTACGTCTGGCCTTAATTTAGTTTCTTTTGGTGACATGTTCTCTAACTATTTGAATTGAAAAAATATGAAATGTATCAAAGATTGAAGCACTAGTCCTTTGACTAGTACCTTCGTTGCTGTTCGTCCGAACTTTAAATCTGTATTTTTTTAATAAGGTCAATCTATAAAATCTAAATGATTATTATTTTTTATTTTTTTATTTTTCAAAGTCAATCTATAAAATATAAATGATTATTATTATTTTTTTTATTATAGTTACCTCCTCTGTTTAAACACGCCATAATGGGACAAATTAAGACGCTATCCAAACACAATTAGCAGAATATCGTCTATCTAACGCACGAATGTCGCATTTCTCATCGTAATCCACACGCAATGTCTGTTTGAAAACAGAAGAAACAACCACTGAAAGCTTCAAACTACTCAGGCCTTTTCCCAGAAAAGGACTTTTTTAAAAAGAAAGCCTCACACTGCAATTAAAACACTCACTCAACTTTGTTCTTGTCCAAACAGTCCCTACTGTTTTTATAGCATTCAAACTATCCACGTTAAATTAAAACGTTTACAAGAAACACTTGAAATGATTGCCCTCATCACACAAAGGACTTTTAAAAAAGAAAAACAGCATCACACTGTCTTTAACACAAACACTCACTCCAATATTCTCAGCTTCCACTGTGATTGTGTTCTTTGTCTCAAGCAGTCCAACTGCTGAATAGCCTCAAAATATTCACGTCTCCAAACGTAACAAAAACACGATTGAAGTGATTAGCTCCTTGCCGACATGTAATAACAGACAAACGAATAGCATGCAGGGTGAAATATAAGAAAAATAAGTAATTTGAACTCACCTGCTTGTGACAAAGCAACGCCACGTGTTATTGTTATAAATTTGGTTGTTTTAACATTACATTTCCCAGCTGTTTTCAGGAACCGGAAACAGTCGTCCAACACACAATCCTAAAATTATCCTGCATAAACTATCGAAGAATTTGACTTAACAGGTTTCTTCTTACCAATGGTTTGAGCTCTTTGTGTGTCGAACGGATTGCCCACGGTTCCGGGCCACAGCCGGCTGTGTAGTCTCTCCCGGTCTAACGAGAATCACGTCAGGGTCACCAATTGTTATTTGTGTAATAATTCTCGCGTCCAGGAGAGAAGCTTAAAAAGGAGACTAAATGGAGTCTCTGAGATGGTTTCAAATTGGTACTTTAATTCAAATAAAGGCGCGGTAATGTTACAAACAGAATATTGTCCGACAGAAAAACAGCTGTGTCTCTGGCTCTTTGCTAGGTGAAGAAAGAGGCCGAACCCCGAAGGTCTCGCTGTATTTATCTCCTCTGCTGGCTCCTCCCTGCGGGCCGGCTCTCCAACGTTTTAATGTCCGTTGTTACGCATATCAGAGGATACAGACATTGTACATTCAATATATCTAAACACGCCTTTTCTCTTCCTTAACTCTTTCATAACTTTATATGTAATACATGTTAACGGCGTCAATAGCCACTTTAGTGATAATAATGGACGGTAGTCCCGGATGTTGTCATGAAGGATTTTCAGAATAAAAGCTTGGTATTGAGAACTTCCGTTTTTTTCCAAAATAAAATAGCATTTAAACTGACGGTATGTTTAAGCTACATTATGCTATTAAACATTAATTTTAATTTCTAACACCAACTGCGTTTCTAATATGCAATATGACTACAAAATGCGTCTATAATGTATTTTCGATCTTCCCAATTCAGACGAGAGATCTCTCCCCCGCCTGCTTGCGAGGGGGCGGGGCAGTTTACACACACACGCAGCTGCTACATGCATACAACACACACACACGGAGGAGATGGCGGAGAGAACGCGCTCCGAGGTGTGGTTAAACTTTAGCCGTCTCGATGTGGACAATGCTCGTTACCAAAAGTGCAATAACAGTTTAGCATGTAAGGGCGGTAACATGAGCAATTTGTCTAAACATTTAGCAAAAGTCCACCACATCCAGACGGAGAAATGCACCGGGTTCCACTGTCTTTCTAGCAGCTCTGTAGCCCCGTCCACGAGTAACGTTTCCACGTCAGGTGTTATGTATGCTAGCAGCAACACACAGTTAACTCAGTTATAAAAACATAGGTTAATGATTAGAGGTAACTGAGTTATTTATTTTGTTAAAGTTTGAGCTATTCTGTTTACAATTCTGTCATCAGATTATTTAATATGATTTGTTAAAACATTGTTGTTTCTTTTGATGTGAAATATTATGCATTTAATTAAAATAAAAAGCAATGTTAGTTTTGTTCACAATTTGTTTAGTTAGTTTACCTTATTTCTTGTCAAAAGAACCATTAATACTATCGTTAAAAGGACCGGATCGATAAGCAGTATCGATATAAGTAGTAGTACAGTTAAAACCTTAACGATCCGAATAATCGATTAATCGTTTCATTAATCGATAGATTAATCGATTATCAAATTAGTCGTTTGTTGCAGCCCTACTGCTAACTAGTTAACCGAGGAAACACAGTTAAAGCTGGAAACTCAAAATGCTAATGGTAGCTTGGCACAAGGACACGGTCAGAAAGAGTACAAAATAGCACAGCAAGGGCAACTCCTGGGAGAGGGAGCGGAAACGCTGCCGTCACCAAGAAAAAAGTTTAAGCAAAATAGCAAACAAGACAGCACGGGTAATCCCAGTTTATTCCGCTGTCAGCCAAGTGGCTGCGTGCCAGGACATGGTTAGGCTGAGCCACGCTACTGCTAACTAATTAACAAGGAAACACAGCTAAAGCTGGAAACTCAAAATGCTAATGGTAGCTTGGCACAACGACACGGTCAGCAGAAGTACGGAAACGCTGCCATAACCAAAAAAGTTAAAGCCAAATAGTAAACAATAGTAAACTTAACGCCTTCAAACGGGCCCTCAAGACTCATCTGTTTACTAAGGCCTTTGGCCCCTAATCTATTTGTTGTTTTGTCTGTCTGACTGGTTGTCTGACTGCCTTTTGTTTTGTTATGTTTGTTTTGCCCTGTTCTTCTTTGTTAAGCGACCTTGGGTCTCATGAAAGGCGCTATATAAATCCAAGATATTATTATTATTAAAGCACCGCATCTGGCAGTCAGTAGGGACGAAATAGAACCCATTGCTTTTTTGTCGAGGGAAACCCGAGCGCAGCTTACTTCCGGGTTTTAGGACGCGTCACTGCACCACTAAATTGATGCGATTTGATTAGATTGTGAGGCAAGGGAAGCCAGCCGCCTC
Organism: Harpagifer antarcticus; assembly: GCA_902827135.1. Lineage (NCBI taxonomy): Eukaryota > Metazoa > Chordata > Actinopteri > Perciformes > Harpagiferidae > Harpagifer > Harpagifer antarcticus. The sequence goes on from CADEHL010000995.1 coordinate 750,126, forward strand.
TGGCTTCCCTTGGCATGGCTCTGACTAATCACAGGTTGGCAGGGGCATGACGTGAGCCTCGTCTGATTGGTCAATCCCTCCATTTTTTTTCACCAAGGGAAGCCAATTTCGGCTGGCCTCCTCTCGCAACAGTGAGTGCAATCTACTGTTTCACCATAACATCTAGAGGGGCGCTGTTTCACTCTTTGTAAAATACTCAATGAGAATGGGGGAGAGACGGGCCGGCAGCAACACACAGCAAATAAGAATTTCCGAAACTAAACGAAGTGTTTTTATTTATTTATTAAAATTATAACTACAATCCGAAAAAACAGGGGAAGCCTGGCTTCCCTTGGCCTCCAGGGGAAAACGCCACTGGTTCTCAGCACATATTTTTTTAACATTTTTAACATTTTCAACATCCTTATATGCTCCCGGCAACACACTGAACGTCAACTTTGCCTCCTTATTACACTCACCTCTACTTTAGTCATGGGAGCCTGCCTGCAGACCTCCACTCTCAAGACAGTTCCGGTGCAGACCTCCACTCTCAGGACACCTCCACTGTCAGTACAGGAAGTGACGATTCTGACGCATTTTTTTCCCGCCCACCGAAGGAGTCGTTTGATGGAAGTTTTTAAATCACAATGGAGACTCATCACGGAGGTGATGAGTCCGCCCACCGTGCACTTTGGGTCGGCCTTGGTCAAACCCTTTTGACCCCCCCAGCCTGGTTCTTGTAAAAGTTTTTTGCTCAAATGACACCATGGGGGAATGTAACGGGAGTTGACAGGGGACTCTGCCCGCCTCACGAGTGCCTATTTTCGGACACTTTTTTTCACTTTTCCCCGTTTTTATTATTTATTTATTTTTTGGCTATTTCACCCGGTTTCTACCGGGGACATTGTCCGGTCTCGGGTGTCCCCGCACGGCCTGTGTCCAGCCCCCTCCCCCCCCCTGAAGCGTGACCAAGACGCACCGTAAAGCGGTCCCACGGGTCCCGCAGCAGGGTGAAGGTTCCCAGCTGGAACCTCCCCACCTCGCCGCGGTGCACCCGGCAAACACGGTTGTTTCTTGAACCTTCCACTGTTGTCTAGCGGGTGTAACTAAAATACAAGATTTCGTATTTATACAAATAAATATATATCTATATAGATAATAAGTGGCAGTCCGATTTTATTTTGTATTTGCGTGCATTTCCTGTTCGGAAAGTGGCGCTGCGGCTGTACTGATAGTAACAACAATACAAGGTGTCCGTATATATATATATATATATATATATATATATATATATATATATATATATATATATATATGTGAAGAATAATCCTCTGGGATTCAATGCAGAGCCAATGTTGAAGAATGGAGATGGAGAACTTTCATCAAACACGGAGATTTATTGAAGTATCGGCCGGAGAGGGCACACTCAGTTTCACACATGAACAGTCTTCCATCGAGTAGCACTTTGAAGGTACATAGAATAATTACACAATATATTGACCAAGGGCGGATCCCAAACTTACGCGCCCTTTCTCTGCTAATTATTAACAGATGCCACAAACTGGACATAGACTTAGCCAGGACAGGATGCCCCCCTTTCTCCACAGAGCAAGGCATCTGACCTCTGAGTTGACCCTGAGAATGGCATGATCGTATTTCACAAATTGAGGGAACAACACTTTAATTAGAAACAGAAGTTCGCAGATAAGTTCCCAATTCGATACATGGGAACAGACAGGATTAAAATATTCTCTAACAGCCCCTCCTTTTTATCAATTTATGATAACCAATTAACACTAGTCTAAGAATATTTCAGTCAATACTCAAATCAATAAACGCCTTCAGAGTCTGGGATCACACACATTAATTACATCAAAAAGTAAGCAGAATTTAAACATTTCAATTACCTTGATTGAACGCAGTCAATCATAACAAAAAATCATCTCTCCTCCGTGTCTGATATCATTTATCAAAAGCACAATAATAAACACACATGCAATACAAAAATATAACAGCAAAATATATGTTTCAAAAATATGATCTTTTATCATTTATCACTCAGTTAATCTCACTCCTCAAACACAAATTCAAAGTCATCTTAAATCTCAAAGATTTACTTCAAGGCAATTACTTATTAAAACACAATTACAATTTAGGATTATAAGAAATCCAAATGAGGTATAAAATCTGAATCATGAGAGATCCAGGCTAAAATTCTCGGTCAATCTGTAATCTGTAAAGTTTCAATGTCCTCAATCTTTAACATTATTTTACGTTTACTTTACTAAGCTTTATTCAAGAGTAAAACACTTTAGTAGTACATACATTTCATTCAAATACATTTGTTCAAAATCTGAAAAGGAAAAATCAGATATTTATTGTATAACAACCTGAAAAGGAAAAATCAAAACATTTGTTCATTATTCTGAAAGTCAACTGTAATCAATATATTAATCACTGAACGGGGGTACCCATGGGGCAGAAACCGCGATGGAGACCCATGGATCTCGCAATTCCTTGTACATCAATATTATTTCATCTGCAGTTGAATACCCCACTATCCTCTGTGGGGCCTGGAGGGCGGTCTTGGCAACCCTGCATATGGCTAATTTAACTACAGTTATCAAACAGATCACTAGGATTATCACAACCAAGATAAACACTGAAACAGTAACAACACATTTAACCAACCCCGCTCCCCAGGATCCAATGGTTCCACTTAAATCCCCAAATGTAAACCCATGAGTTTCATGCAATTATTTTATTCCCCTAGCAGTATCATGAGCCATATCCATAACTTCAGGTGTAGCATCAGAGATGAAAGAACAACACTCAGATCCAATCACCTTACATGTGCATTGTACCTCATTCATTATCAGTTTCCTTAATTGTTCCATAGTGGTACACCACAATTCTGAGGGCATGTTGGCAATGGTGTTGAGAGGTATTCTTACCACCTCCGATGTTCTCCCGAACCACTGGTACTGGTCTTTTGGATACTGTTAGATATTGAAAGGGATTTATGCTCCACGTTTCAAATATCTCCGCGTCCGTCTAGAGCCATTTATATGGAAGGAATTCAGTGCCACCAAGTCAACCGTACTCTACTTTAATGGCAATATTACAATGCACCAGAAATCATTACATTCAATACAATCATACACACAATACAATATACTTGGGAACCCAATATTACCTGGTGATCACGTCAGCCAGCCAGCAGAAAGAGACTGAACACAGCTGCGTCTCTTCATTTGTACTCTCTAGCAATGGGAGGGGTCTCTGATCCCCCCACTTTGATTGGCAGCCCAAATATCTCCCAACACCCCAAATCTTAAGTTCCCCCACTCACAGGTGGCGAGAGCATTTGCATACAGTGCAAGTCAAGACATGCGGCCACCTTCCCCCGCAGATCCTTTGTCCTTAAAAGTCCATATGGTCTCTCAAAACTCACATGTGCTTGCCCAAAGTCCAGCTCACAGTTTAACCTAAATCATTCTCATTTTTAAGCTTATTCATTTGGAGCTAACATGAATACATTCAAATATTCTACTGCAATCCCCCTTTTGATTTAAATTTAATAAATCAACTACTTTCAAGACATTCACATTCATTCTGGGATTCAGACTATTTAAACGTTCAGAAATGGCTCCACATATCAACTTCATACGACCGTGTTAGAAATACCAAAATATGTAAATAACTCCATACATCAATTACATCACTTAGTAACAACAAAGTTAAAACCCTTCAATCAGAATGATTGAGTATAGTCAATCGTCATAAGGTATAACCTTCACAGTGGTGATTCAATTAATCTGTAATCTGCAAAATTGCAGTGTCTTCAAGCTTTAACATTACTTCATGTATACTTCATTCCGCTTTAGTCAAAATGAGATATTTAGGAGACAGCAAGTCTGTCTTCTCATAAATATGAACAACCTGAAATGCCCTGCCTCCTATCATAAGGAGAGGCAGCTGCAAGGTCATATACATATACAAAAGTACCCAAACGGCTGAGGTAGGTAGATTGTATAGGCACATGTTTTAATGTAATCCCCATGGTCTAATTCTTTCTCTGTACATCGTCAGTTTCTATCCCTCAGACCCGTTACTGTTTCCCTGCTCACGTCCACTCTTTAAATTCTACTGGGTTCTGTTGGTTTCTTCACTGGTTTGAGACAGGTGCCCTTATTGGAAATCACCTCCCTTTGTAGCCAGACTTCACCACAGTAGAGGCGAGTTTCTGTGTTTTAGGTTTAAAACAGCTTCACAGTCAGATGTATCCAGGATGGTCTCTCCGCCACTCTAACTGCAGTCAATGTCGACAGGAGTGCTTGTTAGGGACCCTCCCCCTTTGGCGAGTGCCTGCTCTTCCTCTTTATCGCTCTGGTGAACACTCACTCTCCTGGTTTCACTGTCTGCGTAGTGTCAGGTACTTCCATCCGTGGCGAGACCCGGAACTCCTGATACTGCGTCCTTGGATACGCTTCCCACACTGTGGAGTCGCCACCCTTGCTTGGTCAGGTACAGCAGGCCCAGCACGCGGAAGATGACAGCTTTCACACATCCTTCCTGGAGGTTTCCCCACTGCGCACTGATTCCAGTGGTACCAGATGTCTCCTTTCCCTTCCAAGCGGACAGCGTGAGATGTCCTCTGCATCGCCCGATGGGGTCCAGAGAACCTGGGTCTCAGCCACTTGGGTTTGATGTCCCCCTTTTGCCTCTGTAACCTGTGTGGAGAAATCTGATACAAATCCCTCAATCCTACGCTCAGGGCTCCTGGGAACTGGTGACCATGAGTGAGCTCAAATGGAGAGAAACCTGTCCCTTTGTTAATTGAGCTCCTGATTGACATCAGAGCTAGGGGCAATGCGTCTAACCATTTCATGCCTGTCTCTTCACATGTTTTCTTATATCTTAGTAATATATTTTATTTCATGTTTTTTACTCATAAAACAATATGACATTGTCCAGAATAGTAGTTAACTTTATATAACTTTTACTCTTTCTAATCTTTTCAAACATCTTAATTGTCTTGTCTCTCTCTCTCTCTCTCCTACATACTTTTTCCAACTTCACTCGTGGTATTTTAACCACCTTTTATCCTTCTGAGCAAGATATCACTTCAACACATTTAATATCTTGCCCTGTCCATCTATTTCAGTCTTCTTCTATCCATCTGTTCTCTTTTCTCTTCAGCCTTCAACAACCTTTTCTTATTTCCATTTCTAACCAGTCTTTTACTTATAATCTGTCCCTTTCCTAGGACAGGTAAATACATCCTGCTACTGTAGTGTTCACAAATAAATCTCCATGCAAACTGCTACTGTACACTCAAAAGTGATCTGTTTCATTTTGAAAAGTCAGCTTTTTGAAAACCAACATGGCTCAGTTCAAACTTTTGTTTCAAAACAAAACTCCTCATCTCTTCCCGACATGATTTGACATAAAGATGATTTGCTACCACTATTTTTCATTGTGATATTTGTTCAAAACAGAGACTGCATCTGTCTCTGGATTTAAATATATGCCTGATGGCAGTATATGCATACAAATAAAAATAAGTGTCCAGGTTTTTAACCTCTGTCATTAAAGGACTGTATAAAAATAAGACATGTCATCTGATTAATCTAAAATCAGAATTTAACAGATAATTTGTGTCGTACATCCCACCATTTTTAGGGACGCCTAATTAACATTCTCAAATCTTCAATTAACTTGACCTAAAAAGCTAAAACAGTGCTGTTTTTATGATACCTAAAAAAATACTACAATAGATTTTAGACTATAAAAATGTAAATATGAAATTCCTATTGTCTAACAACTCCCCCTTTTCTGAAAAAGAATCCCATTTACTGTGTTTTCATTTTCAGAAACATCAAGAAAGAATGGTAATGCATAGGATGCAGAGGCAAATGCTGTGACCTGGGAACTTTACGACCCTGGCGTCCTGCTTCAAAGTGTCCTCATAGCTGTGTTTTACGACACTGGCCTCCTGCTTCATCGTAAAACTCCTCAGTTTCATGGCTTGCTGTGTCTCTCTCCCTTTTATGGCCCGCTATCCCCTCACCACTGTCCCCCTTGGACATGGGTGATAAGACGTCTCACCTCTCTCCCCCTCCTCAGCGCGCCTGTGTATGTTATCTCTGTTTGTTCCATTTGCTACGAGCAAACCATCTGGGTTTCTGTTCGTTTAGGTGTGCAAGTTGCGTTACAATCTGTCTTTCATCTACGTTAAATCTATCCATGTTGTGTTACAAGCATGGTTAGATTTGTAATAGAATACAAAACTAACTGTATTTAGCGCTATATTTGAAAAACAAGTAATCTGATTACAGTTATGTAATTTGACCCAAGTGTCGGTCTATGTCGTGCCTAAAAATGTTAACAAACACCAACTACAAATTAAAGATAAATTGATTTAGCAAAATGAACTCTTATGTGATTCAAAAATGCGACAAAAGAACAATGATTTGTCTTACACAAGATTGTAGTCTAACAGAATGACTCTTGACCACATGGGGTCAAATAACTTGGATGACCGGGGGAAGGGAAGAGAAGACTCAACCATGTGCAGAGAGAAATCACACTGCTTGGAGACTGAGTTCAATAAAAATTAAACCATACGACTTGTAGTCTGGCTTCAATAAAAATGTAACAAGACAAGGCCAGTTCATAACACACAAATTGTCCTCTTTGTATGTCTAATCTAGGTAGAATAATCCACTATTATATTTAATTTGAATGTACTTAATTCTCTGTTATCATTTTATCGTGTAGGAATCGGAGATCAGTACAAGCCTTTTCTTTAGCCCCCTGTTTGACACCGCTTAAAATCAATCTCTTAATCTGTTCCCATTGCTCCCGGTAACTACCTGGAATTTCAGAATCGTTTTTAGCATTCTGTCGTTCCATATTCACTTCGCTTTTATTTATCTGACTCAATTAATATGTGCACTTCGCTTTTATTTATCTGACTCAATTAATATGTGCTCACATGTATTAATATACTGGGCTATTGTCGTAGTTACTATTAACGCGCTTCCCGTCTTCAATACCGGTCAGCAATGTAATGTTTAAACTCAGCGCTTGAAGCTAAATTCATATAAAAACGTCAAAGGTGTACTACCCCCTTTCAGCCACTAGATGGCAGCAGCAGACCACAAATGAGCCTCACTCATCCGAGTGCTTCTTTGAGATCCATAAATATTGAGTAATTACCATAACACAGACCTCCGGCTCTTAGCTTTTGAGCGTTCGTCTGTCCTGTAAAACTCCTCAGTTCTAGCCGGCGACCCGATCTAAATATCGGGTTTCCAGGTTCTGTCGTGCGGTACTCAAAACACGCAACCCACAGACTGCACCGGCTTTACGCCACTGTGGACTAAGATACCTACAGATCCGCGCTAAACCGCTCTTATGTAACTGTCTATGTACGCCACGCCGGACTATATCTACCTGCGATCAACGACTATGTTTAAAATATGCATTGTATATTCCATTTAAACTTTAAAAACACTGTGAAACGCCTTCAGACAATCCTAAAATTTTAGTGTATTCAATCACAGACAATCGATTTACATAACAGGCGTCTGTACCTTTTTTTAGAATGAATGCAGGGCCCTGCGTGATTGTCTGAGGTGTTTAAAAGCGCTTATTCTCGACCCAATCCGGTCGTCTGAATTCCTCCTCCGCTCGTTATCTTGCACGTCGGGACACCATTTGTTGGATATTAAAAGGGATTTATGCTCCACGTTTCAAATATCTCCGCGTCCGTCTAGAGCCATTTATATGGAAGGAATTCAGTGCCACCAAGTCAACCGTACTCTACTTTAATGGCAATATTACAATGCACCAGAAATCATTACATTCAATACAATCATACACACAATACAATATACTTGGGAACCCAATATTACCTGGTGATCACGTCAGCCAGCCAGCAGAAAGAGACTGAACACAGCTGCGTCTCTTCATTTGTACTCTCTAGCAATGGGAGGGGTCTCTGATCCCCCCACTTTGATTGGCAGCCCAAATATCCCCAACACCCCAAATCTTAAGTTCCCCCACTCACAGGTGGCGAGAGCATTTGCATACAGTGCAAGTCAAGACATGCGGCCACCTTCCCCCGCAGATCCTTTGTCCTTAAAAGTCCATATGGTCTCTCAAAACTCACATGTGCTTGCCCAAAGTCCAGCTCACAGTTTAACCTAAATCATTCTCATTTTTAAGCTTATTCATTTGGAGCTAACATGAATACATTCAAATATTCTACTGCAATACATTCCCCATGTCAAGTAATCATCACCCTTGATTGAAGACACAGCAAACACAATAATACAGTTAGATGGGTTACATATTGAAGTTGAACAGTTAAAAGAAATAGTCTCTGATTCACGAGTGATGTCGACGATCCTCTTTACTCTTTCTCCTTCTCTCTCTCTCTGTCTCTCTCGCACCATACTGAATGTCTGTGTGGTGTTTGGACACAACCTGTCCTTGTCGCTAGGCACTGATTTGCCCGTTGGTGTTGTTTTGCCCTCAGGGTCTGGACCCTGAGTAGTCAAGTCTTCTGCGCTCTTGGATAAGAGCACCTTATCTTCTTTCTCAGAGGGGCGAGAGCCCTCGCCACCTGTCGTTGAGATTTCCACAGCTTCATCTAGTAGGGCGTTCTTGGCCAGGTACAGCAAACCCAGGATGACGATGATGATGACTGCCTTCACACGCCAGCATCCGGTAGAGGGGAGAGACGACATCTGGAGGCGTGGATCCACTCCGCTCTGCCTTGGACTCTTAGGGCGGTTCTGGTCACTATCAACACCTGGAAAGGACCTTTCCACCTGGGAGACAGGGCATATTTTTCAAGAGATCTGCCTGTGAAACTTTCTCAACATGTCAGTTAGATATTTGACATAGTTAGTCATGTAATCCTCTGTCCACAAAAGGGTGAGTGTGTGGGGTTCTACTGGGGGGCTAGACCCTGTGAACATTACCCTTCCCATCAATACTTCGTGTGGGCTAAGCCCTGTCGTTGCATTTGGTGCGCTTCTGATGGAGCACAGAACTAGCGGCAGCGCGTCTACCCATTTTAGTCCTGTGGTCAACATTGTTTTAGTGAGTTTCTCTTTTATAGTCAAGTTCATTCTCTCAACCTGGCCTGAGCTCTGTGGGTGATAGGGGACATGCAATTGCCATTTAAACCCTAACACTGTAGCTAGACTCTGGGTTATCTTAGAAATGAATGCTGGACCTCTGTCTGTTAATCCCTGCTGGAACACCAAATCTAGGGATAACATCTTTGAGAAGACACTTTACAACTGTTCTAGCGTCTTCTTTTCTGGTAGGGTAGGCCTCTACCCATTTGGAGAACTGGCACACTATTACCAAAAGATATTTAAATCCTTGGCATGGTGGCATGGGGCAGTAGATGTTCATGCTGAACCAGACCACTTCTTCTTCTTGTCTGCTGGCATATCATGCATCTATCTACAAGGGTCTGTGTAGCTAGTGTGATGCCTGGAGCAAACCATTGTGACTTTATAATCCCATTCATCCCTCCTTTTCCTACATGTGATTTGCCATGTGCAACATGTGCCAGAACGTGGAGGAACGAACGGGGACAAACCATCCGGCCGTCTGGGTGGAGCCACAAGATGGACTCAGCGTCAAGTGTACAACCTCGTCTTAGCCATAAATCTTTCTCCCTAACATCAGCGCGGGCTTGCATTACCGCGACATCATTAAAGGAAGGCAAAGAAATCGGTTCTGTGGGTTGTGTCAGGGGGCATTGGAGCACCATAGAAGAACATGAAACTGCTGCTTGTTTAGCCGCGGTGTCGGCTAACGCATTTCCACGCGAAATAGGATCATCAGATTTTGTGTGAGCAGCACATTTCACTACTGCTAGCTGTGCAGGGAGCAGGATAGCGTCTAATAACTGAGCTACCAACGCATGATGTTGAATAGGCTTACCAGCCGATGTTAAGAAACCGCGCATCTTTGACAAGACACCAAAATCATGACACACACCAAATGCATACCTGGAGTCTGTGAAAATGGTTGCAACTTTTCCTTTAGCCAAAATACACGCATACACTCAGCAGAGCATGCAATTCTGCAGCCTGAGCCGACGTGCCATTTGGCAAGGCCCGGCTTTCTAAGACCTCCCAGTAGTTCACAACAGCATAGCCTGCTAAATGAACTGTGTCAGACGGCCTGTTCGCAGATCCGTCTGTGTAGAGAATCATATCTGAATTAGAGATAGGAGTTTGCAACATATCAGTTCTGGGGGAATAAGACATGTCAATCGTTGTGACGCAGTCATGTGTTATTTCAAAATCTGGAATTGACACCAGCGTAGCTGGGTTTAGGGGGGGGGGAGCGTTTAAGAGTGATGTGTGGGCTTGAAAGAATTACTGCTTCACAACCAGATCGCCTTGCTGCTGTCATATGCTGAGTAGCAGAGGTGTTCAGAATATGCAAAACTGCATGTGGGACATGTACTACACAGTCACTGGCCAGTACAATAGAAGAGGATTGTTTAATAACAATTGCAACTGCGGCTACTGCTCGCAGGCATGAAGGCATACCAACTACCACAGGGGAAAGTCGAGACGAATAGTATGCAACAGGCCGGAAATTAGAGCCATGCTTTTGTACCAAGATGCCGGTTGCAAAGCCCAACTTCTCATGGACGTGTAGATGAAAAGGTTGATGGTAATCAGGGAGACCCAGGGCCAGAGCGGATGTGAGGGCTCGCGTTTAGGCCTGAAAAGTCCTCAGACCAGTGAACAATGTTAGGTGCGGCCTGCAGAGTTGCAGCACGTAGGATGGAGTCCATAGCAGCGTACTCGTATATCCAATGTCTGCAGTAGTTTCCCATGCCCAAGAAGGAAAGCATCTCCTTCTTTGTACGTGGTGGTGGCACTTTGTTCAAAAGGCAGATTCTCGCAGGTGAGAGGAGGCGGTGTCCATCTCTCAGAATGTGACCCAAATACATGTCCTCAGTCTGGCAGTATTGCAACTTGGCCAGGGATGCTCTGTGTCCGCATTCAGAAAGTCTTTTCATGAGCAGAATGGAATCGATGCAACCGTCTCTGTTAGGGGGTGCAATCAACAGGTCATCTGCATACTGAAGTAGGGTGCTTCCTCCTGTCAGGATCAGAGTGTCCAGATCTCTTTTAACAGCTGCTGCGTACACAGTAGGCGACTCAACATAGCCTTGTGGGAGGCGCGTGTATGTGATTTGTTTACCTTTAAAAGTAAATGCAAACAGATACTGGCTTTCTGGATGCAAAGGAATATAGAAAAACGCTGAACAGAGATCAATGACTGTGTAATACTTAGAGTCTGGGGGCAGAGAAGCAAGGATCGAATTAGTGTCAGGCACTATGGGAGCTGTTGGGATGACAATGGCATTAATAGCTTGCAAATCTTGGACAAAACGCCATTCATCAGGGCGGTTGCGTTTAGGTATGGGTAGAATTGGAGTATTACAGGGACTGTTCATGTAAATTAATACGCCCTGATCAAGCAGAGATTGGATGACTCCTTCAATTCCCAAAATGGCTCTATGGGGTAAATTGTACTGTCTGATAGCAGGCAATCTGGTATTAGTTTTAAGGGTCACTCTGTGGGGGGGGGGCTGAACTAACAAAGCCCACATGGTTCTTGTGTTTGGCCCACAAACTGGGTGGAATGTCGGCAAAGTCTGAAGGGGGGCCAAATTCTGTGGGTGGGGGTGGCTGTAAATGAAGGAACGTGCTTTGGGGGAGGGAAATGTGGTCAGCGAGACGCAGCATGTAATGCTCTTCTCCAAGGCTAATTACATTAGGTGTGGTGCGGGGGTCAGATAAACGCCTTTTGTGCAGGAGTCAGCCTAAGAGGCAACGCACATCCTTGTGGTCCCAAAAACAGAAATTGCTCGCATTCCAACCGATCTGAGCTGTTGCAAAAACCTCTTACTGATAGCGCATAATCATCTGATGGGTTAAATGCAGCTGTGCAGTGACAATTCAACACAGGCCGCATAAGAAACATTAAGGAAGCACACACAGGGGAAATGCTAGCAATTTTCTGAATCCCTGTTGCGGAGAAAACAGAAATCATATTGAAATCTGGAAAGGACCAACAATAAAGGTTGTCCTGAGATGATTGAATGAATTGGACAGCTTGATAGACTTTACTGTCAGGAATTGTCAAAAACAATCCATCTGGAGTACAATGTATTGTTGCCTGTAATTTACAAAGTAAATCTCTGCCCGTCAAATTAATCGGGCTTCCATCTGAAATAATGAAAGAGTGTTGCACATTTGACCCCTCGATTGAAACATTAGTACTCTCTGAAATGGGCTCGGACATAGGAATGCCAGAAACGCCCATTGTTGTAACACAATCATTAGTTGCTTCACACACTTTCTCTTTTGTGCGTACCGCTGACCATGTGGCGCCGCTGTCAATCAAAATATCTACAGCTGTTCCACTAAAATCAACGGGCATAATCGGATCTTCACGCGGGTTATTGGAAAGGCGAATTGTTGCTGCTTGAATGGGGAAATGTTGTGAGTCTGATCCTATTTCTCCATGCACCCCTATCTTCTATTAAATCCACTTTGCAGACCGTGTTGCTCATGTGGAGCCTGTCCATCATAGTTTTGAGGGGGCATTAATGCAGGATGCCTGGGTGGCTGGGGTAAAGCAGGCAAGGATTGTGTATTCTGCTGCGCTCCCCATCTCTTTTCGCACTGTCCCGCCCAGTGGTCCATTGAACCGCAAACGTGACACGGTTTTCTTGGAATTTTGTTCTGCTGTTGTCTGTTCTTATCATGATAACCCTGTGATTTTCCATGATTTTGCAGCTGTGTGCGGTTTTGTCCCTGAAACTGCTGGGAGTTATCTGCACCCTGATAAGCCTGTGTATTTTGAGGCAATTGTTGCACCATCTAAGCATTTCTAGGATGCAAAAATATCTGGCTCCTATGCAAGGCACGCATTGTGGCTATCGTGGCTTGCCAGGTTTTAATTAGCCAGTCAGGTGTTGCTATCATGTAGGCACGGGCTGCCTCTGGGGTTAAGCTTTGCACTAAGCTTTGTATGGTGAACAAATCATTGCCCTCCCTTTTAATGCCCGCATTATTATCCCACACTGTCATGAAACACTGGATAAATTCTGGGACAGTTTCTGTTGGGCTCTGTATGCAAGCCAACACTTGGGAAAAATCTGTGTGAATCTTAGCACATGCTCTAACAGCCAAAGCAGCGACGTTCTGAATCCACATGTCGCGCGTCTGTGTCAAAGGCCAATTGCCTGCAGGCGTGCATGCAGGGAATTTAAACTCGTCTCTGCATGTGGGCCAATCTGCCTTGTATGTTAGGATTATCAGCTGTTTAACATCATGAACCAAACAGTTATAAACTGAGCAGACATTAGTCAACCACGACAGATACTCATCTGGGCTTTTAGTGGGACTGGGAGCGTGATTAGTGACATCCATGACCTCCGTGGGTGTCCAATGCTTATAAACTGGAACCTCTCCTATCAGAATTTTCGGGGCGGTTACAGTGTCAGCAGAATTATTATTCTGAGATGTTTGTGTTTCCATGATCCTTTTACGCTGGACAGCCCTTGGAAAACTGCTGCCGTACGGCGTGACTGTGTAATCGTATAAACGGAGCGGCGGAGTGAAAGGAGGGGGAGTTCGTGACCGGCTGCTGTCTGAAAAATCCCCCTCAGTCTCCGCTGCACTGTGCTCCTGCTGTGTCAAATCTAGTTCGTTATAATATCCTGGCTGATATCTCAATCTATTTTTATTTATGATAGCTGCCGCTGACATTAACAGATCATCATCGGAGTTTCTCGCAGCAGGATTTGAGAGATCTGTTGCGGGGATCATTTTTGTACAGAGGGAAACAGCCTGTTCCTCTTCCAGCAGCCCTGCGTCTGTTAAAATGCAAATGAGCTGAGAGGGACTGGGAGATTTCCCTTGTCTTTTCAACCAATCGTATATCACTGACTTAGCAATGGCTCCAACATCCTTTCTGTGTCTTTCCCTAATTCTGGACATGTTCTCTGATTTAACATCAAAAGCAGCCTCTAGGCTGAGCAAATGACAACTCGCCGCACATTTGGAAATCCTATCAATCAAAGCCTTGAGCTCTGTGGAGCCTCGCTCGCTGCCAACTGATTTTCATTCTTTCGTTCATTATATCCTCTTTTCTCTGCAATAGACATCCAAGCTTTGAGACAACTCAACATGTATTCTGCATCCCATGAGGGGTTCGGATCATTTTTCACAATTTTAAATGCTTGCCACAACACGGCCATGTCAAAACTCCCTGTTAAAGGCCAATCAAATTGAATCTTCCCTTTCTGATTATTTTGTTGTGAGTGCTCACAAAGTAACGAGGTAAACGGCATAACTTTAGACCAATCCAAGCTTCTGACGGCATGTTGGGCGAAAACATGTGAAAATAGTGGCTGTCTGTAATTGGATTTTTAGAAAATGTTTTATTGCATTCATTCGTTTTCCTCTGACCAACTGACTCCTTTGTGGACTGATTATTACCCATGTTTAACGGTTAGTACAATCAACAAACACTGCAGTTTAGACAAACAAACATAAAACCGCAGCAAACCTCCGCGTGACAGAAAGTTTAATTTTAATCCGAATAAAAAGACTTCAGCGGGGGTTGGGAAATAATTAATATGAGTGCCTTCTTACTCATATTAGCTTGTACAAGTGCTAAAGACTGGATCTGTTGAAGAGCAATAATGAATTTATCCTCAAATCAACAACCACTATGCTAATTTAGTGGTGGATTCCCTCTATCCAGAGAATAAAAGCATCAGTTTATCCTCCGTATTTATCAACCCATCATTTTCTTACAACAATGAAAAAATTATCGTTTAATGCCACATTCTCGCATTCCGCCCATATATGACGATTTAGTTTAGTTCCTAAACGACTATGGTGCGAGGAAAAGAATGTTATACCACTAAGCTTCATTTCTCCTGCCCTGCCGCTCTCCGCAGGGGGGGAGGGAACAAACAGACACGCTCCCCTTTCTGCAGCGATACAGGGTCTGCTTTAAACAGCTGTTTTATTTTATTTTGACCGCTGAAGTCTCCAGAATTCGGCGATTTGTTTCAATACAAATCTATGACATTGCTCTAATGCAGAAATCCACTTTACTGATTCTCTATTTTAAGGTCTCTCCGAAATTTAAATAGAGACACCGAGAAAAAAATGTGCAGCCTTTCATTTCATTTCATTTCATTTCAAACCTTTATTTAGACAGATGGGTCCCTTGAGATCATGGATCTCTTTTACAAGGGAGACCTGCATCAATTAGTTCCACATGAAACATAAAAACAAACAATAGAGGACATCATATTTACATATTCACCAACACTTACAAACACCCAAAGTGTCATAAAGCATTTCGTGCAGACGTGCCTTAAAAACATTCAGAGAAACAAAAGTGAACAATTTCAAGTTGGACTGTAGGCTGTTCCAAGCAAGTGGAGCTGCGCACATAAAAGCTGTTTTACCTAAGACAGTCCTCACTCTTGGTACATCTAATAAGACTACATCCTGTGATCTCAGACAATAGCTGCTTGCAACTTTCTGCTTTACCAGAGAACAGATGTAATACGGGAGTTTCAGTTTCAGTTTTCAGCTTCACAGGTAATTTTATGATATCGTCAATCACAGATCCTGGTAAGGCAATGTTCAAATAGATTTGAAATTACACTTACCAGTATTCTGAAGATATATTTGATATTCTGTCGTGACGCCAATCTGTGAAGAATAATCTTCTGGGATTCAATGCAGAGCCAATGTTGAAGAATGGAGACGGAGAACTTTCATCAAACACGGAGATTTATTGAAGTATCGGCCGGAGAGGGCACACTCAGTTTCACACATGAACAGTCTTCCACCGAGTAGCACTCTGAAGGTACATAGAATAATTACACAATATATTGACCAAGCGGAAAACCCGCACTCACACAGGTAGGTGGAGGTGAAGGGAATGAGCACTTTTACAGTCTTTTTGGCGAGGTGGGGGAACTCGGTCTCCACAGACAGCTAAAAGTGTGCAAGTGTCACTTAACTCATCTTTTTCTCGTTATTTATTTTCTCACACTGCGCCTCCCCTGAAGCTCTCTGGCGCCCCCCTCTCTGGCCCAAATCAGTCAGTGAAGAAACAGGAAATATATCAGCAACACATTTACAATTAATACTTTAAGTAATTTCAGTCAGTCAGAATCGTCCTGTGTCTAGCTTCTCATATGCTATTCAAATGATGTTCCTTTGAATATTCTAGCAAAGATCCAGACTGATGGCCAACTGTGGTGGTGATCCAGTTTGTGAACTGGTTGGGCGAGATGTTCCTGTGTTTCATCAGGCTGTTCCATCTGAATGACAAACCTGTGACAGTCAGCATTTGCATTCAGTAGGTTAAAACAACAAAAGATCAGACCAACTAATGAGAAGAGAACTTTGTGTTTTTATCATAGACTGTATATATAAATGGACGTAGTGTCCGTGACGTCACCCATAGGATTCTGCAGAGTTGCCGTGAAGCCCTTAGTAGGCGGAGTCGGCCACTAGGCTCGACTGTGACGTCAGAGTCTAATCCCGCCAGCTCCAAATAAGGGCAAAGAGGCGAAGCCGAGGCGGGACCTGCTGCCTCCGAACTGGAAGTAAACAGAGCTAGCTCAGGCTAAGAAGCTAAGCTAACATGAAATACATGCATACCAAGTTACTGCTAACAGTGTAGTTCCCCTATATATACGTTACATTCATAATCAAATGAGACAATCTGCAAGAGAATTAGCTATATTTTGTTATTCTTAATGCTTGTCATTCACACGTTGAGAAAAGACGGACTCCACCGCCCGGACCTAACGGAGCCGCAGTGGGCTAGCTCCGGGACGCCGGCTGGAGCTAGCCCCCTGCGGCTCCGTTAGCTCCGGCGGCCACCACTGGGATAATTGGGTCCCCTATTAACATTTGCTCCCGTTTAGCATTATGGGCGTCATAGCCATAGACTATAAAAGTCTTACCCAAGGCTGAATCATAAACTAAAATGTATATGTATGCATAAAGGGTTACGTCCTTAGCTGGCTAATAAGTAACAAGCTAAGCTACCAAGCACACAAACACCTGCGAACGGGGTTAACATGTATAATATTATCATTTTAGACTTCTTGGAAGTTCTGTTAGTACATTCAAGCGCACAGCACGACATTTTAATTGTCCGGTATTTGTAACAATATTCCCTAAAAGGCACAATCACCACGAACACGGCTAAAGCTAAAGGGTCAAGTACAGTACTATGACTAACTAACGTTGTAGCCTCTATGGTTGTAGCCTAGCAGAGTGGACAAGTTGCTGTTAGCTGACAGTGAGGCATGTACGTGTCCATCAAAGTGACCACGCCCTAATTTATGCAAAAACTTTAAGACCTAATATAAATAAAAGGGTCGTGTTAGAAAACAATTCACTCACAGATTCATAATCATGAAGGTGGAATCTAACTATATCGATAATAATATGTATTGCATCCATGGGTAGAAACATGTTTCTTTCTGCTGTAAAGTTGGGCATTTTAACATGGGGGTCTATGGAAATTGCTCCTTTCTGCAGCCAGTCCCTAGCGGCCCATGTATGAACTGCAGTGTGTGGCACGTCAGTATTGGCGTCCCGGCTGTTCCCCAGAGTTTGCCGCTTGGTTTTTATGCATCGCACAACTTAAAAAATTTAATAAATATGAAATGTAATAAAGATTTGATTGGTTGCAGCAGTGTGTTCATTGTGTTGCAGGTAATCATACTATGTCCAAGAAAACAGAAAGACCACCATAATATTCCGGTGATTTGTCCCTTTTGTTCACACAGGTCAATGGGATTGACCTCCGAGGAGCCACTCATGAACAAGCAGCAGCGGCTCTGAAAGGGGCGGGGCAGGTGGTCACCATCTTCGCCCAGTACAGACCAGAAGGTGAGTCAGGACCAACAGGAGCACACATACACACACACACACACACACACACACACACACACACACACACACACACAATGGTGCTAAAGTCTCCTGTACATGCTGAGTGATGTGGTTATTATCAAGCCAAGTCATGGATCACCTTTTATTGGTCATTTCAGTTTCCCTCTCATGGTAGATTCTGTTCTCCTCTGGAGTGGATGTGAATCCTCTGCAGGTCTGATGAAGGATCTGTTTGATATTGAACACACAGTGCTTCTCCATGGGTTTACCAATCATCTGTCACTTTGCCACAAGGCAAAATAATTCAACTTTCACTGCAGAAAGACAACAGTGCATTTTTAAACTAAATAAAAAGAGAAATAATACAATAGCCTCCAAGAATAATATGATTCCTACACACTGTATATGTAGGATTGTGCCCCTCTCGAATAGGCAAGAGAAATGTGTTTCATATGGATTTTATATTCAAAATTGATTATTTTATTCTAACGTTTGGATTTAAAACAAGTAAGACGCCATGTTTGAAGGACTTTCTTGTCCTCCAGGGTAGTTCTGCCTCCGTGTTGTGACAGCGTCAGCAATGGGAGGGGAGGAATATGTGTGAGCTCGGAGCAAGGCCAGTCTTCACTTGGTGCCAAGTTTGATGCTAGCTCGATAATTGATGTGTGCCTGAGCCCAGCTCTGTGCATTTCCCCAGTTTGTTGAATGGGGGGCAGCAGTAGTTTTGTAAGCATGAGTCTGTAGACTCAGAGTAATCGAGAGCCCCCATCTCACTCCTCCAGCTCATGGCCTTGTTCCCGTCTGGAACTAACAACAGCTTTCTCTTCTTACCCATCAGACCTTGCTCTATGCTCCCCCCGACGGGCCCGATCTCCTGTCCCTGCCCCCTGGCCCCTGTGTCTGCTCTGAGCTTTAGCCTCATTCACTATTGGAAGTCACTGAGTGAATGTGAGCATGGACAGACTGTTCACCCCTCTACACCAAGCGTTTGACCCTCTGAAGCACACCTGACCCCCCCCCCCCCCCCCCAAAAAAAATGCCCTCCCTCCACCCTGTCTGACTCTTTGAACCCTCTTGACTTTACTTTATGTACCGCTGCTCACAGGTAGTGACCCTTCAGACACTGCTAGCAGATATGTATATGCCAGGGTTTTTATCTTGTTAGCTCAGAGTGGAATGAGTGTAGCTGTAATGAATCCAAAACTAAACCAGATCCATTGCCTGACAGAACCCCTGTGTAGTTCTAATGGCAAATGTGATCCTTATCACATGTTTACATCCCTTCCTTTGTAAAGAAACAACAAATGCTTTACAAGTGGTGAATTTCATCGTCCCTGTAAATGTTTCAGAAGAGAGAATTATTGAACAACTTTTCACTTAATATTGGATATATCTTTTTTTCAGAGTACGGGCGTTTTGAGGCCAAAATCCATGACCTGCGGGAACAGATGATGAACCACAGCATGAGCTCTGGGTCAGGGTCTCTGCGGACCAATCAAAAGAGGTCGCTTCATGTGAGGTTGGTCTTTTTAGGTATTCACCCTTATTTAGAAAGTTCAAGCTTAATTTATATAAAAAAAGAGCCCATCCATTCAATCCCCAAATGTATTTTATGTGATACACTTCTTTATTTCAGGCTACATGGTAATATTAAAGAATACAGTCTTTTAAAAGGATTGTGTGAAAAACTGTGACAGGGAGTCAACTGAATAAATGACAATTGCACTCACACATAGATCATAAACCAGGTTTAAGATCTGTGCCTGCAACACAAGAACATTTCCTATTATAGAACCCCCCCATGGACCAGCAGTCACTGTTCTCCCTGACCTGGTAAAGATATGCTTCCAGTTCCCCACTACTCAATTAGGAAAGGCCTCACACGGAGGAGTGGAGGAATTCAGTGCATGGCAATACTAACCCAGATATCTTCCACTGGATAGGGCACTGTTTGACTATGAGAAGTCAAAGGACAGCGGCCTCCCCAGCCAGGGGCTCAGCTTCAAGTATGGGGACATCCTCCATGTCATCAACGCCTCCGATGATGAGTGGTGGCAGGCCCGCCGGGTCACCCCACATGGAGACAGTGAGGAAATGGGTGTCATCCCCAGCAAGAGACGGTGAGCAAATCTAGAAAGATAGAAATCTGTCTCTGGTTGATGATTTTAAATGATTGTATTGATTGTGCTAAAATAGGAACCATTGCTAGTTAATGCGGTGACAATGATGCAAACCAAAGGGTAACCTTATTCCACACAGCTGTGCTCCGGTGGAGCCAGTACAAACATACAGGAATACATTTGATGCAAAGATATATAATACGACTCTGTTGTTCAATGTGGTGTCAGTGTGAGTCACATGACTTTGTCCCAGCAGGGTGGAAAGGAAAGAGCGAGCGCGGCTAAAGACGGTGAAGTTCAACGCCAAGCCAGGCTCATTTGATTCCAAAGGGGTGAGTACCTTTCTGAGAGCTGCACAGCGGCAATTCATGTTCCCACATTGATGATAGTTCATAGTGTCGCTCAGATATAACTTCATATGAAATCTTAACAGTGACCCTATTGCTTCCCGTGTAATCATTGCCAGATGTTGGTTCTGTTGTTCTGCCTGCACTACATGTCCATGCTTAAATCAAATGATATAGATTAGATATACATTCAAACACTTTAGCCAGTTTCCTCTTTTCTTTGTGTAATTCATCAAAGAAAACATATTTCTAAATACCAATATCCTCTTTATGGTTGTATTGTATGCTTATTTATTACAGGTAAATGAGTCAGTGTCTTTTTAAAACGGCTGTAAGAGAAGAAGCTTTATAAGAGTCGGCTTTTCTGCTTCAGTTCATTTTACAAATATCTGTGTTACTGTATCTTTTCACACATATATTACTTTATTAAATATGCAAATATATTCTACCAGTTTTTGACGTTACTACGTTTGAGCATGACTCTGTGCAAATATTACCCAGCAGCAGCCTTTTGTCTTCAAATGATGATTTCCACACACTATTTATTGTTTGAAGTTGAGTTCCATTCTTTCTTCCCATTAATGCATGTGTGCTTTCTTTTCTATTGACAATCTTCTCTATGTCTTACCCCAGAATTGTTACTTCCCCCATGGCATGATTTCAACTCTTTTCTCACCTTGCTTTACATTAAATGAATGCTGTCAAAATTATCGCGTTAACGGCGGTAATTTTTGAATTAATTACGTTCAAATATTTAACGCATTTAACGCATGTGCAGAATGGCCCGCCCCATACATCCCACCAGTGGCAGCGCCAGGGTATGGCTGGCTAAAACAGCTGATCACAACGTTCACACTCTGTGGTCACGAAGTACTCCACTAGCGACTTTCCTGAAGTACTCCCCCGTTGATAGAAATTTATAATAAACATAGATACTGTGTTAAATGGGTATATCCACCTTCTTTCATTTATCTTTCCATTCCCACAACAATATACATAAAGAAATGGCATATTTTGGACATTGTTCGAATGGTGATTAATCTGATTAATTAATTTTTAAACTGTGATTAATCTGATTAAACATTTGAATCGTTTGACAGCCCTACTTTAAATGCATCTGATGCAACTGTGGCACAACAAAAAGTACTGGAGCAGATTAGAGTGATCATTATATATAAGACTTTATCTCTTACAGTCCTGCTAGTTTCCTGATTTGGTTTCTGGACTGAAGATGTAATGCTCAACATGAGTTTGACTGACTTCCCCCATCCGCGGGTCAGCTGAAAGAATAGTCCAAATAAAAACAGAGTAAAGACACATTTCAACTTTGAATAGGTTTAAAAGAAAACTCATCATGGTTTCCATTTCAACAAGTTTCAATACAGAAATAGCATTTACTCTGGGCTAGACAAAATGAATCTTTCCATAATGTTACAAATATCTTATTCATTAGCTACCTTACAAATTCAGCATTGACATTATTTGAATTGGATCGTGGAGAAAGAGTTTTAAGCTTCACTGTCAAAGCTTCTTGACGTCCCACAGTCTGCAGCTGTTATTTGTCTGCATGAACGTGACCCTGTGTGCCCCATGCTTTCTCTCCTCTCACAGTCATTCAATGACAAACGTAAAAAGAATTTCATCTTTACACGAAAGTTCCCATTCTACAAGAACAAAGAGGGTGAGCAGGATGGCAGTGATTCTGACAGTAAGTAAGCTCACAGACAGACACACATAGAGCTTCCTCTCATCATCACTTCCTGTCCTTTGGGTCTCTTACTCTCTCTGTTGGACCCCACTCAGAGGCGTTCTGGCTTAGACTTTGGTCAGAGAGCAGGAGAGAAGCCAAATGTTCATTTTTTCGTGACAAGTGCCCATATGGTGATGTCATATATAAGTTGAATCTCAACCCGCCTACAGTATGTGTCATGATGTTGAGAGGGCCCCCTGCTGGCGGCTCAGTGTCGGTGCAGAGACAGATGCAGCTCCTCTCACTCAGCTTACGTTGTGGCTCTCCTCCTTCCTCTCTCTCTTCTGTTGTGGCTCTCTGTGGACGGCCGATAGGACATCCTGGGGATAGGTGATGATGGGTATGGGACAAAGACATTCAGTAAGTGGGTCCGGGAATGATTCCTTATCTCTGTTTATACTGCGACCCCCCCCCCATGACAACACGTCACATTTCCTGTCTGTTCCTCTTGCCTGCTCTGTTGCATGCCGCCTCTGTGGGCTTCTCTTGCTCCTCAGTTTGCAGTGTAACCTCCATCAGTGGGGGGGCTGCTTCCACAAACTCAAGGTCTGGGAGGCCTCACTCAATGATGAATGTACTGGCCTCACAAAGTACTATGTGCATGCTAAATAGACTATAAATAAATATATATATGTATATGTGCATGTTTGCATGGCACTGAAACAACTAAAGAAACAACTAACGTGGGTTTGTCTTTGCTGGTGAGCATGTCCGTTTAAAGCAACATTTGAAAGCTAATCACAACTATGTCTATTTTTGTTTTGTAGGTAATGTTTTAATGTGTTTCATTAAATGTTTTAGTTATCAAGGATACAGACATTTACTTGCATATTGATTCCTGTTTATTTTAATGTTACGTCTTTTGCAGCTCTTACTTTATACATAGTAAGATACCAGTTCCTAAATTGTTGTTCTTCATACAATTCCTATACAGCATTTCTCCTTGTAACCATATTGACTGCAATCGACAACATAATGACAGAGCTACAGAAACACACTTTTTCTACAAAACGATTGGCTGAATGTGTGTACAATGACGTTACACAAACAGCAGTTAACTGTTCATAATCACATTGTATCGTGTTTCCTGAGCTCCTGCATGTAATCAATCGGGAAGCTGGAGCAGTGAAAGACACTACACTTAGTAGAAATGTGACTATTTCTTTAGTTTCTTTCAGTTAATATGCTATTCATGTATTAAGCATGAGCTGTTTACCTGTGGTGTTATGTCCTCAGGGCCAGACAACCTGTGTGTAGGACATCAGTAAGACAGACCAAACCTAATCGGGACATTTTCAGTGATTGTGCTGTCTTTCTGTCAAATACGGCATGTTGTTTAGTTCAGTAATAAGCTGTTGTCTAAATACCATAATAACATGTTTCCCTATGAACTCCTTCCAGGGAGTCAAGAGGATGTGATTCTCTCATATGAACCTGTGATCCGGCAAGAAAGTAAGTAGTCATTTATGTGTGTCATCAAAGCCAATGTATCTGAACATGTGACTCGGTATAGTAGTAATACTCTGAAACAGATCTGCACTCCTGGTAGAACATGAGAATGTGGGAAACATTCAAAGCTCATGAACAACCAAACTGAGGGAAGGGGGAGGTAGGTCTGAGAGATGTAGGGACATAGAGGGGGAGGGGGGGCATGCCCCGACCAGGAGGCTTAACTTGGTGAAAAGACAGCCACAATGAAAACACACAGTTAAGTTACTATGCTTTGCTTAATAACTGTGTTATATATATCTATAGTTGGTGTGTTTCAATGTTGTATATACATTGGTGTTTAAACTGTGTTAGACAAATGTAGTCTTTCTTGTATAAGTGTAACTGTTACTGTAACTGTAGCCAGTTTCCAAACAGCACACTTTTACCCAGAAGACAGCACTAGAGAAAAGTGATGGTAGTCTGCTTTAAAAGCTTCTAAAGATATTGGTATATATAGTAGTATATTCAATTTAAATATAATAGATACTTAATTATATAATGAACTGTTTGAAGTGAGCTTGTATCACTCATGGAGCTTTGTTCAGGAGCCAGAGCAGTGTCAGCAGGAATCACTATTCACACAAACAAGAACTAAAGCCTATAACTATAAAAAATAACCTTTATATGGTGTATTTTCATTCTTAAAAAAAGATCAACGATGCTTGAAGGATGCTGTCAACATTTGTGTTTTCTTCCAGTTAATTATGCCAGACCCGTCATCATCCTGGGGCCGATGAAGGACAGAATCAACGATGACCTGATTTCAGAATTCCCTGACAAGTTTGGATCTTGTGTTCCACGTAAGCAATCAAGTAAAACAACTGTCCATGGATAACACGTGAAGTGACAGGCTGTAATCATGCTAACACATAGTAGTAGTAGCATGGCAGGATGCGTGTGAGTTCCTGTGATGCTGTTTCAGTGCAACACATTCACAACACATTATGAAAAACAAAGTGTCCTCAGGGAACAGCAGCAGGATGCTTTTTATTAAAAACAAAGTGTCCTCAGGGAACAGCAGAAGGATGCTTTCAGAATGTGTTCACACCTGTTTTGTCTCAACAGATTTCCTCTCTGCATGTTTTCACTTTTTGTTTTGCATGTTCTAATTGCCTCATCTCTTGCACTTGAATATACCTTTCAAACCATATAAAGCTGCTAACGCTTCCGGGCACCAAGGTGAGTGGATCCTGAGTGTCAATCCTTTGTTTAGAAAGTGAGTCCTGTGGAAAGGGTTCCCCTTTGTTTCCTGTGGGATTGCTGTTTGTGCAGAATATCATTTCAGTTCTTAGTATTAGGGAACTTGTGGTATACTGCATATTTGTTTTCAATCCAATCATTTACTACTTCCTTTTTTCTAGAAGAATCAGGAATCAACTTTCTTCTTGATTTTAAAGATATCCGGTGTCAAGTTTTCTTGGCAATTGTATGTTAACAATGTACAATAAGGAATTGCCTCTCTTCCAAACTCTAAGAACATTCAAATTGTTATAGAACATACATGAACAAACCACACAAGTTAAGTTGACTTAGTAACAAAGTCAAAACATAGATTGTGACATTTATTGTCCCTCATTTTGTCCCTTGTATACATTTCATAAAAAAGCCTTTAGCATGTGAGTTGATATATTTAAAGTACATGTGAACAGGTCAGCGTGGACACTGGGCAGCATGAGTTACAGCACAGAGCGCTCTTTAGCATGTGAGTTGATATATTTAAAGTACATGTGAACAGGTCAGCGTGGACACTGGGCAGCATGAGTTACAGCACAGAGCGCTCTTTAGCATGTGAGTTGATATATTTAAAGTACATGTGAACAGGTCAGCGTGGACACTGGGCAGCATGAGTTACAGCACAGAGCGCTCTTTAGCATGTGAGTTGATATATTTAAAGTACATGTGAACAGGTCAGCGTGGACACTGGGCAGCATGAGTTACAGCACAGAGCGCTCTTTAGCATGTGAGTTGATATATTTAAAGTACATGTGAACAGGTCAGTGTGGACACTGGGCAGCATGAGTTACAGCACAGAGCGCTCTTTAGCATGTGAGTTGATATGTTTAAAGGTACATGTGAACAGGTCAGCGTGGACACTGGGCAGCATGAGTTACAGCACAGAGCGCTCTTTAGCATGTGAGTTGATATGTTTAAAGGTACATGTGAACAGGTCAGCGTGGACACTGGGCAGCATGAGTTACAGCACAGAGCGCTCTTTAGCATGTGAGTTGATATATTTAAAGTACATGTGAACAGGTCAGTGTGGACACTGGGCAGCATGAGTTACAGCACAGAGCGCTCTTTAGCATGTGAGTTGATATATTTAAAGTACATGTGAACAGGTCAGCGTGGACACTGGGCAGCATGAGTTACAGCACAGAGCGCTCTTTAGCATGTGAGTTGATATGTTTAAAGGTACATGTGAACAGGTCAGCGTGGACACTGGGCAGCATGAGTTACAGCACAGAGCGCTCTTTAGCATGTGAGTTGATATATTTAAAGTACATGTGAACAGGTCAGTGTGGACACTGGGCAGCATGAGTTACAGCACAGAGCGCTCTTTAGCATGTGAGTTGATATATTTAAAGTACATGTGAACAGGTCAGCGTGGACACTGGGCAGCATGAGTTACAGCACAGAGCGCTCTTTAGCATGTGAGTTGATATGTTTAAAGGTACATGTGAACAGGTCAGCGTGGACACTGGGCAGCATGAGTTACAGCACAGAGCGCTCTTTAGCATGTGAGTTGATATGTTTAAAGGTACATGTGAACAGGTCAGCGTGGACACTGGGCAGCATGAGTTACAGCACAGAGCGCTCTTTACGAGTGAGTGCAATTAGAGAGAGAAGGGCCGTTGATTGCACCACGTTAAAGATTTCCAAACCATGGCTCAATATTAAGATGATTTTGATAAAGGTGGAAGCAGCCTGTGCTCTTAAGAGATTTCAGAATGACACTTTTCCTAGAGCAAGTTTGAAACAATAACTAATAGTGCAGATTCATTGAATTGTAAAGAATGATGTTACAATGTGCCGTACCAGCCGTCTCCAGCCTCTGAATGTGGTGATAAAACAAGGTGTCAAACTAAAGTCACTTCAAAGATGTATTTATATAAATGTTTTCTAACACATTGCAACACAATGTGCTTTACATAAAGATAGACTATCTAGCCATAGTGCAATGCAAACATCCGGCTTAATATGATGTCAACAGGTGTTTAATTGTACAAAGAATCAATGCACAACATGTACATCAAAACACACACACACACACACATTAGTGACTTAGTCATAAGCCTGCTTTATATGAGTATTATTTGATAAGCAGGACACAGAGGGCAGCTCTGCTTACAGTCAGTGTGGAGATGGTTAAAGAACACTGCATTACAATTGCAATGTGTTTTATAGACATTTAGCAAGTGTCAACTAATCTTGTTAAGGTATGATAGTTCCTAGGTGATAAAGAGCTTTTGTCCTCCTCCACAGATACCACTCGGCCGAAGAGGGACTACGAGGTGGACGGCAGAGACTACCACTTTGTGATGTCCAGAGAGCAGATGGAGAAGGACATCCAGGAGCACAAGTTCATCGAGGCGGGGCAATACAACGATAATCTGTACGGGACCAGCGTCCAGTCTGTCAAATATGTGGCTGAAAGGGTGAGACTCAGTGTCTGTTCATATTAGCTGCACCATAAGAAGCAACATGTTATTTCAGGGTAAGGCCAGTATACTGTACACTTCCTGGTTGTCACTCCGGCTACTCTGTGACATGTGGATCTATTTTACAAGATGCATTTTATGGCACTGTTTTACACCATATAGATTTATTGAAAGCCTTGCAGCTTTGAGGGTAATACGTGATCATCTGAGTGGTTTTAAGTGGTACATTTCTTATGACTCTGTTAGGGTAAACACTGCATTCTGGATGTATCTGGAAACGCCATCAAGCGACTACAAGTAGCACAACTCTATCCCATCGCCATCTTCATCAAACCTAAGTCTATTGATACATTAATGTGAGTATTCATCTTTTATTATGATGTTTTTCATGAAAGTTACTACAATCTTTTTCATAAAACTGAAAGACTAAATGGAATTTGCTAACACCTTTTTTATTAAATCCCCTTAGTATCATGTATTTATACACGCTGAAATACTGAGCATTAATGCACTTTAACACAAAGATGTTCTTATACACTATCTGCTTTCAGATAGATATAGAATGTTATAAAGCATCCATTCAAAGTGTGAATACTGCCTAGAATTGCTCAATCAGGGGAAAGTCTGTATGAGGTTCTTATCCACGGTCAGTGTGTCAGCAGGGGGTCAGAAGAGAAGTCATGTCAGTGAGTGGGGGGCTTTGGTGAGAGCCCAGATCATGGCTTCAGCTCTCTGTTAGAAACATACACAGTATAGCAGTCTCACAACCAGATGAAGCAGTGACAATATAGATATAGCATATACTGAAAAGTAGATGAGTTCAGACTGAAATATGGTCTGCTGCCGCCCGTCCACAGCAGCACATGTAAAAGACAAATCATGTGTGGAATGTCCTTTGCCTGCCACAGGGACATGAACAAGAGACTGACAGAGGACCAGGCCAGGAAGACGTTTGACAGAGCTTTGAAGCTGGAGCAGGAGTTTGGTGAATTCTTCACAGGTAAATAAAAGCACTCAGTGAAGCATCTATATTCAGCTTGTCCCTCACAGCATATGAGGAGGCAAAAGTGCTGACTCACAGGCTTTCCTTCAAACGTGAGAGTTGCATCAGGCAGAGGCCTGACATATCAGGTTCCTCTCACTTATCAGCTAAGATTAACTTCTACAATTATAAAGGGAACAACACTGTGTGATCAGTCGTCTTAGATTATTGCAATCATTTTGAATTTCAGCCTGGACAGACATGTATTGTATTAGTGGTATGATTGCATTTCTGAACTTAAAAAAAGGTTTCAGTGAGACAGGAATGTTTTTATTTGATGTGCCTGTTCTCCTCAAGTTCCATAGTACATAAAGAGTTCCCTTTGCTTTGCAGCCCTGGTTCAAGGAGACACCTTAGAGGACATTTATAACCACTGCAAACAGGTCATAGAAGAACATTCAGGACCCTATATCTGGATCCCCTCAAAGGAGAAACTATAATAACTCCTCAGCCTGGAAGGGAGTCTGGACTGTTAGGATGTAGTAATAAGTTGTAACATATAATAACTTCATGGCGATGAATTGTCTTCATCAATTATTATTGTGTATATGTTACATGTTCTATTTAGTTTTTTTCACTCATTTGAGTTTATTGCTTCATTTTTCACTCAACTTGAATGTTCCTGAATGTATTCCACAAATAGTGTTGTCTTGAAATATGAACTGTTAACATATTTCTTGAGTTTTATTTAAACTAAAAGTAAGGAATAAATATGGTCATTTGTCCACATCAGCACTGTGTGGACATTCAGACAGGAAGTTGGAGCTGGCACACACAGTGCACATGTCAGTGTGCGACACCCACACCCCCTCCACACTGCAGCAACTAGCCAATAAGAATCATATATAGTTTGATGTTTTTGCATCTATGCATCCCCTGAACACAGCTTTACTTTGTATTTGTTTACATTGTTGTTTCTTCTTTGAATTACTGTTTTTATTTCTCTGACATAACATTGAGTATGAGTGAGGAAAATGTTGTATTCACTGTAAGACTTGTTTCTTTCTTTAGAAGCCTACAGTACTCACCATGCTGTTGCATTGACAATGATTAAAGGGAGGACGCGACCTTTGGCGCCTGAGGTCGAACACTATATTTTGCTACTTCAATTGCTAGGTGGCACAAAAGCACACAATTATTTATTGTTGAAAATATAACTTTGATTAAAAGGTCATTCAAAGAGCATATTTGTTTGATGAAGTAGTATGTTGTGACTGTTTAGGATCAATGGAAATATCAGTTGATGCTTACAGTATGTTGAAGGCATGGAATGAAAAGGTGAAATAGTAGGCGACCTACATTTCATATCCAAACACGATTTTGTCTTTTGAAAACAAAAGCAGGATGATAACGAATAAGAAAGAAAGGACCAAGACTTTTAGCATGAACTGAATGAAAGATGGCAGTACTTTAAGTAGAGTTCAAACATACAACACCACATGCAGTTAATGATCAGATGTTGATATTCTGAAGCAACAGGATGAGCTCATTGAGGATTTGTGAAACAGGTGAGTTATTCAACTTGTCTCTGAAGAGCAGCAGCTTGTTCCTGAGTCTCACTTTGGTCATAATGATAGCTTTAGAAGCTCGGTAGCCCCCACAGCACAGCGCCCGGATCCTGTACTGTTCTATACAAGATCTCCACTTCTCACAGAACATTTGGGTTACGCAGTATTATGAGTTTCAGAATATATTTGCATTATGATGACATTGGACTTTATCCCTGATCAATGAAAGGATCTAAAGTCCAGGAATGACAGGAGGAATTAGAACAGCTGTCGTTTTGTAAATCGTTAGTAATGTCATATTTATTTGGTAATAGAACATTTGATTGAATCCTCCTTCACAACCAAACTCAAACCAGATGTACGGTGCCATGCCTGATAAAGTAACATGAAGGAGCTATATTTTATACTTGATTTCATCTAAGTATAACAAATTGCATTTATGTAGCAACAATTTAAATTGTTAATGCTGAGACACCTAAATATTTAGATCTTTGTACTTGGCCAGCAAACAAAGATGGATGTTCAAACACTTTTTGAAATGAAAAGGATGTCTGATTGATGCATGTTGCCACAGCCCTCTGATTGTGAGCAACGTTCAACACAAGCTGAGGTTCTGTCCGTGTTGGAAGACTGATCAGAGTTCAGTGATTCATCCTGCAATCACACTTATGTCTTCTTTCATTTAAAAAAACCTGGTTTTTGTTATAACATTTTATGTAGAATTATTTTCTGCAATATGGCATAATGCCCATTTGGTAAGAAATTATTACTTACGCTTATCACCCTATGTGTAATTGGAGAAATGAAGGGGAGAATAATTGGCAAGAAAAAAAACATCATAATGGTTTTGGTTGTGCTGTATCCAAGAGAACAATTATTCCAATCTCAAAATCAAATGTCATTTTGTGTCTTCAGAAAAGCACCTTTTGTTTCTACTTGAGAAACCCAGTGAATCTAAAGGCGCATTCACACTGCGGTACTTTTCCCACAAAGGTTCATGCGAACTTAGTTCATGCGAACTCTTTTATCGCGTTCACACCAAAAAGAGCCGGTACTAAAATGAGTTAATGTGAACCTTTTTACCCGCTCGAAAGTCCCTGCTAGAGAGCAGGGACTTTCGAGCGGCTCTTTTGTGAGAAAAGAGCTATATTTCTGATTGGCTGGGCGGATTGCAAACCACGCTCCGTAAAACTTCCAAAAAGTTTTGTGAAGCCGCCATTTTATTATCCTCGCATTAGCATTATTAGCATTAGCATTAGCCCAGCGCAGAAACGCAGAGAGACTAACTTATGGCAACACAAAATAAAACATGGGAGCGGTGGAGATGAGGAGGTGTCGGCGTTCTGGCGATTTACTCGGAAGGCTTCAGTAGAAGCTGCTGGGAGTCCCAGCAGCTTCTACTGAAGTCCTCTTACAACTCCGGGGACTTCCGGCCGGGGACTTTGGGCGGCAGTATCCGCCGTGAAGTTGTTTGTAGCCTGCCAGTAAACCCAAGGCAGAAGAAGAAGAAGTGACGTCAGCGGCTTCATTTGCCTAATCCTCCCCCAGGGACTTTTTCCGGTGTGAACGCGATCTGTACTTAGTTCATGCGAACTAAAGAGTTCGCATGAACTAAGTTCGCATGAACCTTTGTGGGAAAAGTACTGCGGTGTGAATGCGCCTAAAGGTTCATGCGAACTTAGTTCATGCGAACTCTTTAGTTCGCATGAACTAAGTACAGATCGCGTTCACACCGGAAAAAGTCCCTGGGGGAGGATTAGGCAAATGAAGCCGCTGACGTCACTTCTTCTTCTTCTGCTTTGGGTTTACTGGCAGGCTACAAACAACTTCACGGCGTATACTGCTGCCCACAGTCCCCGGCCGGAAGTCCCCGGAGTTGGGGACTGGCTTCAGTAGTCAGAAGCCAGTCCCCAACTCAGAGTAGTCTTCCGAGTAAATCGCCAGAACGCCGACACCTCCTCATCTCCACCGCTCCCATGTTTTATTTTGTGTTGCCATAAGTTAGTCTCTCTGCGTTTCTGCGCTGGGCTAATGCTAATGCTAATAATGCTAATGCTAATGCGAGGATAATAAAATGGCGGCTTCACAAAACTTTTTGGGAGTTTTATGGGGCGTGGTTTGCAATCCGCCCAGCCAATCAGAAACATAGCTCTTTTCTCACAAAAGAGCCGCTCGAAAGTCCCTGCTCTCTAGCAGGGACTTTCGAGCGGGTAAAAAGGTTCTCATGAACTAATTTTAGTACCGGCTCTTTTTGGTGTGAACGCGATAAAAGAGTTTGCATGAACTAAGTTCGCATGAACCTTTGTGGGAAAAGTACCGCAGTGTGAATGCGCCTTAAGTGTGGACCTTGTGTCACAGAGGCTTTACACTGCTCTCTTTGCCCTGCTGGAGGAGCTGCTTGCAGAAGGTTTCCATTTGAAAACGCATTTCATCATTTTCTATGTGACATTTGATGTTTTGCTCTGATCATTTAAAAATAATATTTACACAAGAAATGTTTACACAAATGTCCATGTTTCCAGTTTTCATTCTTCCTGGAAAGTATACTGTCTGCACCTTAGGGGGAGCTGCTCTAAATACATATTATCTGGTGGTTTTTAAATGATCTGCTTTTGTACAGCATTGCTTGTAAACTATTAGGTTTTGTTCATCATCAAGATACCGTGCACTTAAAATAATACATGTATACGCCGTTTATCTAATGACATGTTTGACTGTAGGTGATGACTTGTTCAGTGGACTGATGGACGCGCGTCAGGACTCCCTTTTCAAAAGGAAATGAAATGACTGATACTTTTTAAATGGGCTGGTGTGTTGGTTCTGAATTAGAATGTGTTTAGGTCTATTATAAAGTCTATAAGGAAAGCACATAGTGCATTCTCATCAGTGCCAAAGCAATCCCTACAGGGGGGCCAGACTAGTGGACCCAGGCACACCTCAACAAAGACATGCCTCATGCTATCCTGGCTCCCACATGGTGGAAGGAGCCTCCCACTGATATAAGGACAGTCTACACACCTTCCGTCGCAGACTGAAGAGCCACCTGCTTTGCTTGTCTATGCAGCAGCACTTACAAGTGTGCATGTTTGAAGGGAATGTTTCAGCACTTTTCTAGTTGTTCTGAGTTTGTAGCTTTATGGTTTATTCCAATATCTCTCCGTTGTATTCAGATATAGAACTTGGCCCGGTGTTGGTTGAAGGAGAATACAAACTCTTTGCTTTATTTTGAAACACGTGCAAATTAAAGTTTTACACAAAAACAAACAAACTGAGAAAAGAGCAAAATTATGGCAAATAAACCAGAGTTTCCCAAAGAGAGTGCACAGGGGTTTATACAGGGGGACTGGCTGTCTACATGATGTGGTCTGCCTCACACAGGGGGACTGGCTGTCTACATGATGTGGTCTGCCTCACACAGGGGGACAGGCTGTCTACATGATGTGGTCTGCCTCACACAGGGGGACTGGCTGTCTACATGATGTGGTCTGCCTCACAGGGGGACTGGCTGTCTACATGATGTGGTCTGCCTCACAGGGGGACTGGCTGTCTACATGAGGTGGTCTGCCTCACAGGGGGACTGGCTGTCTACATGAGGTGGTCTGCCTCACAGGGGGACTGGCTGTCTACATGAGGTGGTCTGCCTCACACAGGGGGACTGGCTGTCTACATGAGGTGGTCTGCCTCACACAGGGTGACTGGCTGTCTACATGATGTGGTCTGCCTCACACAGGGGGACTGGCTGTCTACATGATGTGGTCTGCCTCACAGGGTGACTGGCTGTCTACATGATGTGGTCTGCCTCACACAGGGGGACTGGCTGTCTACATGATGTGGTCTGCCTCACACAGGGGGACTGGCTGTCTACATGATGTGGTCTGCCTCACACAGGGTGACTGGCTGTCTACATGATGTGGTCTGCCTCACACAGGGGGACTGGCTGTCTACATGATGTGGTCTGCCTCACAGGGTGACTGGCTGTCTCCATGATGTGGTCTGCCTCACACAGGGTGGACTGGCTGTCTACATGATGTGGTCTGCCTCACACAGGGGGACTGGCTGTCTACATGATGTGGTCTGCCTCACACAGGGGGACTGGCTGTCTACATGAGGTGGTCTGCCTCACAGGGGGACTGGCTGTCTACATGATGTGGTCTGCCTCACACAGGGGGACTGGCTGTCCACATGATGTGGTCTGCCTCACAGGGGGACTGGCTGTCTACATGATGTGGTCTGCCTCACACAGGGGGACTGGCTGTCTACATGATGTGGTCTGCCTCACACAGGGGGACTGGCTGTCCACATGATGTGGTCTGCCTCACAGGGGGACTGGCTGTCTACATGATGTGGTCTGCCTCACAGGGTGACTGGCTGTCTACATGATGTGGTCTGCCTCACACAGGGGGACTGGCTGTCCACATGATGTGGTCTGCCTCACAGGGGGACTGGCTGTCTACATGATGTGGTCTGCCTCACACAGGGGGACTGGCTGTCCACATGATGTGGTCTGCCTCACAGGGGGACTGGCTGTCCACATGATGTGGTCTGCCTCACAGGGGGACTGGCTGTCTACATGATGTGGTCTGCCTCACAGGGGGACTGGCTGTCTACATGATGTGGTCTGCCTCACAGGGGGACTGGCTGTCTACATGATGTGGTCTGCCTCACAGGGGGACTGGCTGTCTACATGATGTGGTCTGCCTCACACAGGGGGACTGGCTGTCTACATGATGTGGTCTGCCTCACACAGGGGGACTGGCTGTCCACATGATGTGGTCTGCCTCACAGGGGGACTGGCTGTCTACATGATGTGGTCTGCCTCACACAGGGGGACTGGCTGTCTACATGATGTGGTCTGCCTCACAGGGGGACTGGCTGTCTACATGATGTGGTCTGCCTCACACAGGGGGACTGGCTGTCTACATGATGTGATCTGCCTCACACAGGGGGACTGGCTGTCCACATGATGTGGTCTGCCTCACACAGGGGGACTGGCTGTCTACATGATGTGGTCTGCCTCACAGGGGGACTGGCTGTCTACATGATGTGGTCTGCCTCACAGGGGGACTGGCTGTCCACATGATGTGGTCTGCCTCACACAGGGGGACTGGCTGTCTACATGATGTGGTCTGCCTCACAGGGGGACTGGCTGTCTACATGATGTGGTCTGCCTCACACAGGGGGACTGGCTGTCTACATGATGTGGTCTGCCTCACAGGGGGACTGGCTGTCCACATGATGTGGTCTGCCTCACAGGGTGACTGGCTGTCTACATGATGTGGTCTGCCTCACACAGGGGGACTGGCTGTCCACATGATGTGGTCTGCCTCACAGGGGGACTGGCTGTCTACATGATGTGGCCTGCCTCACACAGGGGGACTGGCTGTCCACATGATGTGGTCTGCCTCACAGGGGGACTGGCTGTCTACATGATGTGGTCTGCCTCACAGGGTGACTGGCTGTCTACATGATGTGGTCTGCCTCACACAGGGGGACTGGCTGTCCACATGATGTGGTCTGCCTCACAGGGGGACTGGCTGTCTACATGATGTGGTCTGCCTCACACAGGGGGACTGGCTGTCCACATGATGTGGTCTGCCTCACAGGGGGACTGGCTGTCCACATGATGTGGTCTGCCTCACAGGGGGACTGGCTGTCTACATGATGTGGTCTGCCTCACAGGGGGACTGGCTGTCTCCATGATGTGGTCTGCCTCACACAGGGGGACTGGCTGTCTACATGATGTGGTCTGCCTCACACAGGGGGACTGGCTGTCTACATGATGTGGTCTGCCTCACAGGGTGACTGGCAGTCTACATGATGTGGTCTGCCTCACAGGGGGACTGGCTGTCTACATGATGTGGTCTGCCTCACACAGGGGGACTGGCTGTCTACATGATGTGGTCTGCCTCACACAGGGGGACTGGCTGTCTACATGATGTGGTCTGCCTCACACAGGGGGACTGGCTGTCTACATGATGTGGTCTGCCTCACACAGGGGGACTGGCTGTCCACATGATGTGGTCTGCCTCACAGGGTGACTGGCTGTCTACATGATGTGGTCTGCCTCACACAGGGGGACTGGCTGTCTACATGATGTGATCTGCCTCACACAGGGGGACTGGCTGTCCACATGATGTGGTCTGCCTCACACAGGGGGACTGGCTGTCTACATGATGTGGTCTGCCTCACACAGGGGGACTGGCTGTCTACATGATGTGGTCTGCCTCACACAGGGGGACTGGCTGTCTACATGATGTGATCTGCCTCACACAGGGGGACTGGCTGTCCACATGATGTGGTCTGCCTCACACAGGGGGACTGGCTGTCTACATGATGTGGTCTGCCTCACACAGGGGGACTGGCTGTCCACATGATGTGGTCTGCCTCACAGGGTGACTGGCTGTCTACATGATGTGGTCTGCCTCACAGGGGGACTGGCTGTCTACATGATGTGGTCTGCCTCACACAGGGGGACTGGCTGTCTACATGATGTGATCTGCCTCACACAGGGGGACTGGCTGTCCACATGATGTGGTCTGCCTCACACAGGGGGACTGGCTGTCTACATGATGTGGTCTGCCTCACAGGGGGACTGGCTGTCTACATGATGTGGTCTGCCTCACAGGGGGACTGGCTGTCCACATGATGT
Source organism: Harpagifer antarcticus (assembly GCA_902827135.1). NCBI lineage: Eukaryota > Metazoa > Chordata > Actinopteri > Perciformes > Harpagiferidae > Harpagifer > Harpagifer antarcticus. The sequence goes on from CADEHL010000995.1 coordinate 786,682, forward strand.
GGTCTGCCTCACACAGGGGGACTGGCTGTCTACATGATGTGGTCTGCCTCACAGGGGGACTGGCTGTCTACATGATGTGGTCTGCCTCACAGGGGGACTGGCTGTCCACATGATGTGGTCTGCCTCACACAGGGGGACTGGCTGTCTACATGATGCGGTCTGCCTCACACAGGGGGACTGGCTGTCCACATGATGTGGTCTGCCTCACAGGGGGACTGGCTGTCTACATGGTGTGGTCTGCCTCACACAGGGGGACTGGCTGTCTACATGATGTGGTCTGCCTCACAGGGGGACTGGCTGTCTACATGATGTGGTCTGCCTCACAGGGTGACTGGCTGTCTACATGATGTGGTCTGCCTCACACAGGGGGACTGGCTGTCTACATGATGTGGTCTGCCTCACACAGGGGGACTGGCTGTCTACATGATGTGGTCTGCCTCACAGGGGGACTGGCTGTCCACATGATGTGGTCTGCCTCACACAGGGGGACTGGCTGTCTCCATGATGTGGTCTGCCTCACACAGGGGGACTGGCTGTCCACATGATGTGGTCTGCCTCACACAGGGGGACTGGCTGTCTACATGAAGGGGTCTGCCTCACAGGGGGACTGGCTGTCTACATGATGTGGTCTGCCTCACAGGGGGACTGGCTGTCTCCATGATGTGGTCTGCCTCACAGGGGGACTGGCTGTCTACATGATGTGGTCTGCCTCACACAGGGGGACTGGCTGTCTACATGAGGTGGTCTGCCTCACACAGGGGGACAGGCTGTCTACATGATGTGGTCTGCCTCACAGGGGGACTGGCTGTCCACATGATGTGGTCTGCCTCACACAGGGGGACTGGCTGTCTACATGATGTGGTCTGCCTCACACAGGGGGACTGGGTGTCTACATGATGTGGTCTGCCTCACACAGGGGGACTGGCTGTCTACATGATGTGGTCTGCCTCACAGGGGGACTGGCTGTCTCCATGATGTGGTCTGCCTCACAGGGGGACTGGCTGTCTACATGATGTGGTCTGCCTCACACAGGGGGACTGGCTGTCTACATGAGGTGGTCTGCCTCACACAGGGGGACAGGCTGTCTACATGATGTGGTCTGCCTCACAGGGTGACTGGCAGTCTACATGATGTGGTCTGCCTCACACAGGGGGACAGGCTGTCTACATGATGTGGTCTGCCTCACAGGGTGACTGGCAGTCTACATGATGTGGTCTGCCTCACAGGGGGACTGGCTGTCTACATGATGTGGTCTGCCTCACACAGGGGGACTGGCTGTCTACATGATGTGGTCTGCCTCACACAGGGGGACTGGCTGTCTACATGATGTGGTCTGCCTCACACAGGGGGACTGGCTGTCTACATGAGGTGGTCTGCCTCACAGGGGGACTGGCTGTCTACATGATGTGGTCTGCCTCACAGGGGGACTGGCTGTCTCCATGATGTGGTCTGCCTCACAGGGGGGACTGGCTGTCTACATGATGTGGTCTGCCTCACACAGGGGGACTGGCTGTCTACATGAGGTGGTCTGCCTCACACAGGGGGACAGGCTGTCTACATGATGTGGTCTGCCTCACAGGGTGACTGGCAGTCTACATGATGTGGTCTGCCTCACAGGGGGACTGGCTGTCTACATGATGTGGTCTGCCTCACACAGGGGGACTGGCTGTCTACATGATGTGGTCTGCCTCACACAGGGGGACTGGCTGTCTACATGATGTGGTCTGCCTCACACAGGGGGGACTGGCTGTCTACATGAGGTGGTCTGCCTCACAGGGGGACTGGCTGTCTACATGATGTGGTCTGCCTCACAGGGGGACTGGCTGTCTACATGATGTGGTCTGCCTCACACAGGGGGACTGGCTGTCTACATGATGTGGTCTGCCTCACACAGGGGGACTGGCTGTCTACATGATGTGGTCTGCCTCACACGGGGACTGGCTGTCTCCATGATGTGGTCTGCCTCACACAGGGGGACTGGCTGTCTACATGATGTGGTCTGCCTCACACAGGGGGACTGGCTGTCTACATGAGGTGGTCTGCCTCACAGGGGGACTGGCTGTCTACATGATGTGGTCTGCCTCACAGGGGGACTGGCTGTCTACATGATGTGGTCTGCCTCACACAGGGGGACTGGCTGTCTACATGATGTGGTCTGCCTCACACAGGGTGACTGGCTGTCTACATGATGTGGTCTGCCTCACACAGGGGGACTGGCTGTCTACATGATGTGGTCTGCCTCACAGGGTGACTGGCTGTCTCCATGATGTGGTCTGCCTCACACAGGGTGACTGGCTGTCTACATGATGTGGTCTGCCTCACACAGGGGGACTGGCTGTCTACATGATGTGGTCTGCCTCACACAGGGGGACTGGCTGTCTACATGAGTGGTCTGCCTCACAGGGTGACTGGCTGTCTCCATGATGTGGTCTGCCTCACACAGGGTGACTGGCTGTCTACATGATGTGGTCTGCCTCACACAGGGGGACTGGCTGTCTACATGATGTGGTCTGCCTCACAGGGGGACTGGCTGTCTACATGATGTGGTCTGCCTCACAGGGGGACTGGCTGTCTACATGATGTGGTCTGCCTCACAGGGGGACTGGCTGTCTACATGATGTGGTCTGCCTCACACAGGGGGACTGGCTGTCTACATGATGTGGTCTGCCTCACAGGGGGACTGGCTGTCTACATGATGTGGTCTGCCTCACAGGGGGACTGGCTGTCCACATGATGTGGTCTGCCTCACACAGGGGGACTGGCTGTCTACATGATGTGGTCTGCCTCACACAGGGTGACTGGCTGTCTCCATGATGTGGTCTGCCTCACAGGGGGACTGGCTGTCTACATGATGTGGTCTGCCTCACACAGGGGGACTGGCTGTCTCCATGATGTGGTCTGCCTCACACAGGGGGACTGGCTGTCTCCATGATGTGGTCTGCCTCACACAGGGGGACTGGCTGTCTACATGATGTGGTCTGCCTCACACAGGGGGACTGGCTGTCTCCATGATGTGGTCTGCCTCACACAGGGGGACTGGCTGTCTACATGATGTGGTCTGCCTCACACAGGGGGACAGGCTGTCTACATGATGTGGTCTGCCTCACACAGGGGGACTGGCTGTCTACATGATGTGGTCTGCCTCACACAGGGGGACTGGCTGTCTACATGATGTGGTCTGCCTCACAGGGGGACTGGCTGTCTACATGATGTGGTCTGCCTCACACAGGGGGACTGGCTGTCTACATGATGTGGTCTGCCTCACACAGGGGGACTGGCTGTCTACATGATGTGGTCTGCCTCACACAGGGGGACTGGCTGTCTACATGTTGTTGATCTGCCTCACAGGGGGACTGGCTGTCTACATGATGTGGTCGCCTCACAGGTGGACTGGCTGTCTACATGATGTGGTCTGCCTCACACAGGGGGACTGGCTGTCTAACATGAGGTGGTCTGCCTCACAGGGGGGACTGGCTGTCTACATGATGTGGTCTGCTCACAGGGGGACTGGCTGTCTACATGATGTGGTCTGCCTCACACAGGGGGACTAGGCTGTCTACATGATGTGGTCTGCCTCACACAGGGGGACTGGCTGTCTACATGATGTGGTCTGCCTCACACAGGGGGACGGGCTGTCTCCATGATGTGGTCTGCCTCACACAGGGGACTGGCTGTCTACATGATGTGGTCTGCCTCACACAGGGGGACTGGCTGTCTACATGAGGTGGTCTGCCTCACAGGGGGACTGGCTGTCTACATGATGTGGTCTGCCTCCACAGGGGGATGGCTGTCTACATGATGTGGTCTGCCTCACACAGGGGGACTGGCTGTCTACATGATGTGGTCTGCCTCACACAGGGTGACTGGCTGTCTACATGATGTGGTCTGCCTCACACAGGGGGACTGGCTGTCTACATGATGTGGTCTGCCTCACAGGGTGACTGGCTGTCTCCATGATGTGGTCTGCCTCACACAGGGTGACTGGCTGTCTACATGATGTGGTCTGCCTCACACAGGGGGACTGGCTGTCTACATGATGTGGTCTGCCTCACACAGGGGGACTGGCTGTCTACATGATGTGGTCTGCCTCACAGGGTGACTGGCTGTCTCCATGATGTGGTCTGCCTCACACAGGGTGACTGGCTGTCTACATGATGTGGTCTGCCTCACACAGGGGGACTGGCTGTCTACATGATGTGGTCTGCCTCACAGGGGGACTGGCTTGTCTACATGATGTGGTCTGCCTCACAGGGGACTGGCTGTCTACATGATGTGGTCTGCCTCACAGGGGGACTGGCTGTCTACATGATGTGGTCTGCCTCACACAGGGGGACTGGCTGTCTACATGATGTGGTCTGCCTCACAGGGGGACTGGCTGTCTACATGATGTGGTCTGCCTCACAGGGGGACTGGCTGTCCACATGATGTGGTCTGCCTCACACAGGGGGGACTGGCTGTCTACATGATGTGGTCTGCCTCACACAGGGTGACTGGCTGTCTCCATGATGTGGTCTGCCTCACAGGGGGACTGGCTGTCTACATGATGTGGTCTGCCTCACACAGGGGGACTGGCTGTCTCCATGATGTGGTCTGCCTCACACAGGGGGACTGGCTGTCTCCATGATGTGGTCTGCCTCACACAGGGGGACTGGCTGTCTACATGATGTGGTCTGCCTCACACAGGGGGGACTGGCTGTCTCCATGATGTGGTCTGCCTCACACAGGGGGGACTGGCTGTCTACATGATGTGGTCTGCCTCACACAGGGGGACAGGCTGTCTACATGATGTGGTCTGCCTCACACAGGGGGACTGGCTGTCTACATGATGTGGTCTGCCTCACACAGGGGGACTGGCTGTCTACATGATGTGGTCTGCCTCACAGGGGGACTGGCTGTCTACATGATGTGGTCTGCCTCACACAGGGGGACTGGCTGTCTACATGATGTGGTCTGCCTCACACAGGGGGACTGGCTGTCTACATGATGTGGTCTGCCTCACAGGGGGACTGGCTGTCTACATGATGTGGTCTGCCTCACAGGTGGACTGGCTGTCTACATGATGTGGTCTGCCTCACAGGGGGACTGGCTGTCTACATGATGTGGTCTGCCTCACACAGGGGGACTGGCTGTCTACATGATGTGGTCTGCCTCACAGGGGGACTGGCTGTCTACATGATGTGGTCTGCCTCACACAGGGGGACTGGCTGTCTCCATGATGTGGTCTGCCTCACACAGGGGGACTGGGTGTCTCCATGATGTGGTCTGCCTCACACAGGGGGACTGGCTGTCTACATGATGTGGTCTGCCTCACACAGGGGGACTGGCTGTCTACATGATGTGGTCTGCCTCACACAGGGGGACTGGCTGTCTACATGATGTGGTCTGCCTCACAGGGGGACTGGCTGTCTACATGATGTGGTCTGCCTCACACAGGGGGACTGGCTGTCTACATGATGTGGTCTGCCTCACACAGGGGGACTGGCTGTCTACATGATGTGGTCTGCCTCACACAGGGGGACTGGCTGTCTACATGATGTGGTCTGCCTCACAGGGGGACTGGCTGTCTACATGATGTGGTCTGCCTCACAGGGGGACTGGCTGTCTACATGATGTGGTCTGCCTCACACAGGGGTACTGGCTGTCTACATGATGTGGTCTGCCTCACAGGGGGACTGGCTGTCTACATGATGTGGTCTGCCTCACAGGGGGACTGGCTGTCTACATGATGTGGTCTGCCTCACACAGGGGGACTGGCTGTCTACATGATGTGGTCTGCCTCACAGGGGGACTGGCTGTCTCCATGATGTGGTCTGCCTCACACAGGGGGACTGGGTGTCTCCATGATGTGGTCTGCCTCACACAGGGGGGACTGGCTGTCTACATGATGTGGTCTGCCTCACACAGGGGGACTGGCTGTCTACATGATGTGGTCTGCCCACACAGGGGGACTGGCTGTCTACATGATGTGGTCTGCCTCACAGGGGGACTGGCTGTCTACATGATGTGGTCTGCCTCACACAGGGGGACTGGCTTGTCTACATGATTGTGGTCTGCCTCACACAGGGGGACTGGCTGTCTACATGATGTGGTCTGCCTCACACAGGGGACTGGCTGTCTACATGATGTGGTCTGCCTCACAGGGGGACTGGCTGTCTACATGATGTGGTCTGCCTCACAGGGGGACTGGCTGTCTACATGATGTGGTCTGCCTCACACAGGGGTACTGGCTGTCTACATGATGTGGTCTGCCTCACAGGGGGACTGGCTGTCTACATGATGTGGTCTGCCTCACAGGGGGACTGGGTGTCTACATGAATTGGTCTGCCTCACACAGGGGTACTGGCTGTCTACATGATGTGGTCTGCCTCACAGGGGGACTGGCTGTCTACATGATGTGGTCTGCCTCACAGGGGGACTGGCTGTCTACATGATGTGGTCTGCCTCACACAGGGGTACTGGCTGTCTACATGATGTGGTCTGCCTCACAGGGGGACTGGCTGTCTACATGATGTGGTCTGCCTCACAGGGGGACTGGGTGTCTACATGATGTGGTCTGCCTCACAGGGGGACTGGGTGTCTACATGATGTGGTCTGCCTCACAGGGGGACTGGGTGTCTACATCAATGGTTCTCAAACTTTTTTCAATAATGTACCCCCTTTGAAAACATAACCCAGCCAAGTAGCCTACAGTGCTGCACCATCAGTGTCTGGTTTATTAAAACAACAACATTGTAACTGAGAATCACTAAATAAATAAATAAAAACCAATGTTAACATCATGCAATAACACTGAGACGACATTAGCTGCTTTGAACTGATCTGTTTAATAAGTTGTACTTAATGTAGTGAAACTGAGGACCTTTGTCATTCTGACAGGGAGGCAACTGCAGTTATTACACTTTGCGTTTTGAAATATGTGTAACTCTGTTAACATAAAACCCACACTGCTCAAACTTCCTTACTTTTCCTAAAATTGGTTGATTTTTTTTATTTTGGGGCGTGGGGAATGAAGAGAAAAAAAGATATGAGCATTTTATGAGCATGGGATTTTGACCCCTCCTATATATTGCTGCGCTATACTTTGCGGCCACACGCCGTTGCCAAGCACCGCTTATTGTTTAGGTGTCCTTTGATAAGCAGGCAGTCATACAATTAACTAGAACTAGCTAGATCTGATAGATTTGGATATCAACGTGAGTGAAGTATAACCGGACGCGAGAGAGAGATGCCGACGGAGAACACTCAGCTCTGCATGATCACAGCTCCGCCGCTGTGACGGACCGTTGAGTGGAGCAACATACACTAAGAGTTAGACCTAACACACTTAGTTTATCTACTCTGGAACTAGCTAAACTAGTTATAAATATATGTATTCTTTACTGTCGGGTCACTTATAGGTTCAGCGAGCTGCACGGGACTGACGGGCTGTCAGGAGAGGGAGAGGAAAAGAGAGCACCCCGTTTATTTTCCCCATTTCATTATCCAGAATTACTGTAAACTTTTGAATAAAGTAGTTAATCTACTATTAGTAGTTTGTTTAAATGCATTACTTATGTTTTTTTCTTTCTCATTAACATAAAATAAATCTCACGTACCCCTAGGGGTCCGCGTACCCCCATTTGAGAACCCAACACACTCTCACTCCCTAAGCGTCCAGGAGCGACGTTTGGTCAGTGTCCATGGCGTCCAGTTGTGACGCTCCTAGGCTCCTTCAGCTTCATAAAGGGACGCAAATAGCTTTCAACTGATTGCAATGTATTCCCATCTGCGTGGGATTTGACGCTCATGGAAGCACGGCATTCGTTTGTGTCGGCTGCCCTTAAAGGCAACGTGAGCGTCCATTCTCATTGGATAACGGAGAATTGTACACCCGGAAGTAAGTATTCCCCTTACTGTCGATTGATTTTACAGTGATATCTGCACTACTCATCGACTAAAAAACACCAGATTATCCTTGTTAATTACACAACATTGATTGGTTTAAATTGTGTGCAATGCTTTTGTATTTTTCCCCTTCGATTCGGAGAAACAAATATTTTTTCGGAGTAAAGGATGGCAGAAGACACTACACTACCCAGAATCCCCAGCTATCGTTTAGGACTACACAATGTGCTCTGTTTGACAAACCCCGTGATTAGTTCTCAAGCTCTGTGATTGGTTGACCTCCAACTGCATTCCATATGAAATAAAAAACGTTTCGTCAAAGATAAAATCATACTTTATTCAGCAGTGCTTGCTTTACTCTTTGAAAGTCATCACATGAATGCATTGTAATAAATGGTTTGGCTGCATTAAATATTGCACATCTGTCATAGTTCTTTATTTATCTACAGAGATCTTATGGAGTTATATTTGTGCCTCTATCCTGAGCACGCAATGAAACATATTGAGCTTAGACAATGTGATTGAGCGGGCACTTGAACATTTTTGAGCACAGACAAATATATTTTCTCTCATAAAACTCCTGCTCCGTGCGCAAGCAGACCGCTCTCTCTCCCTCGCTCGCTCGACCTCTCCAGCCTGTGCGCGCTCAGCTTTGCCTGCGCTCGCTCAAGTTGTCACAGCGGCCCAATCCCAAACCACTCCCTCGACCCTCACCCTACCCCTCCGTGATGGAGTGAACTCCGTCTGTAGCCACACTCGCAGCTCAACGAGGCTCCCTCCTGTCAGATGGAGGGAGTAAATACAGCAGCAAGCTTTGGGACAGCCTCCCCTCTCTCCCCTCTCTCCCCTCTCTCCCCTCTCTCCGGCAGAAACAGGAAATGCCGTAACTGTATGTAACAACGGTTTCAAATCAGCATCTCTTTGACAAAAAGTTTAAATTAATAACTCAAATAAAACTCCAAACATCTTTCATTGTGTTTCAAAGCTCTTTTAGTTTTAAACCTGATGTGTTTCAGCTTCTTAGTTTTTGCAACGGTCTGTAAATATACACAACTTTATAATAAAATGCACAGTTTACCTTTTTCTAGACTAAACACAGGTTTGATCCTAAGTTAAAAACATATGAGGTTATCATGAGGTTGTTAACATTGCAGTTTATCAGTGGATGTTTGCTGGAACTACTTGTAAACAGCTTGTTTCCTGACGGACACACACAGCGTGACTCCGGTCAGGTAGAGACCGGTCTCAAGTCAGCACCGCTGCAGACTCGCTGTTTGAGGGCTTGATAGCCCACTCCCCCTCCACACTCGTTCCTTTGGAACAGCCCTCAATATGGCGGACCCTCCGTGTGAACGCGCAAACGGAGGGGTAGGGTGTAGGGGGCGATTTGGGAATGGGCCAGCGTTACAAATGTGCCACAAAACCAACCAATCGGAGAACTCGAGAAGGTCAATTCTGATTGGCTGGTCCAGCGCCATGTGGCGAGAAGAGTTGCGACAGCGGAAGTCCAAAATACTTGATCATCACGTGGTTCAGAGAGACTCAGAAAGTTCCCGGAAGTTCGTGGCGGGCCATTTGAATCACGATTTGAATGCATTAATAACAGGATAGAAATTTAATTGTTGGTAATTAGTAGTCAATAAAGGTTTTGATTTGCAATATGTATACAACATATCGATATGTGTATGCAAGGCCGGATTAACCATATGGGCAACCTGGGCCAGTGCCCAGGGGCCCTTGAGCAAAGAGGGCCCTCAGTGACAAGATGAAAAAAAAAAAAAAAAATGTAATTATAATAATTTTTCGGGCACAACCTCACTCATCATACATTGTTTTAAATGACACTCACTCTTCGCCATAAATAACACAGCTTTTCTATATGGTCAAATTAATATATTTTCTAAACCGTCTCTGTACTGTAGGTCTCACCCAAGCCCCCAGGAAGTGCGCCGGACTCTGATGAGAATATTCGTTGTGGCCAAACGGCAGTACTACACCTCCGTTAGGTAGTTGGGCCCGGAAACACTTTTCCCATTGATTTACATTGGGAAAGAGTGGTCTGTAAATCGTTGGATAATTTTTTTTAAACTACCCAGTATGAACGTTTGTATAGCCCTTATTAAAAACATTAGGTCCTCAAGTTGTAAAATGTGCTAATAACATTATTCTGAGAGTTATTTTCCTCAGCATTATGAACGCGCATCTAACCCACGGGACCACGCTGCCCGGCACGTTCGTAACTAATAAAACTCCTTGTGTACTTTTACAGCCAGCCAGTCATATTTTGGCATTAAGTGGGTGCTGCTCTGAGGTTTTGAGTGTTATTACCTAGGTATTCCTGAGCCATACACTGTCTTGGGATCTTATCCATTGTATCTTTGTCTTGTGATTTTTTACTAAAAGGGCAAAAGGCTAGACCTACTTGGAAGGCATTGTTCATTAGACAGTTAAAAGACTAGAATTAAACAATCGAAAATGTAAACATCTTAAATAGAAATAACATAGCATTACAACGTAGAAAGTAGAAAATATAGTGTGAACAGCTATCTATACCTGTTAACATATACATGTTAGGCTAACGTTGCCTTGGTTAGAGCCTGTTGCTGTTGTTTATTGCTTTGAATTCTTTAAAACAAATATTTTCTTTTTAAACCTGTATGGTAGTCAGGAGCATCACATCTTAATGTTTATTGATATATGTAGAGGGAGGGAAGGAGGGTTTCAAAATTCTGATTAGATACATTTCTACCATTTCTTTAATTCATGGTGGTTTCAGTAATCCCCTGGTAATTGAGGACATTAGTAATCTAAAGTACTAATGTAATCTGTATGACTTTCAGAGAGGACAGGAGACCCACAGGTGCCTATCAATGATGGTCAACTGACAGCACAATGAGTCAAAGGGCTAGCAGCAGCAGCATGATGATGTTAAATGTGTTGTTTCAGGAACATCCATTGTAAATAAATGGAATTCAATAAACATTGAATAGCATGCATGCAGTTTATCTGTGCCTTTTCTTCCGTGTTGTCCTGGCATATCGTCTCCCCCATGGTTTGCTGTGCTGCCTGGGGATGCTCCAAGTGCTCAGAGGAGTATGAATGTAAGGTTTCCCCACTGACACAGAGAGGAGCAAAGAATGGCTGGCTCAAGTCAGCAGGAGCAATTTAACTATCACAAAAGACAACAGCAACAACATATGTGAGGTAATCATATTTTCACAAAACGAAGACCACACCACTGGGAAGCTTAACGTCTGTTTAATCAAGATAAGGAACAGGGAGAGGCTTGCAAAGCTCTGGGAGGTGAGACTCAGGTGCAGGGTGAGGGTCTCATTGCAGGTCTTCAGGCTCCATTCAATCCCCCTGGGGTTCTTGTGCTGAAAGAGGGAGACAGGAGAAAGGGTTAGATATATCTAGCAACCTATAGGATGGGACATCGCTGACCTATTTGAAACGTACCTTGTGTTTTCACTCTCACTTAAGTCCCTCTCCCTTTGCCATCAATCCAACATCAGCTGAGCTGCAACATAATACAGACAGGGAATAATCAACAGAATCACAAGAGGCGCATTCACACCGCAGTACTTTTCCCACAAAGGTTCATGCGAACTTAGTTCATGCGAACTCTCTAGTTCTCATGAACTAAGTACAGATCACGTTCACACCGGAAAAAGTCCCTGGGGGTGGATTAGGCAAATGAAGCCGCTGACGTCACTTCTTCTTCTTCTGCTTTGGGTTTACTGGCAGGCTACAAACAACTTCACGGCGTATACTGCCGCCCGGAGTCCCCGGCCGGAAGTCCCCGGAGTTGGGGAAGGCTTCAGTAGAAGCTGCTGGGACTCCCAGCAGCTTCTACTGAAGCCTTCCGAGTAAATCGCCAGAACGCCGACACCTCCTCATCTCCACCGCTCCCATGTTTTATTTTGTGTTGCCATAAGTTAGTCTCTCTGCGTTTCTGCGCTGGGCTGGGCTAATGCTAATAATGCTAATGCGAGGATAATAAAATGGCGGCTTCACAAAACTTTTTGGGAGTTTTACGGGGAGTGGTTTGCAATCCGCCCAGCCAATCAGAAACATAGCTCTTTTCTCACAAAAGAGCCGCTCGAAAGTCCCTGCTCTCTAGCAGGGACTTTCGAGGGGGTAAAAAGGGTCTCATGAACTAATTTTAGTACCGGCTCTTTTTGGTGTGAACGCGATAAAAGAGTTCACATGAACTAAGTTCGCATGAACCTTTGTGGGAAAAGTACCGCAGTGTGAATGCGCCTAAGGACATTATATGGCTCTGCTAAAAACACTCACCCATAAGTTATGTTTTTGTTTACTCTTTAGAAGTCTCAAATATCCACTCTAAATCCATATCAATAGCGATGTATCACACAAATAGCTCTCTTCCTTATTATTGTGTAACGTTAACTATATTATACTAGCTTGAACTCCAAGATGGATATCCTCATTTTACCACCTCCACCCACTACAATCACACGCCCCAATGTTATATTTAACTAATATGTAACTCCCTCCACCCCGGATAAAGGCACGTTAAGAAGCCCCTTTTCTCTAATTCCACAACGTTGGAGGAAATAACATTAGGAGAACGGATGAATAGGCTGTTCATGGTTCATGTTGCTAACTTTATCCGGTATCCTAGCCTCATCTGTCCGTTTGAAAATTAACGCAAGCTCTATGCCCATTGTAGAACAGGAAACAGAAGTTGGTCCAGGTTCTGGTCAACCCAAAATTGTAATAGAGAGAGAAACATGTTTTGTCATTCTGCCACCTCTAATGCTTACAGCAAGTAATCAATACCTCAGAAGGGTTCATGTACATGTATGCTACGGCTTGTTAGCGGTTTGCTTAAACTACCCCTATAGCTATGTTGCCGGCTAGCAAACTCAGGCATTGCAAACAATAACGTGGTATCAGAAAACTAGAAATGTATAACTCACCTGACAGCGTACTATTCTCTTCATTCGAGTCTGTCATGTCCTGTAAATGTCAACATGGATGTGTAATAAGAACGTCAACAGCCTGATGGCAACCGAAAATCCCTCTCTCATCTCAGATAGAAGATATGATTGGAGACGACCAGCCAATCAGAATGGACCTTCTCAAGTTCTCCGATTGGTTGGTTTTGTGGCACATTTGTAACGCTGTGACAACTTGAGCGAGCGCAGGCAAAGCTGAGCGCGCACAGGCTGGAGAGGTCGAGAGAGAGCGAGGGAGAGAGAGCGCGTGCAGCAGTCTGCTTGCGCACGGAGCAGGAGTTTTATGAGAGAAAATATATTTCTCTGTGCTCAATAGCATTTTCTATGCTCAACATGTTTCATTGCGTGCTCAGGATAGAGGCACAAATATAACGCCATAAGATCGGGCATCAGAATAGACCGGAAACTATTCTTTTACCGTTCTGTTTTAATTTCACAATAAAGTAATATTTTGTTTTGATATTATTGTTTTGTATTAACTACTAGACCGCTGGGTCATGTTAAGACCATCTGTTCTGTGTTGCTGTGGGTTTTTTCCATCGCTTTTGTGTTACAAATATAAAAACAATAACAAAATTATATCCGTGGTAAACTAAACCGGAAACAGCAGTATATTTTATTTTGTTAACACTCTTGAAAAACTTGACAGCTTTTTAATTCAAACCACCTACTGGTTAAAGCACGTTATTACACGTTTAGAGTAATTGCAATGCAGGTAGATTGTGTTGCTTTTTAATGACTGTTTAAAATGCCTTTTTCTGAATGTCTTTCATTTTTGTAAAGCACTTTTGAATGTGTTATATTTTATGAAAACATTTAAATATTAAGAGTACATACAAAATAGGAGGAAAGTAGAAGATCAATGATATAATTATAGAATATAAAATATCAAGAAGATACTGTAAATGATATCTAGAATAAAACAGTTTAGTGCCGGATGTACAAAGATATTAATAGGAGGATGTGCAAAACAGACAAATTAGGCTTTATTTAAATATTAAATAATACTTTAGGTTAAGGTCTTATTTTAAATACATGTAAGCAAAAAGCTTTGGGGGTATCTGATAAATATTAAGCCTGACAAAGTACTTAACGTCTAAAATATTGCATGGTTTGTTTTGGGACTTGACAATCAACTTTCCTGCAATGTTAACTATGTTGAAGCACTTATTTTAACCGATATTTTATTTATTATACTCTTATAAGATGTATGTAGATAGAATAAGAAATGTGCAGAATATGACAGTTTAATGGTGGAGGTACACACATATTGATAGATGTCTTGTTGAGGAACCTATGACCCAAGTTTGTCATCATTGCATAACTACACCGTAGTTGGGTATATGATATGTCAATAAACCTTTGGAAATATTGAAAGGGATGTGCAAAATAGCCATTATATACAGTTTTTGATGAACGATTAGAGAATAACGAGTAATGAATATGCTTTATAGAGATCTGCAGATACATTTTTTGTCTTCTCAAGCACCAACTATCAAATATCTCGCCTGATTGTTGGCACTTGACAATCACCTTCACTGAATTTTACTCAGGTGTAACTAAAGTCTGATTTAAGGGTTGTTTATATTTCACATCATTAATCCAAATCTGTAAAGTAACTAAAATAAATGTAGTAAAAATACCAGGTTAACCTTAAAGAAAGCCCTGAGGATTATAAAAGACCCCCACCACCCCAGCCACAATGTCAGGGTTTGAGTTTTGTTGTGTCTTGTTGTGGGGTTATTTTGCTTTTCTGTTCTCCCTGTCATGTTTTCCTCCTTGTGTCTTGTCTGGTTCTTCTCCCTGTGTTTTCCTCCCTGTCGTTAGTTTCCCTGGTGTGTCTAATTGTCTGATTGTGTTCACCTGTTGCCCTTGTGTTTCTCTTCCCCTGCCCGGTTGTTTCTCGTCTCGTGATTACCCCTCCCTGTATTTAGTTTTGTCTCTTCCTGTGTTCGGTGTTGGTTCATTGTTTGTTTTTCCCCGTCACTCTCCATGTCAGTCATCGTCAGCTTTTTGTATTATATCTTCCTTGTGCTTCCTTTGTGTTTTTGCCATGTTTTTGCCATCAGCTTTTACAATAAAACTCGTTTTTGTTTTCTAGACCAACTTACCTTTTTTTGTAGTCTGCTTTTGGGTCCTACCTTTCCCAAACCGTAACAGAATGAACCGACCAACTTTAGACTCAGCAGACACTGATTATTTTTCTCTACAGGCGGAATGTCTTGGGTACTCTCTGGAGTACATTTTTTATACTTGGAATGGCGCCTCATCGAGACGGGGTAGAGAGGCTGCGTTGAAGGAGGCACGTCAGGAGGTTAATCGCAGCCATGGTTCCGGCTACAGAACCGGCCCCAGCATTACATTACATTGCATTTAGCTGACGCTTTTATCCAAAGCGACTTACAATAAGTACATTCGACCAGGAAGACACAACCTTGAAGAAAACAGAATCATATAAGTCCATCAAGTATCATAGAGCCAACCACTTCAAGTGCTACTCAACTGGCTATAGAGAAGCCAGTCCTTTATTAGTATATAAGTGCCTTGTTAGTAATTCTATCGCTCGAAGTGGAGTCGAAAGAGGATATTAGAAGCTGTTTCTAAAACAAGGAAAGGGAGAGCTCTCTCCTGTCAGACTGAGAGAGATAACTACAGCTCAGTGAGGTAAGGGACTCTGTTTAGATAGTTAACTTTAGTCTAGTTATCTCAGTGGGTCTCAAACGTTTTGGTCACCATTTATGAGAATAAATGAAAAACAGTTATGAAATACTATGACAGTAAAACAAGCATACCGTTTAAAAGGGGAGTGATTTGTAAAATATCCATACAGAAAAAGAAAATCTGTTTACAGTTCTGTTTCATATGGGTGTTGAGTATCCATAGATCTCTTAATGTTGCTCTCAAAATGCACCAGATTGATGCTTTTAACTTCAATATTTAAAAAAAATCTTCCCGGACCCCCCTAGAGGAGGTGAGGACCCCCCCCCCCCCCCATAAAATAGCACTTTACCTCTGCTTACACCAAGGCCTACATGCCATTTGATATGCTATGAGCTGATTATCGAGCCTTCATTGTAAGAGTCGCGGGTACACTGTGTCTCTGTGCGTATTCCACTGTAGCGCCCGGTACATTAATGGGAAACCCTAGTGTTCAATACATTTGTAACACTGTACACATGAACGTTTATTTTTTCGGTTCACCAAAAAAAAAATCTCACTCCAAGCTGAACTCAAATGTTGGCAGCCCTGGAAGCAGCCCAGATACATTACATTACATTGCATTTAGCTGACGCCTTTATCCAAAGCGACTTACAATAAGTACATTCAACCAGGAAGACACAACTTTGAAGAAAACAGAATGTTAAGTACATCAGGTATCATAGAGCCAAACATTTCAAGTGCTACTCAACTGGCTATAGATAAGCCATTCCTTTATTAGTATATAAGTGCTTTGTTAGTAATTCTATCGCTCGAAGTGGAGTCGAAAGAGTTGAGTTTTCAGTCTGCGCCGGAAGATGTGCAGGCTTTCTGCTGTCCTGATGTCAATGGGGAGCTTATTCCACCATTGTGGAGCCAGGATAGCAAACCCACGTGTTTTTGCTGATGGGAACTTGGGTCCCCCTCGCAGCGAGGGTGCAGCGAGTCGTTTGGCTGATGCAGAGCGTAGTGCACACGCTGGGGTGTACAGTTTAACCATGTCCTGGATGTAGGAAGGGCCAGATCCATTCGCAGCATGGTATGCAAGTACCAGTGTCTTGAAGTGGATTCTAGCAGTTACCGGGAGCCAGTGAAGGGAGCGGAGGAGCGGAGTAGTGTGGGAACATTTTGGAAGGTTGAAGACCAGACGAGCCGCTGCATTCTGGATGAGCTGCAGAGGTCGGATGGCACATGCAGCTAGACCAGCCAGGAGGGAGTTGCAGTAGTCTAGGCGTGAGGTGACAAGAGCCTGGACCAGAACCTGCGTGGCTTTCTGGGTCAGCTGGGGACGAATCTTCCTGATGTTGTACAGCGTATATCTGCAGCAACGGGTTGTAGCAGCGATGTTTGCTGTGAAGGACAGGTTGTTATCTAGGATCACACCCAGATTCCTTGCAGTCTGAGTCGGGGAAACAACAGAGGTGCCGATGTTGATTGTCAGGTCAAGAGTGGGACAATCTTTTCCCGGAAGGAAAAGCAGTTCAGTCTTGTCAAGGTTGAGCTTGAGGTGATTAGCAGACATCCACTGAGAGATGTCAGCTAGACAAGCAGAGATGCGTGCGACGACCTGGGTCTCTGAGCGGGGAAAGGACAGCATTAATTGGGTGTCGTCAGCGTAGCAGTGGTATGAAAAACCATGCGGGCTAATGACTGATCCGAGCGAGTTTGTGTACAGGGAGAAGAGGAGGGGACCAAGAACAGAGCCCTGAGGGACCCCTGTAGTTAATTGACAAGGGTCGGACTCCGACCCTCTCCAAGTGACCCTGTAGGTACGGCCTTTGAGGTATGAGGTGATGAGGGAAAGTGCAGAGCCTGACACTCCATGTTCTTGGAGTGTGCGAAGGAGGATCTGATGATTCACCGTGTCGAATGCAGCAGACAGGTCCAGAAGGATGATGACAGAGGAGAGGGAGGCTGCTTTAGCAGTGTGCAGTTCCTCAGTGACAGCAAGGAGGGCAATTTCTGTGGAGTGACCTGCCTTGAAACCAGACTGGTGCGGATCCAGAAGGTTGTTCTGATGGAGATAACAGGAGAGTTGTTTAAAGACAGCGCGTTCAAGTGTTTTAGACAGGAACGGGAGAAGAGAGACAGGCCTGTAGTTTATAACATCAGACGGGTTGAGAGTGGGTTTCTTTAGGAGAGGGTTTACTCTTGCCTCCTTGAGACTGTTTGGAAAGTGACCAGAAGTTAGAGAGGTGTTGATGAAATGGGTGAGAAACGGTAGAATATCAGGAGCGATAGTCTGAAGGAGGTTTGAAGGGATAGGGTCCAGAGGACAGGTGGTAGGGCGGGCAGAGGTAATGAGGGTAAGAACCTCACTTGGAGAGAGAGGGGAAAAGGAGGTTAGTGTGTGGGTGAAAGGAGGGTCTGGTGACCCAGCGGTGAGTAAAGGTGAGTCAGAAAAAGAAGAGCGAATATCATCAACCTTTTTTCAAAATGGTTAACAAAGTCGCTTGACAGAAGTGAGGAGGGGGGAGGGGCTTTGGGAGGGTCCAAGAGGGTGGAGAAGATGTTAAATAGGTTTTTGGGATTGGAATAAGAAGATTGGATCTTATCTGGAAAGAAAGTGCTTTTTGCCTGAGAGATCGAAGCAGAGAAAGAGGAAAGGAGAGCCTGATAGGTTAGGAGGTCGTCACGGTGTTTGGTTTCCACCGTTTCCGCTCTGCTGCCCGAAGGACGGTTCTATTTGCACCCAGTGCGTCATTTAGCCAGGGAGCAGGAGGGGACTGACGAGCCTGCCGAGATGTGAGAGGACAGAGAGAGTCCAGAGAGGATAAGAAAGTAGAGAGGAGAGTTTCTGCAGCAGAGTTTGGAGGTAGGAGTTGGAACGAGTCAGAGGAAGGGAGGGCTGAGAGCACCGATGAGGCAAAGGTAGAGGGGGAGAGGGAACGAAGGTTACGGCGGACAGGTGCAGGATGAGAAGAGATTAGTTTGTTATGTTTGGAAAGGGGTAGAGAGAATGAAAGGAAGAAGTGATCGGATGTGTGGAGCGGGTTTACAGAGAGGTTAGAAGTAGTGCAGTTCCTTGAGAATATGAGATCAAGGACATTGCCAGCTTTATGAGTTGGTGGGGATGGAGACAGTGAGAAAGCAAAGGCGGTTAACAGAGATGTTAGTTCGTCTATCTTCCCCGTCTGGAGGTTGAAGTCTCCGGGAAGTACAGCGGGAGGGCCAGTTTCAGGGATGTGTTAGAGGAGATTATCTAATTCCTCCGAGAAGTCCCCCCAGCCGCCGTGTTTTCGGCTCCAGTACTGGCCCTCCGGCCAACGCCAGCTCCACGTGTCCTGTCGGCATTCCGGCCGACTCCAGCCCCCCGTATTCTGTCGGGGAACCGACCGTCTCAAGTCTCCTCTCGTGTTCCCTCTCAGGTCCCCTCTCGAGTCTCTTCTCGAGTCCCCTCTCAAGCCACCTCTCGAGTTCCCTCTCGAGTCCCCTCTCAAGTCAGCTCTCGAGTTCCCTCTCAAGTCTCCTTTCAAGTCACCTCTCAAGTTCCCTTTCAAGTCCCCTCTCGTGTCCCGTCTCAAGTCACCTCTCGAGTTCCCTCTCAAGCCTCCTTTCAAGTCTCCTCTCGAGTCTCCTCTCGAGTTCCCTCTCGAGTCCCCTCTCAAGTCACCCCTCCAGTTCCCTCTCGAGTCCCCTCTCAAGTTCCCTCTCGAGTCTCCTTTCAAGTCTGTTTCTGTTTCTGTTCTGCCGGGGGTCCTGCCAACCCTATGTCCTGTGCCGTTGGAGGCCCCGCCGACTACTGTTCTGCCGGGGGTCCTGCCAACCCTATGTCCTGTGCCGTTGGAGGCCCCGCCGACTACTGTCTCGCCGGGGGTCCTGCCAACCCAATGTCCTGTGCCGTTGGGGGTTCCGCTGAGGGTCCGGCCAACTCCACGTCCAATGTCGTTGGGGGTTCCACCGGATTTCCCGCCAACACCTGATCCTGTCCTGTTGGGGTTTCTGCCGACACCTGCTCCGCCGGATTTCCTGCCAACACCAGATCCTGTCCTGTTGCGGGTCCCGCCGACACGTGCTATGCCGAGGGTCCTGCCGACACCAGCCCTTGCTCCGTCGGGGGTGCCACTGACGCCGGCCCATGTTCCGTCCAGGGTCCCGTTTCTGCCTGAGACCTCCTCCTCAAACTCTGCCTTTCCCTCGGGCCGTCCGCCCGAGACCCCTTCCATGGACTCTGCCTTGCCCCAGGGCCGTCCACCCGAGACCCCCTCCATGGACTCTGCCTTGCCCCGGGCCGTCCGCCCGAGATCCCCTCCATGGACTCTGCCTTGCCCCCGGGCCGTCCGCCCGAGACCCCCACCATGGACTCTGCCTTGCTCCCAGGCCGTCCGCCCGAGAGCCCCTCAATGAACTGTGCCTTTCCTGGGACACGTTCGATTCCTGTTTTGGTTAGTGTGCCGTCGATGGGATTAATTCCATTTCAAAGTGCTGTTTGACGCTCCAAACGTCGCGCACTGCCACTCCAACATCCAATCACAGAGCTTGAGGACTAATCAAGGGGTTTGTCAAGCAAAGCACATGGTGTAGTCCCAAACGATAGCTGAGGATTCTGGGTAGTGTAGTGTCTTCTGCCATCCTAAACTCCGAAAAAATATTTGTTTGCTTCTCTCTCCCCACACCTATCTGTGGAGGAAGCTTCTGTGTAGCAATGCAGTGGGAGTCACCGACTCAGGAAGGAGACACGGTAGAGCAGGAGCTTTTGATGTCAAACACTGATGGTTTATTTGGAGTTTCGGCCGGAGGATTCACATCACAAGTCACAGCAGTCACGGTGAGACTGCACGGGTGGGTTGCCACGTCAATTCTGGAGCGCCTCTCTCTCGTTAGCCCATTTAACTGGTTTCACAGAGTGATCAACATATTTTGATAAGATAGTTTAGACAGTTGGGCACACTGAGTCACTTGCATCCGTCACTTATGGCCTCGAAGATTTCATACCTTGGAGTCCACAATCAACAAAGAAGGAAGTGTCCCAGTGCACCCACAACAACAGACCATCTGTGACCTAGTGTTGACCGGTCACAGAATGGGAACAATAACATTATGGCTGAAACAGCCTATGTCCTTAAAGGAGATAAACAGACGTCAGGGTTAGTCATGCACGTCATATCTAGGAGTCTAGGACAATTATTTCCCTAACAGTCCACTCTTTTTATCATTTATGATAACCTAAAAACATTAGTCTAATAATAACTTGGTCAATACTCAACTCAATAGGCGTCTCCAGATTTGAGTGTGGTCTCACCTTACATTAATTACATCTTACATCACAAAGTAGAATAAGATTGAAACATTCAATCACAATGATTGATACAGCCAATCATAATAGGAAAAATCATCTCTCATCAGTGTTTGATCATCTTTCGTCAAAAGCACAATAATGAACACACATAAAACACAGATGCAAAAATAGCTAAATATTTGTTTTAAACTAATATCTCTTATCATTTATCATTAGTTAATTTCATTCATCAAACTATAAAATCAAAACCAGCTTGCCGTTTTAAAGATTTACTTCAAGGCAATCACTCGTCAAAAGCATTTTAAAACTTAGGATCCTAAGAGATCCAGCTAAGGTATACAAATCACAGTTGTGATTTTATCAATCTGTAATCTGCAAAAGTGCAGTGTCCTCAATATTAGGATTACATTTACGTTTACTTACATACACTTTAGTCATTAGTAAGGCACTTTAGTCAAATCTATACATTCATTTTAGTCAAGTACATTGTTCAAAATCTGAAAAGGAAAAGTTAGGCAAATATTCAAAGACTTTTGTAAAAACCTGGAAAGGAAGGATTAAACATTCTTAAAACTTGAATTATTACATTTGTAAATGCTACCACTAATCTGTACCAAATTAAGTCTATCAATTATTCCTACCCTATTAGCCATACTTACCTGAGCATCTACGTATGGTACTTGGAAAGGATTCTTCTGTGGTTATCTAATGTTGAATATAGAATATCAATTTCTTTAAATTATACTTCTCTAATTTGAGGATCAAATATGCTACATAATTGTTATATGAAATATTATAAATATTTGTTTTGGGCCAAAACTGAAATTAATCCAGTACTTGAAACATCATTGTAGGTCTTTCTGTGCATGGATAATACATTAAAGAGTAGTGTTGTTAAGCCTGATTGCTGGACGATAAAGGATATTAACATTATCTGTGATAATAGTAGAAATATCTTATTATTCAATACTTTATAATCTGAAAATATTAATTAATTAATTTTGTTTAGTGCGAAAGTGTAATCTGATCCGGCAAAATATATTAATCACCACTATTCAACACATGTCTGGTCATTAGAAATATAAAGACAATCATTAATTGTACATCTGTAAACATCCAAAATATAAATAAATTCAAAGTTCATCTTTGTAGGAGAGCTGGAAGAACATGTCCTTCAGTCTTTCTGACTCGTTCTCCTCCTCTCTTTATGACAAAGAGTGTCTGGTGTGTGTAAAGGCATCCTGATACTGTAGATTAGCACTGAGGTGCTGATTGGCTCAAACTCTTCGTCATCAGAGCGCCATATTTCAACCCCCCCAATTGCTCTGCTTTTGTGTGGCTCAATTCAGTGAGCACTGTATTATCCCCCAGTGAAACTCATCTGCCTGCATTCCTTCTGCTATCTGCTTGAGAGCAGTGCAACTGCGTATTCCAAATGGTGCATCCAGGTCTCCCCCCATGATGGAGAGGTTAGGAAAACATCTGCTCCTCCAAGAAACAAGGAACCTTGTATGAAGCCTCTGAAGCCCTCGCTCGTCCCGCAGGGTTGTCTGCCTGAGCCCACAGAGCAGAATGGTGAAGAAGCATCCCATCTCCTCAGATAGTTGAAGATTAGAATCCTCTCATCCCGAACGACCTCGTGCCTCCTTGCCCGTGGATGGGGGTGCCCTCTGCAGCCGGAGAGTGTGACCCTCTCTCTCTGACCCTTGGCCTTCAGAGCTGTCCTAGCTATTGGGTTAACACCTGATAGGGACGTTTTCCTGAGTGCAGACAACTCAAAGTAATGGATTAGCACATTATCATTTAATTACAAAAATAGGATAGGCCCCTCAGAATTATTTGGGAGCCTTCCTGACACATGCATACATGTAAGGTTTGTGTTAGTTATTTAACATACAAGAATCATATACTCATCAGTCCAAAGCAGAGAAATGTTATTGTAATTTAAAGGTGAGCTAGTCCCTGGATATAACCCCTTCTCAATGATTCTAAATGTTATATTAATTCACCATTTGATAAAATATTAGTTTATCAGAAATATATATTTTTCCTCTTCCATAAAACAGGTTTGAATAATAAATGTTCCAATATAAAATCAATTACTCAATATAATTGACTCTTCCCTCCCTTTTCTTACATATGTCACATATGAAATAATAACTTAGGAGTCTATTTAAGCATGGTGTAGTTTATAATCTATTACTCGAGAAGACTCAGTATCACCTGTGTGCAGCTTGCAAAAAAAAACAATTGTGAGAAACATATATTGTGCAGGAAATGTATACCTTTGTTGAAAAACAAAGCATATCTGATTTGGGAGGAAAAGCTTCAACCCCCTTAACATCTGAGTTATTACTGATGGCATAGCATGAATGATAGTGGGTGTCTGAGGGTGTCATTACTGAGAAATGTCAAACAAATTCAAAACCTTACATTTGAAAACAGGTTTGCATTCCTCCACTTAAGGTGACGTTATCATTGGCAACAATGAAAACTAATTGTTTTGATGTAGAATCTATCAATTGAATCGTTAGAGCAGAACAGAATGGTCGTATTGTAGCCTGAGTTTCGTGCAGCCTCTAGTTTTTACCAGGTGGACACATTGTTCTATATAATGTGAATACATGCAGAACTAAGAGGCCCCTGACATTAGGCCTATTTTAAAAATAGTAAGGGCCTTTAACAGCTTGTCAACTTACAGGCATCCTCTGCATAGCAGTATGAATAGCCTTAAAAAACAACCCACTATGCGGTAACGAGAGTCATATTTCTGAACCAAATGCCCTAAGTGAAGCCGTTAGTCTCATCTGACTGACCCAAGGGTTGGTGCTGGTGGGACAGTGAGGCTTCCAGGTGTTCAAAGCAGATGTCAAGCTTTCAGTTCATGGCTCGGTGGGGGGAGCAGACCCACGTGAGACAGTATCAACGGCTGTAATGTTCAGTTTGAAGAGCGTCATTCTCTCTGGGAGCAGGAAATGGTGTCCATTCTCGGACCAGACCATTAATGTCATTTCATGTAGAGCAGCCATAGCATCTCTGTGACTGCACTCAGCCGGACTTTAGCAGGGTAGAACTGGGTGACTCTTAGTGAAGCCGTCCAAGGCGATAGGCAAAATGGAACCACGTACCAACAAAAGGGACACAAGGTCATCAATGTGTCTCTTTACCTTTGGCCTAATTGCACAACAAATGAGTGGAAAAAAATGTGGAACACTAATCCATCATCATGTGAAATGTTGAGTTAATCTAAATAATTACTTATGGGTTGAAATCAAATTAACATTAACATTAGAACTAAAGTCAGTCAAAATTGGACTTGCACGGATCAGAATCTAATCAATACCCCATTTTCCCAGCTCTGTAACGAAAAGGATAACAAGACTAGGTACATTACAGGAGTGTTAAAACACCCACACACTTCTCTTATTCTAGTAGAGATTGGAGGACAAGGTCTATTGTTGTGAACAAAATGATCAAGTCAAAGTTATTTTATTTATTCTATGTTATGTACCACATTTAATTTAATAATTAATCTTGAATTACTAATCTACAATTTACAATTTGGATAAGGTGAATACTTATCCAAAGTGTGTGTGTGTGTGTGTGTGTGTGTGTGTGTGTGTGTGTGTGTGTGTGTCCAAGGTTTAAAAACATTTGGGACAGCACAGCAGTGAGAATGTTATGAGACTAAACTCGAAAGAAGCTAGACTGGAGCATTTTAACTAAATCAAAACACTTGTATATTAATTAAATATATTTGACATTTAGCTCGAGCTGGGTTCAATACTTTTCTTCGTGGTATTTAAAATTGGGCTCGAGTGGAACTCCTGGATTTGGCTTGCAACACAAAGTGATACTGATCTCTGTAGGACTTGGAAGTGTCATGATTCAAAGTGTGGGCCTGTGAAAGACAGGCCCTTGGAAAACAACATCTATTTTTTTAACTGTAATTACTTATTTTAAAGAGATTGCAACATTATACTTTTTAAAGAATTGCTCAATTAATTTAAACACATTTATTATGCACACAATAAAAAACTTCAACAAATATATTGATCCTGGCTTAACCAGCGACCTTTACTCTGTTGTTCATAAGCTCGGTTTCAGAAAACTTGTCAGTAGTTTAACAACTATTTTAATTTTAGTAATGTCTGTAATGACCAATTGGTTGATACGAGAAATAATTTGAACTATTTTTTAAAACTGTAATTGAACTTCAACTTATATTAATTATCTGATTCCAGTGGCCAGTTGGAACAGATAATCAGCAAAGTTTCCATTTTGCAGCAACAGCGCAAAAGGTTTCAACAACAATTAGTATTATGTCTGAGTCTAGTTCTGTCTTATCTGCTTTGTTTCGGAATGTGTTCAATACATTAGGTTTTTATTCATTATTACCATACAATACATAGATTTAAGAATAAATTAAACAAATAATACAACATTGACCTAAAAAAACAGATTTTGCAACCCTGATCTCCTCAGGCAGGTCTCTGAGGGTCTCGGGGCGCAGGACGGGGCATAGGGTTTATACAAGGTCACAAACATATCTTAACATACCAGCAATACCATTTAAGAATGGATTCTTAAAGCAATATAATCTTATTTTCTTCTTACACAGCGCGCACCCTGAACAGTGTGCTTCTTGTTGACTTTTTCCTCTGCACACTCAGATGCCGGACATAAAAACACTCTTTTGCTATTTATTTTCATTTTGCAGCACATTTATACTACCAGAATCTTTGCTTTACATCTTTATATTATTTATTTTTCTCAAGTCATATACTTTTGGTGGGATAACTAAAGTTTAGTTCATGTTACCCTGTCTATGGACTGATTCAATATTAGTTGTTACAAAACATACACAAGACGGCGGGACTAACCAATATAGACCCCCCATACAAACAATCAGACAAACAAAACATGAACTCGTAATAAACACCAGCGTGACAGCAAAGCTCATCCAGCTCAATTTAGTCCGAATTAGGAGGTTTCAGAGGGGGTGGGGAATTGCAGATGGGGCGCCTTGACTCACGCACCCACCCTTGTATACAAGTCCTAGATCGGTGCCTGAAAGCCGTCCAAGAGCGATAACTAGCTTATCCTCTTGCGACACCACTATCTTTTTCTAGTGGCGCTGTGCCCCCCCGGCCGGAGCCCACAGACTTTTCCCTCTTCCCTTTCTCTCCAAACGACAGCCCAGTTGACTGTAGTCCGACACGACCAGCCTATACACTTGCCATCGAGTTCATCCAATGATGAAACACAGTTTGCTCTACGCTTGCGTGCCACTACCCACCTGTGATCAATTAGCCTATAATTGTATGTATGCACCCCTGACCGCCACCGCTCCTCAATGTCTAGGGAACTGTGGCGCATCGGGTGATGCACGCACCTCGCGCTGGTCCGTCTAACCATGAGAAAGTGGTCGCAAGCAACGGGTGCTTTTTAGACCATCTCTTTTTCCATTTTCCGGTGGTGTGAGTTTAAACTTTTATAGGCAAAACATGTGACTTTCTCCCTCTCAGCTGCACTTCTCCAGCTCCACAAACATCGGGAGGTTTTACACACACACACCCGCGGCTGTAGCTGGAGCCGTGTTTACAGAGGCGATAGGGGTAATATCTCTGGCTGCTTATTTTTAACTGCGAGTGTTGGCCGCTGAAACCCCCAGAATTCGGCAATTTGTTCAATACAAATCTTTACATTGCTTTCACACAGAAGCTCCACTTTACTGATGCCCTTCTTTTAAGGTCTCTCTAAACATGAGCTGTGTATGCTTGTATGGCACTTCAGTCCAGAGCAGCACACACAGAGGAAATCAGCCAGGACTGAGTCCCCAGACACTGATCCCCTGGGTTTATTATCCCCAAATGTTCATTAATCAAAAATGAAACACAGCCGCTCAGTTTCACAGGTAATTTTAGGATACCGTCAATCACAGATTCTGGTAAGGCAATGTCCAAATGTAGATTTGAAATCACACTTACCAGTTCTGAAGATGTGTTGGTACGTGCCAACAACGCCAAATTGTGGAGGAAGCTTCTGTGTAGCAATGCAGTGGGAGTCACCGACTCAGGAAGGAGACACGGTAGAGCAGGAGCTTTTGATGTCAAACACTGATGGTTTATTTGGAGTTACGGCTGGAGAGATTCACATCACAAGTCACAGCAGTCACGGTGAGACTGCACGGGAGAGTTGCCACGTCAATTCTGGAACGCCTCTCTCTCGTTAGCCCATTTAACTGGTTTCACAGAGTGATCAACATATTTTGATAAGATAGCTTAGACAGTTGGGCACACTGAGTCACTTGCATCCGTCACTTATGGCCTCGAAGATTTCATACCTTGGAGTCTACAAACAACAAAGAAGGAAGTGTCCCAGTGCACCCACAACAACAGACCATCTGTGACCTAGTGTTGACCGGTCACAGAATGGGAACAATAACATTATGGCTGAAGCAGCCTATGTCCTTAAAGGAGATAAACAGACGTCAGGGTTAGTCATGCACGTCATATCTAGGAGTCTAGGACAATTATTTCCCTAACACTATCCACTTAAACCCAGATTTCCCCCCGGTTTGGTGGACCATGCCTACTCTCCATGGGCTGATGTGGGTATAGTAACTGTGGGATATTTAGTGTCAGAGGGCAGTGTGATGTCTTTTGATCAGCTGAGAGAAAAGTACAACCTTCCTCAGAGTAATTTCTTTAGATACTTGCAAATATGCAGTTTTATCTCCTCCGCTACTAAGTTGCATCCCAATGGGTTTTCTCTGTTGGCTGTGGAG
The DNA here is from genome assembly GCA_902827135.1 of Harpagifer antarcticus. Lineage (NCBI taxonomy): Eukaryota > Metazoa > Chordata > Actinopteri > Perciformes > Harpagiferidae > Harpagifer > Harpagifer antarcticus. The sequence goes on from CADEHL010000995.1 coordinate 814,277, forward strand.
AAGGTTATTCAAAACCCTGGTACCAGAAAACGTATCACCAGGTTTTATAGGGCCCTGTCTATTCCAAACAATCAATGCTTGGTTTGTACCAGGTCTCTCTGGGAAACTGATTTTGGAGAGGCTATCCTGGATGATGATGGGACAGTGTCTGGTCAAGTTTTATAGGTTGCTTATCTACCAACAAAGCTAGGGAGATGCAATTGGATTGCATGCTGTCAGTTTGTAAAGACTACATTCTGGAGGAAGTAAAACATGCTAATTATCAAGCTATTCAGGCAGATGAGACAACAACTGACATTTCCACCCATGGCAGTTAGTGCTTGTGCTACGGTACATCGACCTGCATAACAACGTCAAAGAGCATTTTTTTTTAGTTCATCCCTCTTCAGAGTGTGAATGCTGACCCAGTTGCCAGCGCGCTGAGGGCAAGGCTGGGCACTATCCTCCCCGATGGACAACAGGGCAAACGAATCGCCCAAGCCTATGACAGTGCAGCGGTGATGAGGGGAGCTAAAGGTGGAGTTCAGCGGAAAGTAAAGGATGTGTACAGAAGTACACACTACATCCACTGCTATGCGCATGCTGAACCTCATCATGCAGCAGGCAACATCACACATCCCCAAGATAAGAACATTTTTGTTCAGACCTTGGTGGATTTGCTGCATTTTTCTCCAGGTACTTTAAGCGAACTGCCATCCTGGATCAAGTGGTGGTACACAGACTTCCTGGCACTTCCACAACAAGATGGAACTTCCACAGTCTGCTGTTAACACTGTGTATGAGCACAAGGATGTCCTCCTAAGGTGTTTACAGACCATCAGAGACTCAGGTGACTTGATCCTCTAACAGTGAGAGAAGCTGGGGGCTTTGTTAGAATGCTGGATTTGTCTTTTTACTGACATTGTTCCACAAGATCATGCCGTGTGTAGACATGCTGTTTAACCAACTGCAGAAGAGGAACATTGATTCTCTCTACATCATCCAGAGGTTCACCAGCAGCATACAAACAATCAGGTAAATCAGGTAAATCATTATTTACAATGGCTGAGACATGCTTAATATAGGAAATCTGTGAAACCTAAATGTGCATTCAATATCTTAAACAGGCGAACTGGAAATGTATATTGTACACGATTTATAAGGTGTATCTCTGAATACTATTTCAAATAGTCAAACCTAATTCGTCAATTCTTGCCACAATGAGTACATGGTTACTTGGATCAGGGACTCCATTCCTTCTGGTGAAATCAGTGGATCTGTGCAGCAGCCGCCCACAAAGAACGGAGGACACTTGGACATGAAGAGCAACAGCGGTTGGCTAGAGAGGTAAGCAGTAATAGTAATGTGTTCCATGACCAAAAGCTCCTTTCATAATATAGGTAATTTCATATCACAATAATGATACATTTCACAATAAAGCCCATTTTCTGTTAGGTAAAATATTGACATGGAAAGGCCTATTTATTATGTATATATGTGTAGCCTGTTATTGTCTAATTATACCACACTGTGAATGATATAAAGTAAATATATGTGCATTGTTTGCCAACTGGTGTACTAACAGCATAAATCAAATATGCTCAAATAGCACAATTGCTGCTAGTCAGTAATACAAAACTCTGCCCCATAAATATCCCATTAATCCATCCATGACACCCACTTTTATTTGATTTGACATACTTTATAATTATGTCATATATATATATATATATACAGCACTAACTTTGTTTTAAATTCAAATCTGCAACATATGTATGTTGTGACCATCTATTATTTTCTTAATTTAAGGTAGTCATCTGATCTGCTCTTATTGGTTAACCTATTATTGATCAATACGCAAGCTGCTTAGAGGCACGCTGACAACATGTATAACATTTAGTAGGATATATCCCTTAAAGGTGGGGTAGGTAATTTTGGAGAAACCAGCTTGAGTGTGCTAGAATTTGAAAATACACAGCCGGAACAAATCTGCCACTTCCTTACAGAGCCCCTCCTCCAACACACACGAACGCGCACACGACCAATGAGGGCACGAGATAAGTTTGTGCACAGATGGAAGGCAGGCAGGTAGGCCATCTAGTAATTTTAGCTGGCTCGGCTAAAATGATTGGTCATGCTTTTTACAGTACCACGGCTTCCACTGATGAAATTTTTTTATGGATTTGTTGTCAAAGCACTTAAGGTATTCATTGCTATCGGGATGTTAAGAGCATTCCATGGAATATAACAAAAAGTGTATCTCGAGACGGTTTCTCAAACTTACCTACCCCACCTTTAAGTGCTCAAAAGATTGGACAGGTATTCTTTAGCAGATTAAAAATGGGTCATTCTACAGAAAAGGTGGAATCTGGGTGATACAAATCTGCTGAAATATATTCCTTCTAAAAACATTTAAAACCTGTTAAATAGCAATAACTAACTCTTAACTTGATGAATCCACAACAAGTAGAGCTTAAAATATGTTTATTTTTTTAATTATTTTGATACTTTATACAAAGCTTATTTGTATAGGAATGTCACTGGTGTTACGTGTTACCAGGAAGAAGAGTAACACCAGTGACAATTTGGAGAAAACACTACCATTTTAACAAAATGGCTGCAATGTGTCAGACCAAATATGGCTTCAGTCAATATCAAAATCGTTTAACTCTTCAATACATTTTCCCATTCAAATGTTCACCCCTAGGCTATGCAATGAGTAACAATGATAGACTTTCAAAGACGCATGTACAATTTGAAGATAAAATGACACCTTTAACAAACAAAGTAAGAAGTATCTGACTTTCCTTATGTCTTTGTCCACTGCACTGCCTCAAATGATCTCTTGTTACAGGATAATTTTATTTCAAAATAAAAGCGTTGTGTAGCAGTTAACACCAATGACGTAATTTTGGGTGACTTGACATTTATTTCATATTATTAATAATAATTTGCGGGGTTTTTTTTACCATTTCAGTGTTATATTTAATGCTTGTAATGTTATGTAAATATAAGTTAGATTTATTTATTGAAAAAAATATATTTTAAATTAAAACTATAGGCTCCACTTCCATGTATGATCAAAGTTCCTTGAACTTGACATTTTAAATAAATTGCAATTTACGTATAAAACCATTTTTTTATTATTTTATATTTAGTACCAATTCAAAGACAATCCCTATTTATTCAACATATATAATGAATGTGAGTATTAGGTCAACGTCATGTATTTTGGTGTCTGCAAATGTAAGTGACAGCACTTCCACCTTTTCTGTAGAATGACCCAAATACACCAGGAAATACCACAACGCCTGTGTAGTCCCACTGCTGAATACAGAGGTACTTAAAAGTAGAAATACCAAAGTGTAGGAATACTCTGTTATAAGTGAAAGGACTGTATTCAAAATGTTACTCAATTAAAAGTACAAAAGTATTAGCAGTAAATGATTCTGTACTTAGAGTACTCATTGTGTGCAGATTAGCCCATTCCAGAATCATATATATTATATGTTTTAATTACAATTATTGATTTATTCAACAATGTCAAGCGAGTAGAACTAATTGTAATTATTGTATTTACTGCGGGTCGTTTGTGAATTGAATCCAGATCCAACTAAAGTCCTATATCCTATGTGTTATAGGACTTGTTTATCATTAATCTTTATCTGTAGAAAACAGAAATATCCAAGTAAAGTAAAGGTACCTCAACATTTTACTTAATTATAGTACTTGAGTAAATGTTCTTAGGTACTTAACACCACTGAGTTTATATTATCATTATGATGCATGTTTAGGCCTACAAACCATACATTTACCTAACTTACAGCGTAGGACGTTACAGTAATCTCCAAACACTAGAATATAACGTCGCTTCTCATTGGTGGAATCCAACCGTCCATCAGAAGGAGGGTCCAGTCTATGGGCTCAGAACAGTCTCATAATACACACATGCACACAGAAGGATTCACACTTGTATTTCATGATCCGCAAAAGGATTCACACTTGTATTTCCGGATCCACACTTGTGTTTTTCAATGCACACAAATGTGTTCCGTTTCATATTCATGTAAATAAAATCAAAATACAGAAAAAAGTTTTACAGATGTATTTTTGATCCACACATATTTGTTTTCCGTTTAAAACCTCTGAACCTGCAAACACAAACCGCTTTCTGTGCACGGATCGCTGTGCATTCGTGTGTGGGTTTTTTGAGACATTCACTCTTAACCTGTTAAACCCCGAGCCTGTTTTTCAGGTTTCAGGCTCGAAAATGACATTCCCAGAATAAATGACTATAACTTCACTTCTAAAAGGTTTATATGAATAATATTTGATATCAAAGCAAGGTTACATCTGTGAGTTGGATATAGAAGTGTCAGAATCAATATAGATTTTTCTGTGTCAGAGTAAATTCAGATGGAACATAGCAAAAAAATGTAAATTCCTGTCTCCGCCTAAAGAAAACCCATTACATATAGTGAAGACCACCCTTGAATGATGGGTTAGTAGCCTAAAGCTTTAGGAATCCAAAGTATAACATATAATAAGTACCCTGTATCAAGATTGAGGCAAAACAAGTGACATTTGACCTTTTTAGAGAGGTTTATGAAAATAAAGTCCAGGCGGAATAAGCTTTGGGCACATTTGGGCACATTTGGTTCCATCAGTGCCATTTGACCTTTTTCAGGTACCAGACTATAAAATCATTGTATTACATTCAATCATCACTATAGGTATTCATTCCACCCAAAACAAAACAAAAAAATATTTAAAAAATAAATACATATTTTTTTTAAATATATATTTTTTTAAATATTTGTTTGTGTGGGAGTGTGTGTAGATGTGTGTGTAAGTGTAGGTGTGTGTGTGGGTATGTATGTGTAAGTGTAGGTGTGTGGGTGTGTGTAGGTGTGCAAGTGTAGCTGTGTGGGTATGTGTAAGTGTAGCTGTGTGTGTGTGTATGTAACTGTACCAACACACTATACAATAAAACTACACTGTAGGTCAGTGTGTGTAGGTGTACTTGCACAATAAAAAAAAACGGAAACATAGGTAACATTTGACTCCAACTGGGGCAGATTTATTTCAAACATTTTACCAACACTATAGGCATGTAAAAACAAACATTTTACCAACGTACTATACAATAAAATCACACTAGGTATATAACATTTTTTAAATAAACACTCGCAAACGTTATACCTACCTGAACTTTATACCTACCTGAATGTTCCAGTATTTAGGTCGTGCCACTCCCTGAAACAGTTCTTTTTGGTAGTGAAGCACAGAGGGACCTGGCACTTCCTGCAGTACACGGGTGTCTTCACCCTTTTGAGTCCAGCATCTAGGCACCTCCTGCAGTTCTTCCTGACCTTGGTGGCATCTTCCCCATAATACTCGGGCATGCATGTGAGTGGTGGTGGAGGAGGGGGTGGTGGTGCAGGCCCTTCAGCAAACTCCAACAATTCTGCAGCAAGCTGCTCCCTGAAAGTCTTCTGGGTGTGTGTCTTTGTCCTGCTGGGGTCACTCCTCATCTAACACATGTGGAAAAACAAAGAGATTAGATTAATTCACTGGCTTAAACTTATAGGATAATATTGGACTATAAATGAATAATATTACACCAAATAAATAAGTAAACACATGTATATTCATTCACTGGCCATTCATTTAGAAAATGTAACTCCAAAAAGACAAGTAACACTATTTAGCATTTGCCTAATCATTTTTTGTAGCTTCTTGGCTAAGCTAACACTGTGATGCAGTTTTACCAAACACAAAAGTAATATATAAAAAGGATAATATTGGACTATAAATGAATAATATTACACCAAATAAATAAGTAAACCCATGTATATTCATTCACTGGCCATTCATTTAGAAAATGTAACTCCAAAAAGACAAGTAACACTATTTAGCATTTAGCATCATTTAGCATTTAGCATCATTCCTGTAGCTTCTTGGCTAAGCTAGCACTGTGACGCAGTTCCACCAACACATAAGTAATATATAAAAACGGAGAGATTACATACCTTTCCCGTGGTGGAAGTTCAACATCCGAGTCACTACTGTCTGGATCCAGGTCTGGCTGGAGGAGATCTTCATCATCCGAAGAAGAGTCATCTGGTATGATCATAGCTCCACTATCGTCAGCTAGCATCTCTAGCACCAGCTCGGTGGTGAAGCTCTCCCTTCTGGCTGCCATTATTTGCTAAAATGGAAAGAGGATACACAAGAAAAATATCTAAAAGCAAAGAAATCAACGTCCTTGAAATGTGCTCTGTTACCTGTTACCTGCTATCGTCGCTGCGTGCTGTGGTGCTGTGGTGCTGTCCTGCTGCGTGTGCTCTGTTGTGGCTCCTGCTGCGGTGCAGTGCTCTGTGGAGCCTGCTGCGTAATGCGTAATGGAGGCGGAGCAGGCGTAGTTTATACTACGCAGGATCATATCTTTGGAACCCATTGGTCGATTTGGGTGATTGACACCTTTTCTGAACCGTTAGAGCCAATAGAATCGAGTGACAGTTAGTAAGTCCCGCTAAACACTTACGTCAAGTAGAGAGAGGTTTGCGTAAACAGCATGTGAGACAGCATTAGCTTGGGACTGCGAAACTTTATACCTACTCTGCTGCCATGAATGTAATGATAGATTATCAGGAACAATTCTAAAGTGACTAAGAGACATTGGATTAACCTTGAGGAGCGTTTTTATTCCCTTGAACACGAGCTTTGATCACAAAACAGCAACGGTAAGACATAATTATTGTTATGTTTTTAAAAATTGTTGTTTTTTTTCTTCTCTGTTCTGGCTGCTAGCTCAGTGAGTTTGTGTCCTACAGGGATGATACTTATAACAAAATAATCTGTGGAGTATCAGCTTTCCAGATGATATGTAGTTTGTGCAGAAAATATTAAGTTTTAAAGATCGTTTTTGCTAGTTAGCACTGGAAGTAGCATCTGCCCGTTTTAGCTAAGGGCTAATGCTAACGCTTCTTGTGAGACTTGTGTTTTGTTTCAGTAAAAATGGTTCGTATCGTCAGTTAGCTGAGATTCTTCTCGTTAATCTGGTATAACACATTAATAGGATTTTAAATATTAAAATGCCCTGAGACACAGTGTCGTGAAAAAAAAAACGGGGTCCCCGCCGGCGGGGACCTTGGGGCTTAACAGGTTAATAGTTTGATCGGTGCTCTCTATAAAGGCCGATCAGGAGAGCTGAATCTGATCGATATGGACATAAACGCGAGTGAAGTATAACCGGACGCGAGAGAGAGAGATCAGATCAGCTGCTGAGTCTGATGGAGACACGCAGCTCTGCATAATCACCTGATGCTCCGCCCACTGTTTAGCGAGCTGACTGCCAAAATGCGTACATGAAGTGTCATGAACGCAAGAAATCATACCCTCGTGGGGGCGCGCTCATATGATTGGCTTAGAATGAAGGAGACATCTGATTGGCTATAGATAGAAAAAATTACAAGTACGGCCCATTCCCAAACCGCCCCCTACACCCTACCCCTCCGTTTGCGCGTTCACGCGGAGGGTCCGCCATATTGCGGGCTCTTCCAAAGCAACGAGTGTGGAGGGGGAGTGGGCTATCAAGCCCTCAAACAGCAAGTCTGCTACCGGATCTCCTCTCTGGTAAACAAAAACACCCTGAAGACTCTGGCAGGAGCCCTCATTCAAGGGTACTATGACTATGCTTGCACGTCATGGTACCATAGGACCTCCAAGGCGCTAAAAATAAAACTTCAAACATCGCAAAATAAACTGGTCAGACTACTGCTTGACCTTTCATCTAGAACCCACCTCACCTCTGCCCACTTTGACAACCTAGGATGGCTTAGAGTAGACGACAGAGTACAGCTTCTTGCAATGGGCCTGGTCTACAAGATCCACTACACCTCTATGGTACCCATGTACATGTCAAAATTCTTCCCAAAGGTCAGTGAATACCATGATCATAACACCAGAGGGAGCTCCACAAATCATGTGAAACCCAGATTTGGCACAAAAAGGGGGCATACACGTTTCGCAATGATGCCACATCAAGGAGGAACGCTCTTCCCACAACTGTAAAGGAAAGTAGAACTATACTTACCTTCAAAACCTCTCTTAAAGAGCACCTTCGGGGGAGAGCGTTGCAAAACTGGCCCCGGTAATGGTACAAATCTCAACCTGTCGTACAATGGACAGCTTCCCCCCCCCCCCATCTATGTATATACTCGCATTTTAGACTCTGTTACTAACTGTATATCTGTAGACTTGGTGGGTCTTAAATGTCCGGTTAGGATGTATTAGAACGAAATCTAAAATGAAAATTGTAAATAAGAAATCTGTATGTAAAAAACCACCTGTATGTAAATTATAAAAAAGCCATCTGTTTGTCAAATATGTCTTACATGTCTTAAATGATATGATGAATTGGAAATGGGGGACCCTGATGTAAACAAGACCAAAGTCTTTCTCTGGTCTGCATCCCCTTAACAATTGTATGTTTTGAGCTGTACTGTACTGTACCCAATATACAAGCTGTTCATAAACTTTTCAATCAATCAATCAATGCAGCGGTGCTGACTTGAGACCGGTCACTACCTGACCGGAGTCACGCTGTGTGTGTCCGTCAGGAAACAAGCTGTTTACAAGTAGTTCCAGCAAACATCCACTGATACATTACGATGTTAACAACCTCATGATAACCTCATATGTTTTAACTTAGGATCATACCTGTGTTTAGTCTAGAAAAAGGTAAACATGTGCATTTTATTAGAAAGTTTTGTATATTTACAGACCGTTGCAAAAACTAAGAAGCTTATAAACATCAGGTTTAAAACTAAAAGAGCTTTGAAACACAATGAAAGATGTTTGGAGTTTTATTTGAGTTATTCATTTAAACTTTTTGTCAAAGAGATGCTGATTTGAAACCGTTGTTACATACAGTTACGGCATTTCCTGTTTCTGCCGGAGAGAGGGGAGAGAGGGGAGAGAGGGGAGAGAGGGGAGGCCGTCCCAAAGCTTGCCGTTGTATTTACTCCCTCCATCTGACAGGAGGGAGCCTCGTTGAGCTGCGAGTGTGGCTACAGACGGAGTTCACTCCATCACGGAGGGGTAGGGTCGAGGGAGTGGTTTGGGATTGGGCCTCAGAATCGGCTGACCGTCAGGGGAGTCTCAAAAAACCCACACACGAATGCACAGCGATCCATACACAGAAAGCGGTTTGTGTTTGCAGGTGCAGAGGTTTTACACGGAAAACAAATATGTGATGATCAAAAATAATAATGTAAAACTTTTTTCTGTAATTGGATTGTATTTACATGTATATGAAACGGAACATTGAAAAACACAAGTGTGGATCCGGGAACACAAGTGTGAATCCTTTTGCGGATCATGAAATACAAGTGTGAATCCTTCTGTGTGCATGTGTGTATTATGAGACTGTTCTGAGCCCATACCAGCCAGGTGCATCATTACATGACAGTGTGGATGATGTGTTCAATGTGTGTACAGGTTGCAGCAAAACTGTTGATAATTTCACGGCTGAAGCTTTAAAGACTATTTGACACTAGCCATTCGTTTACTACAGTGCTACTGACAGGTATGTAGCCTACAGTTATACATTTCTGTATCAAATGTTATCAGTTATCACGGGCACAAACACTGAGGAAACAAGTGAACTGATTCCATCCAAAGTGCAGCCAGTGGGTCTGAACCGGGCTTTGCTGATGTACCCGCTACGTTCAGGGACCTCTGTACCGGGACAGGGCATTCAGGGGAAGTTCAGTCAGGGATATTGTTAGCAAGTAGGCTACATGCCAGTCTGGGTATGAGCACTTTGCAAACCGGGGGAGGGGAGGGATAGCTTAGAGGAGAATGTTCTCTCACCTCGAGGAAACGAAAGTGATTTCTCTAATATTATATGACTGAACAAGTGTGTGTTTCTGCAGGAATCAACGCGTCAATGTGTTTCTTTTGTGGCTTTAGATCTTTACACCCGTCTCTGTCGCCAACAGTACAATTCATCATCTAGTGAAGAGCTGCGTTTCTGTACCACTGTCAAAGTACGCAGCATTACACAGAGGACTTCCGGTTCACATAACAACAAATAAAGTATTGAATTAAGTTTAAGGTAGAAACAGTAGGCTATTCCAAGCACATATTTCGAGCCAGTGTTACATATGCTCCTCTATATAAACATTTCACTGTAATAAATACAGAGTGTATTTTGGCTTTTAGCAGTTGAAAAGTGCTCCACTGAAGTACATCCTCCACAGAGAGCGCCGGTACAAGCTTCTCTCCAACATCAGAGGCCTCCTGGTCTGGGCACTATGTTTCCTGCAGCCTTAACAGATGGAACAGAGGCTCAAATTCACCACAGAATACAAATACACATTTGACGAGGACATGTTTTCCTTTAGGTTATTGGTAATTACTGTAAATACAGAGGTGGGAGAAGTATTAAGATATTGTACTTAAATAAAAGTAGAAGTACCAGAGTGTATGAATACTCTATTACAAGTAAAAGTCCTGCATTTAAAAGGTTACTCAAGTACGAGTAGAAAAGTATTAGCATTAAAATATACTTAAAGTAGCAAATGTAAAAGTACTCATTATGCAGATTGGTCCATTTCAGAATAATATATATGTTTTGACTATAATTATTGATTAATTAAAGTGCTCAAACTCAAGTGCAGAAAATATATTTCACATCATTAAACCAAATCTGCAAAGTAACTGAAGGTATTAAATAAATGTAGGCCTAGTGCAGTACAAGTACACCATTTACCTCTGAATTGTAGTGGGGCAGACGTTCAAAGTAACACCAATTCAAAATAGTAAAGTAGTAGTAGGCTATCTCAAAATTGTACTTAAGTACAGTACTTGAGCAAATGTACTTAGATACTTTACACAAATGATTAAATAAAGCTCCGATGCTTTAAGGCAATCGTCTTTATTTTGGTAACACATCGCTGAGCTTCCGGTTTGCTCGCGTGAAATTTGGATGTACTTGACAAAGCTGTGTTTCGTACAGTCAGTGCTGAACTGTTATGATGTGTCAATAAGTTAAAAAGGTGGACGGCATCAATGATGAGAGGGGCCCCCCCGGCACCTGAGCAGGATATCAGAGGTATGTTCAGACATTAAGGGGGGTTCATGACAGAGAAAGTGTGCTTTCATTGATTTTCCGTTGAAACCCGGTCTCACCCTCTCAGTCTGTGAGAAATATTATGATCGTTGCTTGTGGACATGATGTCCGCCTGCTGACTCTCCCCTCTGTGACTGCTGCTTTCCCCCGCCATTTAGTTGATAAGCGATATTATACAGCCTACCATACGTGGTTGACACTTCTACTGTGTCGCTTAAATATGCTCCACTCCTCTTGAAAAGAAATGGCAAATCAACTGTTTCTCAGTGAGGTGGTGTGACTTGCCGCCCCCCCTCCTCCTCCCTCTTCCTATCCGCATCAAACCTGCGTTGTGTGTAAACGAACAGTTGCAAAAACACAAAGCAGTATTGTGTTTAGTCGGTGAGTTTAGAAAGCAGCTGTGGAAGAAGCTTCTCCTGTTTCGGAAACCATTGCATGTTAAAACCGTGACACGTTCAGTTAGCGAGCTGTAGAGCTAGCAGGCTAACTAGCTACTTTTATTCCCAGTAACAGTGCGAGGAAATGGAGCCACGGCTCAGACAACACTGTGCACAGATGCACGAGCCGGGGTAGAACATCCCCACTTTCATTAATCACTGTGGATGTTGGGAGACATTTCGACGGCATTGTCCTCGCAGAGTTTGACAGCAGTGAAATATGTCCAATACTGTACTTTGGGCTTCTCCTCCAAACCAAAGCAAGATGGACTCTCATTCGGCGTGTCTGTCTTGTCAGAGCTCACAGATCGACATTTTGCACGGAAATAAAAAGATGTGCTTGGAGGTAGAATCTTAGCATTTAGGCATTAACCGTGATGTATTCGCATACACAACATATGTGCTGTTATTGAGCGTAAGAAGCTCAGAACAGCAGCTCAACACTTCACTCCCGAACAGTCCAGCCGAGCATCAGCAGTTCACCTGAGACCCGTTAAAGCCCGCTCGGTGCCGCTTCATTAGCCTGTGTCATGGAGAAGTGCATTTAGTGATCGCAGGGTTTGGCCTACATGTTTTGGTTTTGGCCACAAGGGCGGATCGCCTGCACGATTAAGTGTTCAGAAACGAGATCAGACAAAATGTCCCACCGTATTCCGGAGCTGACGAGGTGCTAAACTGGGTCAATTGTACATGTATTTGTTTGCAGAGTTGACGGTGTAACAAATGACTGAGAACAGTGTCTTGTATTTTATAGGTCATCATCATTGCATGACAAAGGCTGTGGCAGATTCATCATCATCACTCATACAGTATTTCCATAGTTTTTTCTTCAGTAAGTATCCCTGTTTTCCACTCAACATTCATAAATACACTGGCATGTAGTCTGGATGATGTCCTGAAGAAAACATTGTCTTAGACATCCTGAACAAGTGCAACCATGTTGAGAAATACAAACCAATTGAGGAACATACAGGCAGGATTGATGACCAATGCTTAGTTTTTCCACTAATCTGTAGGGTGTGCAGAACATTTACATGTGCCCCTTATAATGAAAATGATATACTGTTATGGGTTGCTTTTTCCAACAACTATCTTGTGTTGTTGGAGAGAACTTAAGTTTAATAAAGTGCAGTTTCCTACACTTAGTTGTGTTTTGACAGTATTATGCTTAATAAGCATCAAAGATACACTTCCCATACAGCAATTTATCATTGTAGCCCTGTAATATTTAGGAAGATAATCATTTGTGATGTTACCCTTACCTCTGAAATGTGCTGACAGCCTGTTTTAAAGCACTTTACATAACTCTATTGACTTGATTGAATGCAGCAGTGATTGGAACTATTCCTGGGATGTTTCTTCATTTGAACACCTGATCTTCAAACTCTCTGGTCCCACTCCCCTGGTCACAGCCATCATCTACCGTACCCCGAAGCCAAACCCCTCCTTTCTCTCCGACCTCTCTGACATTCTCACTTAGCTTTCTGCCATATCCCCATCTGTTCTCCTCTTAGGTGATTTTAACATTCATGTTGACGACCCGACCTGCAAATGTGCCTCTGAATTTAAGGAAACCCTTGACTGCTGCAACTTCTCTCAACACACAGCCGTGGTCACATCCTGGACTTGGTCTGCTCCGCTGGTCTCACCATCCATCATCTGTCCAGCCTCAATCTCCACATCTCTGATCACCTGGCCATCATCATGGACATCAACATCCCCATCCCCGCCCAAAGGAAAAACGCACAATAACCTACAGAAATCTCAAATCCATCTCACCTTCAGCAATCACTGCCTCCATTACCTGCAAGATGTCTGTCTCCCCCCCCCCCCCCCCCCCCCCCCCCCAACTTCTGAAAACCCATCTGAACTTGTGGACTATTATAACATCACCCTCTCCTTCTGTCTCAATGAACTGGCCCCCGCAAAAACAAAAAATGTCTCTTTCATACACTCCGCCCCCTAGTATACCCCCGAACTCAAGGAAACGTCAACTTGAACACCAACACAAGAAAACCACACTAACAGTCCATCTTCAAATCTACAAAGACTATCTCCAGCAGTACAGTAACGCACTCAAAGCAGCCTGGTCTAATTACTACTCACAACTCATTCAGTCTGGCTCCAGCAACCCCAAGCGTCTGTTCTCCACCATCAGCAAACTTCTCAAACCCTGTGACAACGCCACCTCATCCTTCACCACAGAACGGTGCAACTCCTTCCTCTCGTTTTTCCAAACCAAGATCAGCAACATTTACAGCAATCTGACACCCTCATCAGCACCCCCCACCTCCCCTTACTGGCTCCCCCCTTCACCTCACAGCCCCTGTCTCACTTCTCCCCTGTGACCCCCATGCAACTGTCCGACTTCATGACTGGAATTAACTCCACCTGCACACTTGACCCAATGCCCTCCAAATTTGTTAAAGAGAGCCTCCCTGCCATCTCCCAACTCATCGCCACCATCATTAACTCCTCCCTCAGATCTGGATCAGTTCCCCCCTCTCTCAAACTGGCTGCTGTCACACCCATTCTCAAAAGACCTGGACTCACACCTGACATCATGTCCAACTTCCGGCCCATCTCAAATCTCCCCTTTCTGTCAAAAATACTTGAACGTGTCGTTGCCTCACAACTAAAATCCCACCTCAGCTCCAATGACCTCTTTGAGCCATTTCAATCCGGTTTCCGATCAAAACACAGCACCGAAACAGCTCTTCTGAAAATCACAAACGACCTCCTCCTCTCCTCTGACTCCGGCAACCTGAACATCCTCATCCTCCTCGACCTCACCGCAGAATTCAACACCATCAACCACGCCATCCTGCTGTCCCTCCTCGAATCATCACTCAACATCACCGACACTGCACTCTCCTGGCTGAAATCCTACCTCACCGACAGACATCAGTTTATCAACATCAACAACTGCACCTCCTCCACTGCTCCTCTGTCCCAAGGCGTCCCCCAGGGTTCGGTGCTTGGCCCCCTCCTCTTCATCCTCTACAGGCTCCCTCTTGGCAAAATAATTTGTCGCCACAACCTTCAATTTCACTGCTACGCCGATGACATCCAACTTTATATCTCAACAAAAACCATCACCCCCACAACACACTCCACTCTCACCAACTGGCTCTCAGAAATAAAAGCATGGATGCAAACAAACTATCTCCAACTGAACAGTGCCAAATCAGACATCATCATCATCGGCCCCCCATCCCGTATCAAAGACATCCAGAATTTCAACTTCACCCTTGACAGCCACACTCTATCTCCCCCCCTCACATCCGCAACCTCGGAGTCATCTTCGACAGTCAGCTCAAATTCAACCATCACATCAATCACATCACCAGGACCGCCTTTTTCCACCTCAAAAACATTGCCCGTCTCCGCCCATCACTCTCCTCCTACTGCTGAAACCCTGATTCATGCATTCATCACTTCACGACTCGACTACTGCAATAGCATCCTCTACGGCATACCATCCAACCTAATCAATAAACTCCAACATATCCAGAACTCTGCTGCCCGCCTCCTCACCCACACCCGCTCCCGAGACCACATCACTCCCGTCCTCCAGAACCTCCACTGGCTCCCCGTCCGTCAAATAATCAACTTCAAAGTCCTCCTGATTACTCACAAAGTGTTCCTTTCTTTTCTTTTCTCTTCACTATATCTGTAAAGCGTCTTTGAGCACCTGTAAAAGCGCTAACACATTTTAATCTATTATTATTATTACTTCATAGCAGTGATTAAACATACCATTGTGGATTTAGTGGAAGTTCACAGTTTCTCTGAATATAATTTTAGGGGATAACCTTAATTTAAGTGATAATTTTTTTACATACAATATAAGCTTATATTTTAGTTTTGGTATTTTACTTTGCCCTGCTTCATAGTAAAAGCCACATTCTGGAACACCATGAAACCCATGACGTGTGAACATCCACAGTTCAATTCTTCTCATTAGTGTTCCAGTACAGCTCTGTAACATATAGGCCATTATTTGATAGAGGGTGGTATCTAATTCAAAATATCACTCCATCAGCATTAAATTACCATCTGTTACTATTAGCAGTTCTGTTTTATGTCACTCACAGTATAGGGGGCTCTCTAACATGGACAGAGGTCAGCCTCACTTTTCATATTTAAAATGTCCCTCACTATAGCTTGAAGCCAGAGTTCAGCTTATTAAAATAAAGTGTATTACATATTTGTATATCAGGATCAGCTCAGTATTCAAATGTTTCAAGTTATATGTACAAATGGCCTGATTACTAATATGTATTTGGTCAATTCCATGCCTATTTTGCAAACCTGCTTGAGGTCATTAAATGTTCTGTTTAGTTCATGCACATTACCAGTGGTTATTATTACACATTTAAAACACCAATGCATATATTCACTGTGCATTGTTTGAAGGTCTTATGGTTGTTATTGGTTACTAGGTGCAGTAGTACCATGAAGGGTGGAGGAAGGGGTAAGGAGCCACCTGTTGCAGGGGAGGTCGCTGGCAAGCGTCCCAAACGTAAATGTCTGCAGTGGCACCCACTTCTCTCCAAAAAGGCTCTGGATTTCTCTGAGGAGGAAGAAGAGGAGGATGAAGAAGAGCTGGAGAAGGTAAGTGTGTAACGGCTTGACAGGTCATTTTTATCACCTAATCCTCAAACTCAGGAGAAACACAGACAGAAAACGGGACAGCATTGCATCTGATTGGTTGTGATTGTGTCTCAGCAGCCGGTGCTGTGTGGCCAGCAGCAGGGGTCACAGGTGCAGTGTGGGAGCAAAACAGAGGAAGTGGAGGAGGACTCCAATGAACAGCGGGCTCGGCGGCCAATGAATGCCTTCCTTCTCTTCTGCAAACGCCACCGCTCCCTGGTGCGGCAGGAACATCCCCGCTTGGATAACCGCGGGGCCACCAAGATCCTGGCCGACTGGTGGGCTGTTCTGGAGCCCAAAGAGAAGCAGAAATACACCGACATGGCCAAGGAGGTGACGTGCTCTCTGACTCTTGCACGTGTACTATCCCTTTTTCCCACTCTCTTACAGTAGCACCAAAGTAACTTGACAGTGTAAAACATGACTTTACATTTCTTTTAAAGAACTGGTGCAGCTTTGTTGGTGATAAGCTTTTGGATTGGCTTTATTAGTGTTTAAAAAAGCAGCTTGATATCATACAAAATGCAAAAAAAAGCTCATAGCAAGAGTAAATAGTTGTTCTGCATGAATGTCCGTTTTATTGAAAGACATCATGAAGGCTATTGTGTCTTTGTCTATGTTTAACACGTTAACCTGCAGGAACCTTTGATTGACCAACTGCAAACATCTGCTTGTCCATGCAACAGAAAGTGTTATTAACATTTCAAAACAGCTTTGTTTTGGACATGTTGCTCGTTATAAAATCGTCTTACATTTGTTCTGATCAGAAGTTATAGAAGATGATATCAGGTTTATGCCTCAGAAACATATTTGATGGCATTAAAATGTCCAAAGCATAAACACTACTTTTTGCCAACTATCCCAAATTGCACAAAAGTGAGAATCACAATTATGACTTATAAATCTCCAAATTCATACCTTTTCTATTATTATTATTATTATTATTTGTAAAGGAGTGAGTGAAGGATGGATATTTGTTTAGACAAGGCCATTTTCAATCATTTCTGATCAAACCCTAAACCACATTTTTTATTAAGTTAATTTCTCATATTTATCCACAATATTTCATGTTATCGTAAAATACTTTATTTAGTATTGATTCCTATATGTTTTGATTGTAACTAAATAATGTATGTTCCTTCAGTACAAGGATGCCTTTATGAAGGCAAACCCGGGCTACAAGTGGTGTCCCGCCACCAGCAAGCCAGTGAAGAGCCCCTCTGCTCCCCCGGTCAGCAACCCCCGCAAAAAAGTTTGGTCCTTCTCTTCCAACTCAACCAAGGACTCCCCCACTGCCAAAAAAGTGCCCAAAACTGATGGCATGCCACAGTTAAACTTTGCCATGGCAGGTGTGTATGATAAAATATTGTTTGTTCAGTGACCAAGTGACAACATTTTGGATGGTTCTTTAACTTCTGTTGTTCTTTCAGACCCTACGAAGATGGGAGGCCTAAGCATGCTGCTGTTAGCGGGGGAACATGCCCTTACAAACAGAGAGGTAAGCCCCCCATGGGTGCATCCTTACAATGCTCTCAAGTCAGACCAATCACTGATGCTATTTACATGTGTGTAAATAATGTCTTCTTATTTCAATGTGTGACTAGCCCCAGTATTGTGTTCCACTGCAGATCCCTTCCAGCACTAAACCCAGGTCACCTGACGCAGCCAGCGAAGGGAACTCCTTTCCAGGGGACAAGGAACAGGTGTGTTCTGAGAACGTGTTATATATATATATATACTCTATATACACTATACCCTGATTATTGACGCTGTTATGTCTCTCTTAAGCAGTTCACTGATCTGATTTGACGACACAGAGAATTGTGCAAAGCAAAAAACTAGATGTATACACCATCAGCACAATACCTAGTCCTATGTTGGGTTGCAGTGGCTTGTGGTTGAAAGTAACCAAGTATATATATACATAGGCACTGTACTCAAGTAGAAGTTAAGGTGTATATGTTTCTATTTCAAGAATGATTTGTGATCGATTCGATTTAGAAAAGGGATCCTTACGGAGCCCCTAAAGCAGGGGTGTCAAACTCAAGGCCCGGGGGCCAAATCCGGCCCGCAACTTCATTTCATGTGGCCTGCAAAGAATATAATATGTTTATTATACGGTTAAATGCCGCTTTACAGAAGCACATTGCCCATAAACTACATGTCCCACAATGCATCTCAAATGAGACTTTTTGTTTTTTTTGTTTTTCCAGAATTTGGCTTTTCTTTTTAAATCATTTTGTGACATGCTCACTGAAGAGACTTGCAATTGTTTGCCCCAGACTTCTGCTTTCAGTCGTAGTTAATTATGAAGTTATTACCCTATCCGATAATAATCCAATGCAGAGGCAATAATGTAATAAAATACATTATTTTATATATATTAAATATTTATATATTTATTCTTATATATAAAACATTGACACCCCTGCCCCAAAGGGTCATGAAGAAAAAAAAAAGTATCTTGTGCGCACGATATAGTTTCTCTTGCGCACGCGAAAGTTACCGGTGCGCCAAGTAGGAAGTGGAGAGCATAGGAGACGACCGTTTCATTGCAGACTGTTATGTTTATGTGGGGAAATAGCAGTGCAGACATTATTAGAGATATATTTCAAACTCAGACTTCATTTTAAGGACATTTCGGCCAGAGGTGTAGAGCTATTTGTTTAAGACCAGATTGGCAGGAGAGTCTGCCTTGATCTATGAATTCATGTCCATGACTCTCACGGTATCTGCTGCCCACAGCTGTTTTATAGAAGGAAAGCCTCCTTCATGAAATGGCTGCAGCACCAGGACGTGTAACTCCGCCTCTGAGAAGAGCAGCACCAGCTGCAAAGAGCTGGGCCTTTTACGCACCGCCTTCACTGTGTTTAAGTTCATCAGGAAAGCTAAAGAGCGACCGCAGGCTGCGACGTGTTAACCACACACACCTCTACACACATCAAACTGCCCCATTAGTACGCCATTTTATTCATTTTATTATAAGGAGATGTGTAGAAATTACTTTTCATGGTCATTTGAAAACAAATACCGGTGTCGGACAAACACACCGAATACAAAGCAGAGCTGAGCAGAGCACAAACACACACACATCATGCGCCCTGGTGACCGGATATCTCCTTCATAAAACGAGTAATAGGGGGAATAATCTGGCAGTTTGGGTGTGTGTGTGGTGTGTGTGTGTGTGTGTGTGTGTGTGTGGTGTGTGTGTGTGTGTGTGTGTGTGTGTGTGTGTGTGTGTGTGTGTGTGTGTGTGTGTGTGTGTGTGTGTGTGTGTGTGTGTGTGTGTGGTGTGTGTGTGTGTGTGTGTGTGTGTGTGTGTGTGTGTGTGTGTGTGTGTGTGTGTGTGTGTGTGTGTGTGTGTGTGTGTGTGTGTGTGTGTGTGTGTGTGTGTGTGTGTGTGTGTGTGTGTGTGTGTGGTTAAAACGTAGCAGTCGCTTGTTAGCTGTTCTAATGAAGATAAACACAGTGTAGGCGGTGCGTAAAAGGCACAGCTGGTGCTGCTCTTCTCAGAGGCGGAGTTACACGTCCTGCTGCCTCCTGGTGCTGCAGCGTTTTCATGAAGTGAAAGTGCTCTCCTGTTTTGCCAATCTGGTCTTAAACAAATAGCTCTACACCTCTGGCCGAAATGTCCTTAAAATGAAGTCTGAGTTAGAAATATATCTCAAATAATGTCTGCACTGCTATTTCCCCACATAAACATAACAGTCTGCAATGAAACGGTCGTCTCCTGTGCGCTCCACTTCCTACTTGGCGCAAGAGAGAAAGTATATGGTGCGCACGAGGCACTTTTTTTTAGGCGCCCTGTAGATCCTAGCACGTCAGTGCGTCAATTTTTACAATCGAATAATATATATATTTTTTTTTTTTTATTCTGGAATGAGCTAGTCTTCATAATGACTGCTTTAGCTTTCGATCGTCTCCAATCAAAGGATTCTAACAACAACATTTGTTATAAAAACCAGCACTTATACTTGCACTACACTTTCTCAGTTTTACAAATATTTGAGTGGTTATGAGCTGAACCCACTTTAACACTGCGTTGTTGTTTGATGACCAACAGAATTGACTTGTTTCTGCTCACCCTGTTTTAATCTCCAGATGTTGTCTGGGACAGTACCAAGCAGAGTGCCTGACAGTACTGGAGGCAGTGTTCAGTCTGCCCCCCCCCAACGGGCAGAAGTAAGACTGAAATACAATTCATGAATGATATACCAGTTTCTTCTCTACAAGCTTTCTATAGTTACCTCAGTTTATGACAGATGACATTGATAACAGTAAAAACTACTTTCGTTGTTCAGATCTGTGTACTCCTTCGGTCACTGCAAAAATAAGATTGATAATAATCACAAATTACTGCTTTGTGTAACGAAAATGATCTATATCCAATCAATAAAAAATGCTGAGAAAATGATCTGAAATGCCGTTCTAGTGCCACCTTTAGGCCGAAATGTTCAAACCAACAGAGGCACAGCTTACTGCACTTAATAAGTAAATATTAAGATTATAGTTGCATTTTACCAGTATAATGTTTTTATCTTTACAGGATATTTAACAGGATTTTACACTGCTTAATTTCATTTATTTTCTGGTTTCTCAGTTTATCTCTGTTTTAATACTTTCATTTTATTTTACTACACACATTTTAAATCTTATTGCCTCACTTTTAATAATTGTGTAGGGTTTTAATTAGATTTCCCTCCCAATTTGACCACATTTGATACATTTCTCCTGTTAATATGTGGCTGTGACCATACATCACTGTAGTCATGGTTAAAGCTGTGTCGTTTTACATGTGATGGCGTTCATAGCTGGATTGGAACATTGATTCATGATGATGGTTATCAAGGATGCAATGTTAGCCTCAGTGAGGCCCGGTAACCCAAAGTGAGCCAGACAAGTATTTGATCCTAAAGTAACAGTTAACATTTGTTGTTAAAAATTAATATTGCTAAATAATAATAGTAGTCTCATAAGTGTCCCTCACTGTGTCCTCATTGTGTCCTCAGCCGTCTGTCTCTGCTCCTGAAGGAAAGCCCTGCCCACAGTCTGCTCTGTTCCAGCTCGCCGAGGTAAGGACAGTCTTCACACAGTTCATCTTAAAGAGCCTGTGACAGCCTCCCAACAACTGTTGTGCAATGAAATATTGGGCTACTAGTCATCTCGAACCGTCAGTTTAAAAAAGAAGGTGCGATACCGTTCCGATAAATATCAATAATTTCGAACATCGCGGGGAAATTCCATCGACTCATTTTGAAGTTTTGGGGGAAGCCGGAAGTGACGTCAATGCGGGAACGCTTCACGGTGCGGCGAGAGAGCCAAACACGGACAAAGTGTGTTGTCATGCGTAGAAATGGTGAATTACTGAGTTTAGGCACGTTAATAATGTTTTAATGAAGTTGACTACAGTATATTCATATTTGTCAGTGCTTTCATGTCAATTCGGCGAGCATAAACATAAATGATCGTGGTGAAGATGATGATTAAATTAGGATTACAAATCGGTAGTGAGAGCTGCTGAATTTCCTCCCGTAGGATGTGATATAAAACAAATCGATTATTTTGGTAGTTGTAAACTCAAGTGGATGAAACTACATTTATTAGTGCTTTCATGTCAATTCGGCGAACATATGATACATTAAATGATCGTGAGGATGATGATTAAAAATCGTTCGTTTGAGCCGGTCTGCATTTCCTGATGAGAAAACAAACCGATGCTTTTTGTAGTTGAACACCAACGTGGATTAAACGTGTGTTTTTTTTACCACAATGTTGGGAAATTAATGGATAAAATGCACGGATTATTATTATTATTATTCCCACTCCGATCGGGACACTAGGTCCACCGTTTCCCCGCAGCGAGGCTCCCCCCGTTGACAGTTTACGTGGGCTGGGTGCAGTGGCGGACTGGCCATCGGGACGAATCCCGATGGGCCGGTACCGAAGTGGGCCGGTCGGATAAGTCACTAGCACATCCCCCACTCCCCCCGTTGATAATTTACTAGCGGTACCGAAGTGGGCCGGTCGAGAGTCCCGGGAAGATTTTTAGTCCCAGTCCACCACTTGCTACATGACCGTATGCTCGCCCATATTGACGCACCTAATTCCTAAACTTCTAACAGATACAACATAAAGCGATCCTTCAGCCTCATATGAGCTCTCAGACACGTTCACAATTAAACACAAGCTTGCTGCTGTGTGCGCCATCGTGCATTTACATGCAGATGCTGGGATCCTGAACGGTGCAGCTGGAGCGCTGTGCCCGCAATGACGTCACACGTAATTTGGCGGGACTTGAAGAATCCCCGAGAAGATCCAGAAAATGGTCAACATTGAAGGGCAGATTAATTAATCAAAGTACAAATATCCAAAATCAGTTCAGTAACAGTTTTCAAGAGGACAATATATACTCTTTTTGATGGGTTTGGATGATGGGGGAAACTCGTGTCACAGGCTCTTTAAGTAACACTTTGCAGCTTTTTTAAATAACCATGAGAGCATGCCATTTAGCTGGTGGCACTGTCACATCAGCATTCTATCACCACAGAGATAAGGTGACTTCTAAGTGTCACATCTTCATCTGGAAAACAGTCAATATTTGCTGAAAGCAGACAATGACATTTTGTTACTTTGATCATTTTAAGCCTTATGTATGACTTTGATCCATTTCATACATGTTTCCTTTTATCCATATACTCAACAGCACAGGATATAGTTACAAATGAACTGTATAAATCATAATTAATTGTTTCACAGTAGGTCCACATATAAATATATATATACTGTATATTTGCATAGAAAAAAACAAGATTTGTTAAGGGCACTTAAAAAAAAAAGATTGAAAAAAGCTAGAGATATTACACAATGCAATCAGTAGACATTTTTGATCTATTCAGAAATCAAATATAGGATTTAAATGTAGAGATGTATAATTGGTAGCAGAGACTGTTTTAATGTTACATTTGTCTTTTGTTTGCTAAGATGTGCTTAGCCTCTGAAGCTGGACACATGGACCCAGTGGGGTCTCAGCCTGAGGTCTGCCCCTCCACAGCCA
Organism: Harpagifer antarcticus; assembly: GCA_902827135.1. Lineage (NCBI taxonomy): Eukaryota > Metazoa > Chordata > Actinopteri > Perciformes > Harpagiferidae > Harpagifer > Harpagifer antarcticus. The sequence goes on from CADEHL010000995.1 coordinate 837,543, forward strand.
CCCCTCTGCTAACTGAGATCAAGGAGGAGAGAGCCGACTGGGACGATGGTCCTCCCCCCCCTCAGATATCACTTCTACCTTTGCTTTTCTCTGATGCCATTCCCCCACAATGCAGCAGCCAAAATGCACGTGTCAAAACCAAGAGCACGAAAAAAGAGATGGCCAAGTCAAATGATAATGTTGAGATACCTTCCCCAGCAAAGAAGATCCTCAAGAAGTGTAACCATGCAGAATCAAACGTGGACAGTGTCTTCAGTACAATTGAGGCAGTGGCCAAAGGGGTCTGGAAGGACACCGAGGAGACCCCCAAGAAGAAGATCCAGGGAAGTCCTAGTGCTGGTAACTCAGCTGTGCTCAAAAAGAAGAATAAGCCCAAAGTCAAGACCGTTGTTGAAGAAAAAGAGGAGGAGATGGAGGAAGACAGCGGGCAGTGTGGGCAGACCTCTTCTTCTGAGCTAGAGATGAAGGAAGAGATGGCCGACGTCTGTCCCAAACAAGACGCTGAAGAAGATAGTTTAGGCAGCACGGATCTTCAGAGCAGCATGGAAGAAGCCCTGCACTCCCCCTGCAGCCCCTCACCTTCTAAGCTAAGAGAGGAAGACAAGGGGAAGGAGAGGTCGGGTGAATGGAACTGCGACTCTACCGCAGAGCACCACGGCTCCAGGAAATCAGAGCGGAGCTGCAAAGGCGCCTTGTACAAAACGCTGGTCTCTGAAGGAATGCTGACTTCACTGAGAGCCAACATAGACCGAGGTATCCATTCGAATTCAAGAAAACACCAATGATTACATATATGAGGCATAATCTACAGCTAATGTTACAAGTGTTTTTCATGTAGTTAATTCATATGAATGAATAATAATAATAACACATTTATTTAATATAGCACCTTTCAGAGAAATGCAATTCACAAAGAAAAAAGTTTAAAATAAGACCACAGGAACATGAAGATCATAAAAACATGTGCCAGAAGTTAAGGTCAACATAAAAACAAAGCACAAACAACAAAGAGCCCCAAAAGGAACAAACAAAATGACCTAACTTCACACACATTACACACACACATCTCAAGGAAACACATAGGCCGATGTAAAAAGATGGGTCTTCAGTGGTTGTTTTAAAAGCTTCTACAGAGACTGCAGACCAAATGTCTGCATGGAGGGAGTTCCATAGTGTTGGAGCCACCACTTGAAAGGCACAGTCAGCTTTAGTTTGAAACCAGGCCGTGGGACAGCCATCAGGCCCGGGTCTGAAGATCTAGGGGACATACTGGTGATGTAGGGATGGAGAAGGTCACGCAAGTACTCAGGTGCTTGTCCATGCAGGGCTTTATAAGAAATAACAAGAACCTTAAAAGGAATTCTTAACCGGGAGCAAATATAAAGATCTTAAAATGGGTGTAATGTGAGTCATCCTGCTGGACCTGGCTAACAGTCTTGCAGCAGCATTCTGGACCATTTGGAGACGGTTCAGGGATGAACTGAGACACGTGAAAATGGAGTTACAATAATCCAGCCGGATGATATGAAAGCATGAAGGATCCTTTCAAGCTCTACTTGATCTATTTCTGTTTGTCTGAACTGTTGTTTGTTCATGCATCCTCAGGTAAGCGCGGTGCTTTACGTGCTTCTGATCATGATGCCAACTGGAGTGATGACAGCTGGTCAGTTTCTCAGACGGGACCTAATAATCCCAAAAAGCTGAAAAAGTCCAAGTCCAAAGATGAGAGTTCTCAAGGGTGAGTGACGTCTCCTTCTGTCTAACTGTACCTTTCGTTGTAGCATATATTACAAGCGTTTCAACATGTGCTGAGAATCTTTTTCTCTTTTTGTAAATCTACACCAGTCAGTAGTTACAGAAGCTGCTCACACTTCTCGTGTATTTAGCTCGTGCAATGAAGCAATGTTCACACAGGGTTTTTCTTTTAAGATTTTAAAAAGACATTCCCTGGTCTGGTTCTTCTGATTGTGGCTCTTTGTGCACTATGGGTTTTAATAACGTGCTAGTCACAACCTCTATTATAGAAATGTGAACAAATGGTGAATCCAAGATCACAGAACTCATTGAGAAGTTTGTCTCTGATTGCGACCCAGAGTAAATCCATGGATCAGCTTGAGTCTCCACCTCTGGGTCAACCAGCCAGCTAGCAGAATGCAGTAACAACAGACTAGTCCCATTTCTAAAGCAAAATGGCCTGTGTAAAGTTAAAATGGTGATATGTACAGGTCAGTGATCTAATCCTGTCTGTCACCTGCATGTCTGGATGCTTTCAATTATTATTAAATCGCTAACAACCTACTGCGCCTCCAGTCATAGAAATCCCACCAGTTGATGACACTTTGCATTTTAACAGTATCAGAGACTTACTGAGAAAAAATCTATTGCTGACCTGATGGTCAAATTAAAAACAGATTATTAACACCGACATCCAGGCAACTAATGTGATGAAGGAAAACAAGAAATGAAGAAACGCACACTAAGAGAAAGAACACACTAATGATGTCATGTTGCAGGGGATTTCTATTAAACATGTATTCAACCGTTTCCTTGCCATTTCTTAGTGTAAAAGGATAACAGGCATTCAGAAATGGCCCATTGAGTAGTTTGTGTAAACAACCTAATTACCATCAAATATTGTTTAGCGATAATAATATTGAATAAAAAATGGTTCAAGCCGCAGGTGATGAATGGGTTTCCTGCACCAGACCTCTGTATTTACCAAATGCACTCATAATATTCTGTCCTGTTAAAATCAGCCTTTCTGCTTCTACTGTCTTGATTATTTTTCTAAAGTTAATGAATCATTTCTTCAGGTAATGTATTATACTTAACCTAAACGTTGCATGAAGAAAACATGTACCGTTGATACGCAAACTATGCTCCACACATTCTGAATGGATTCTCCGTAGTGCGTGTAATTGAGAAGGAAGGTGATCCTCTGTCTGCCTGCAGGACCAAGATACTGCTTTGTGTTCATTGTTAGGCGATTGATTAAATGCTCACTTGTGTGAACTCTAAACTCTGCTCGTCAGCCTGGGGAAACTGGAGGAGGAGTTTGAAAGGAAGTTTAACAGCCTGCCACAGTATAGCCCAATGACATTTGATAAGAAGGGGACTACTGTCGTAAAGAAGAAGAAGACTGACAGCCCCAGCGTCCAAGAGGAAGTCTCTAAAGCCGGGAAAGGTAAAAACAACAATAAACCAAAACAATGAATGTTGTTTAATACGCTTTCATCTCATCCATGTCCCACTTGGCACCTGTTTTTAGAATCATGTTCCGAGCATGTTTTCCTCTTGCTAAATAACATAACATTGCCATGCTCCTTTTTTCTTATCTTTTTCTTATCGTATCAGGATCATCTCCATCTCAGAAAAAGACTTCATTCCACAAGATTGTTAGGAAGCAAAAACACAAAAAGGAGAAACCAGGTGCAGTGGACAAAGGTGAACTAGAATGTTAATCTTTGAGCATAATGACGTAGGAATATTTGTTTTATAGCTATATTGCCGATTCCTCTTACAGTTGCTTATTCTTACATTTATAAAAAAAAAAAATGTCTTCATTATTGCTTTAAAATATCCTTTGGTGAGAAAAACGACTTACATTTTCAGAATGTACCTTTACAGCCCCAAAAAGGTCCTTAATTTGCAGTAAATAAGGCTGGAACAACTCTGTCATTCATGTTATACACTCACATGATTCAACTCTCACTCTTCATACAATATGTGCAGAGGTCAAGTCATTGAATTGTCCTCTGACCTTTTCCCAACCACAGGGGCACTGAGTGATTCCACCATGCTGGATTCAGCTGCAAAAGCCAAATCATGTGCCCCCGTTGCCATAATGTGCCCGGATGTCCAGGGAACCAATAGTATGGAGATGCTTGTTGGTAGCCAGAAGAGAAAGGCAAGAAAGACCAAGATCACACACTTGGTGCGCACAGCTGATGGCAGTGTGTCTCCTGCTGAGGGTGAGTGATGATATTGATGAGTGTTGGATTATAGGGTCTGTCTCGTGTCTAAAGAGTCCAAGGTTTGATTACCACTGTATGCTAAAAAAGCATTTGAAACATCATGAAAACACAATTAAACACAATTAAACTTTAAAGGTGCATGGTCACTACTGTCATGTTTGATGAAAGAATACAAACCACAATGTGTTGCCTCCTGTTTAGACTGCAAGCATGTCAGAGATGTTTTTCACTTGTCTCAAGCAACAGGTAAGAACTGAGACACCTCGCAGACTCAATGGCCTAGAAACATGGACCATTGTAAACATAGCCACTACATTAGGTCAGGAGAGACTTTGTGGGGATAACAAGTTTGATAAAGAGGACTCATTTCTGGAACTGTTGGATGGCACATGGCTGTACAGAAGCTGCGCTAGAAACCAATGGGATTTTTTTGGATTATTGAATGCCATCATGCGTCGTGCGGTAAGAGCTGCTAGACTAGCCGAGGTAGAACTACTAGCTGAGGGTGGCCTTCCCCCTGCACAGTCGAGTCCAGCCCAGCCTACCCATCCTAGGTGTTGGGCCGCAGAGGCCACATCCAGATGACGATGTGGTCTCGATGGCAGCTTCAGCCACTCATTTGAATGAGTATGACGAGGAGAGCCCATCCCATGCTTCTGGGCCTGGCTCCTGTACCTCAGCTCATGGATCCTCGGAGGGGGCAGATGATGGCTGGGTGCCGTCATTCGCATGGCACTGGCTCGCCAGCAGCTGGATGTACGGCAGCCAGAAACAGCGCCTGCCAGTGTGTTCTTCAGACGCACTCAGGCACCCGCCACCTTTACCGTTCCTCCCTCTTGTGAGTATCTGAGGGAGTTACATGCATGCTGGAGGGACACTAAGGCTCTTTCCCGTCCTACGTCCGATGGCCGAGTCCTGGCAGCCATGCAGGATGCGGCAAGATTCGGCCTTCACCACATGCCGGTAGTTGAGCCTCCCATTGCTTCCCTCATAGTTTCCCCTGACGAAGCTCTGAGGTCAGAGGCCAGGTGCCCTCGACCCCAATGTCGGGTCACTGATGACCTGCTCACTAAGGCTTATGATACAGACTCGTCGCCAGGTTTGGCTGGCACAGTCACCCTTATCAGAGGCATGTAGGAGGACTCTCCGTGCTGTCCCAGTGGAGCCGGGGGAGCTCTCAGCTCTTCGCAGAGACATGCCCCCCCCCCCCCCCGGTAGGCCTAGAGGTTCCACGTCTGCCTCCCGAGGCTGCTCTCATCCACCCGCTCACCCCGGTGCCCACCATGGGCCTCAGCGTCCCACGAGGGGGCCGGCCCGCTACCAGCGCAGTCAAGGCATCCTCGGCATCCGGTGCCTAACCGTCGCCCCCCCAGACCCTCCAGAGGCCGGGGGGGCAAGGTACTGAGGGTCTGGGGCCGGCTGTCGGTTATTTCTCCAAGCAGCAGCTCAACTACTGGGTAGCTCAAGCTTCAGACCCCAGGGTGGTTTCCACCTTAACCCAAGGGTACAAGCTTCAGTTCCGACGCCGGCCCCCAGCCTTCAGCCGGGTCAAAATGACCACCATAAGTGACCTGGCAAAAGAAATCGCCCTAAACCAGGAAGTGTCAGTCCTTCTTGCCAAGAGTGCAATCAAGCCTGTGGACCCAATCTCACCTACTCGACGTACTTCCTGGTAAGGAAGAAAGACGGTGGACTTCGCCCAATCCACGATCTGAGGGGACTCAACAAGTTCCTAAATATTTTGACCTTTCCATATGCTAAGCACAGCGGACGTTCTTCGTACCGTTGCCAGGGGGGAATGGTTCACGTCCGTAGACTTAAAGGACGCTTATTTTCATGTGTCTATTGTGCCTCATCACAGGCAGTTTCTTCGCTTTGCCTTCAGAGGCTGTCATTTCCAGTTCAGGGTGCTCCCATTCGGACTCTCCCTCTCCCCAGGGGTGTTCACCAGGTGTGTCGCGGCAGCCCTCTCGCCCCTGCAGTCTCAGGGTATGAAGATTCTGCCATTCTTAGACGACTGGTTGATCTGTGCACCATCTCGGTTGCAGGGAAGTCTTGAGGTTTGGATTGCAAAAAGTTGTTGATTGTCATTACTCTTTTTTTCTTGAACTAATCAACCCTTTATGGGCTGTATTTTAAGAACAGAATATATACTGTAAAGGAGAGCTTACTAGCTAGAGACACAATCCGCTAAATAAAGCCACAGGTTTAATACAATTGTTTCCTTAACACATTATTGAAACCTTAGTAATGAATATTTGTGATATCATACTTAGGACATGTTTTAGTTTGTCCTTTCTTTATGTTTGGATGGGGTGTAATTGAAAGAACTCTCTAAGTCACTCTGAAAGCTACAAACAATTGTGTTCTTTTTGTGTGTTTTTACAGAGGACAAAATGTGGGACCAGAACCACGAAGAGGATAAGAAGCCATTACCCCAACAGATTTTATGCAATGTCAAGGGTTGCTACAGTAATCCCAGAGCACAGGAGGCGGAGAGGAGCGCTGCAGCACCAGAGCTGCCTGCTTTCTTCAGCCTGGCAGCCCTGGCTGAGGTAGCAGCCATGGAAAATGTTCACAGGTAGACTCCGTTTGGACTTATTTTTCTCACTGTTCTAAGATATCCTGGAGTCATTAGTCAATAGTGTGCTTTTATCACATCACTCCCTGTGAGCCCATACATGATAATGTCAACTAAAAGAAGATGTTATAGGCTGTAGAAATACTTAGTGACAATATTATGCTGATAGTTCGCAAACGTTTTCCTGTTTAGGACATGATTTTGTGGATTGTCTTCACCTGTTGGTGAATGTTATTATCTAACTAAATGCCTTTGCTCTGATGTCCCATGTGATCCTTTACATTAGACCAGATGCAGGAAACTACTCATAAGAACATATTTGTTGTATGATTAAAGAGAAGTTGTCGCAGACACAGATGTATTCATACTGACTCACCAGTCATGTGCAGTCTGATCTTAATGTGAGGTTTGGAGTCAAAATACACAAAAGTAAAAAAAAAGAAGCCAATCCTCATCATCTGTTGTTCTCCTATAGTAGCACCCATCACAATTGAGACACTGCACTTTAACTCAGTTGGTAAAGCACTTGTTAGTAAAGCCTTGTATATTTTCTCGATGCACAAAGTCTTCAGTCTCCTTTTTTGACATTTTCAGAGGCCAGAGAGGCTTGGCTGAGAACCAGAAGAAAGAGCTTAGCCAGACTCCAGTCCTCATCTCCTGCGCCGACCAGTGAAGTGTTCTGCTGTGAGGAGAAGCCACAACATGGCTCTGGCAGTGGTGGTAACCCTACACTGCAGGGAGACTTACTGGGGGAAGCTTTGGACAAACTCCACCTTACCCTTGTGTTGAATTTGCTTGAGCTTGGGTTTTAGTGGGTAAAAAGCGCTCTCCTCGCTATCTCAGTGTTTTTCCCGAATGCCTCCCTTTGGCTTGAGGGAGGGTGCCTTTCTGAACTTCTCCAACCCCCTTAGATACTCTGTTTGGCCCTGTGGAGGAACCAAGCTGTCCCCCATTGCATGGCTTCCCTTATAGAGATGGTTGTCATGGGTTTATTGTACACCGTTTTGTCCAATAGAGGCTCTTTTTAAGGTCAAGTATTGCGATTTTAAACAATTGCATTTTATTAGGTAGGGCAAAAAACCCAACACTGCATTCCTTTTATAGACAAACACAGCTTTCTGTCACCTTTTTACCTCACACACATGCCTACTGAAGAGTTCCCTCCACCTCTGGTAGAATACCTCTGTATTTGAACAGTTCTTATCCCTCCCATTCCTTCCAGCTTCAACCCAAAATGACTGTAACCAGGGTAAATGATCATGGTGGATCGACTTTTATTACCAACTACTTGCTTAGTGTTTTCCTGTGGTACACTTATCTGGTGTACTCAAACTACAAAGAAATGATGGTTGAGTATTTGTATGTAAGATATGATGCTACTGTAAAACAGTATGTGGTAGCTATGATTAATCATGTTAGACTGAATGTGTAAGAGTAAACCTGTTCTTACCTTTGCTTCTGAACTAGAGCTGACTAGGGTTAGGGTGTTTGTCTGTCCTGCTTATCCTTTAGTCGTAGATGCGCAGTGTCCCTTTCAGGCTTCTGAGACAGTAGCTCAGCTTCAACACTTCTTTTTGTGATGGGGGGGTGTGTGAAAGTGATCCAAATATAGCCTTAACCCTCCCACCTAGACCCTCCTACCCAGGCCTAGAACCAGCTTTCTGCTCAATGCCATTACAGTCCTAAAGTCAGTGAAAACATTTTTCTTTGAATATATCTTTTTTTTTTTTATTGAATAGTGAAAAGCAGTTTTATCGATAGATCTTATTGCAGTTTGCGTAGCAATTAGAAAGGTTCATTCATGTGTGTATTGAATTGTAGCTGAAGTTTGGGTTGCTCTTGAAAGGGTTACACATGCCTTGTCTCCACCAGTTGCAGTGTTCTTCAAACAGCTCTTGATAGTATCTCCTGTGTCCTCGGGCGTGGCTAAAGCCAGCCACAGACCCCATCAGGAAACTGCACCCGTTTTCTAGTTTGTTGGAATATTTGTTTCATGCAATTGTTTTCTACTACATGTCTCATATAATGAGCTATTTGGAAAAAACACAATACAGAGATGAAATGTTATTTGTTTTATGATTCTTTGTGGAAAAAAATATAGTAAAAATCCAACCAGGCTATGTTCCTTAAAGAGCTAATGGAGACAAGGCATTTGATAACAGTGTCCTCTTTCTCTGTCCTATCAGCCTTTTGAGATTGTTTTGCTAAGTAATGGTCTACTCAGAGGTCCAATATAATCAATGTTTTGATTTTTAGAAGTATTTATATTGAGATGCAACTTGTGTGTTTATTTTTGGCTTTGTTTTGTTAGTGTTTATTCAAAATCATTCCATTTCCACGCCTCTGTCTTGGACATACTTTGGTTTACAGTTAATCAGCTGTAGTAGTGACGAGGATGAGGATGAATGCAGTACCCCTGAGGGGCTTTGTCTTCTCAAGGCTTGCTGCCACACAGAGGGTAACTGCCACACAGAGGGTAACTGCCACACAGAGGGTAACTGCCCAGCAATACTCCTCAGCTTCTGAAGCCCAGCCTTTTGTTCCTCTGCGTAGATCAATACTTCATCTATCACATTTTAGATCCACATTTATGACTTTTATAGCGCTTTGTTTTCTATTTAATTGTTCTTCTGTTGAAGTGTTTATAATGCTCTAGGTTCTCTTTGTGCTTTTTCCTCTGAGGTAAAGTTTACTGGATTAAGAATGTTGTCAAAAGATCAAGTTCATAGACTATGAATGCATCTATGCTTACCTGCTAAGCAAACAGGCACTGAGATCAAATGCAGTCTCCTTTCTCCTCTGGAGGTGTGTATCTGACTGCGACTGCAGCACCATTCCCTGGATATGGTTTAAGGTTGTGTTCAAGGTCCTGTCAGAATCTTAAAGACAGGCAAACAGAGAAATGAATGGGATTTCCAGAACTCGTGCATCTTGAAATAGAGCATGTTTGCTATATCAACACATTGTTACTAATAGCATTCTGTAGGCCCTTGCGTGCAAATAGTACAGGACATGCAACAAATCTACAATTCCTCACTAAATTAGTTCCTAATAACCAACTAACTCCAAATATGTTCCAGTTAAGCTGAAGGGAATCACTTTTTGCTTTACGATAATCTTACTAATGAAATGGTATATCTATTTTTTCAGATATGAGAAAGTGACATGAAGGATGATTGCATCCCAGCAGTAAACTGTATAGTTCTTCCACTGGTGGACATCAGTGTCATTCTTTGCAAAGACAAAGAAATTGTCTTCCCCCAAGAAAGAGATATATTTGCTTATAGCAAGTGAGTTTATTAACATTTGCCAAAGAAAAGGTCAATTCAATGGAAACCCTGTCTTAACTAAGAAGGCTGTCAAAGCAGTTGCATTTCCTATGTGTGTAAATCTTCAGGTAACAATATCAGCACAATTCACCCTGTGTATCTCATGGGACTTAGTGGTGTGGAGCCAAGAGGGCACTGCTCAATGCCTCTTCTAATACACAGGACCTTAGCACCAAAACGATCATGGTCTTTGAAGAAAAAAAGTCATTCTTACCCACTCTATGTAAATTATGCATTTTAACTATATGCGAGAGTCCAGTCAATAACAAATCCATACATCAATAAGGAGCCATAATACTGTCATTTCCCATCCCCTCACTTTTTCTATCCAGAAAAATGCTTCGATAGAGTTGATATTCCTATATTAGTTACCTAAATGACTACAATACCCTTTTGTGCTAGTACTGTCTACTTGAATGTAATCATTTTGTACCTGTATTTTTCTAATTCAGTCTTGATTGTACTGTATGTATGCTATAATGGTATACTGTTCCTTAGGTGCATAGTTCCACAACTAACAGTTCTCATGACAGGATAGCTGCTGTGCTGCGAACTCATTGGAAATGTATGGAGGTGTTTAAGTCCAAAGGACTTACTGTACCATGTGAGCATCGATGAGACAACCGAGTTATTCTTTAAGAGTGCTGGGACAAAAGCTTTCCCTGCTTTCTTACTTCTTTTTCCTTTGCAGTAAAGTGGAAGCTTGATCAGGACAGTTTATTAAACAAGGACGCTCCTGCAATCACATAGAACTATTGAATGCTTGAGTTTCAACTTATTTATTTCTGTTCCTTTTTAAAGGTTTAGTTGAATAAATAAACGATGAAATATATAAAACTGAATATGCATCTATTTATACCTAAACATGTATAAGATGATCAACCATTTAGTGGAATGTAGATCATGGCTTCCTTTATCCTTTGTTTTTAGAGTTGAAGAGGTCAGATCTTTGTGAGTCTCTTTCCACTGATCAACATGTGCTTGATCTAATTGATGCTACTGGTAATCTTGTTTCTTCTTCATTGTTACAGCCCAGTGGTTAAATGCAGCCTTGCCTTACTGGAACCCAAGCTTAGTGAGGGATCCCCCCCCCCCCCCCCCCCCCCCCCCACAACTCCTATGTCGTTACACTGTTTGCTGATGCAACTATTATTCCTTTTACACTTTCTGCTGACGCAACTATTACTTGTTGAACACCTATTAAAATGACCTCTGTTGCATCTGTGTGAAAATATTGGTTGTTAATGCTGCTTTGTTAAAAAAGAAACATTGATAGTCTCAATGAGTAACATGTGCACCTGAACTTAAACATGGACCCGGGTCATTCCTCACAGGGTTCTGGTGTAGTGTACATTGAGGCCGTGAATGGTAGAACATAATAGATCATCCACAACACACTCAAACTCTAATTGAACCTCCTGCTTCAACCCCAAAAGTAAGAAGGATCGGGCCCCTTTGGCGAAGTCCCTCCCCTTCCGGTGGACCTCCATGGGATCTTAGGGTCCTTCTCACTTCGGTTAAATGGATTCCTTGCGTCCCTCACTTGCGTCGTTTCCCTGCGACTAGTCCCTCCCACCAGGGAAGCATGGAGAGACGCAAGGAAACCACGAGAAGGAGGGAAATGAGTTTTAAGAGCAATGGGACGTCCTTTCCTCCGGAGCGTCACGTGAAGCGATGTCCGTTTGTGATGACGCCGCACAGCTGATCGTCTGACATCAGCTCTGTCCCCGTTGTTTTCACACACACCCCCGCCTCTGTTAGTACACATTTACCGACACAAACATTTGTATCATCTGTTGTAGACCCAAATACATTAAATAAAATAAGAACTCATTCTCAAAAAAGATAAACGCCATTCTTAAAATGTATAAACGAACAATAGTTTGATTAATATTGATCAGAGTGCACAATAGAAATAAAATAATTGAGAGAAGAAAAAGAGATATATTATCTATCAAAACCCAGTTAGATTAACATTCATTGGATTGCACACTTTGTTTGTTTGTGTGGATATGTAGCGCATTAACATTTTAATAGCACTTAATGACTGACTGAATGGAAATGACAATAAATGAAAATGTAAAACGAAAAAAGCGATCATGAAAATGTTTCCAAAAAATGAATAAAATGATTTTTGACCACTTTGTTGTTCAGATATATCACATATTTGTAACTAAATGAAACATGAATTGAAACAAAACACGGTATAAACTGAGGAGTGACTCCCGTGAGGTTCATGTATTTTCTTCACTCTGCTCTCATGTCAAGAAGCATCAGATCAGTGCATGCGCTGCATCGTCCAATCAGTGAGCGATACACAGTAAGGGGCGGGGCGAGTGTCTGAGGATGTCATCGGAGGATGGTCTGGTGGTTCCTCGGTTATCGCTCCTCCATTATCGCTCCTCGGTTATAGCTCCTCCATTATCGCTCCTCGATCCTCGGTCCTCCGGCAAAAATAAGGCCATTGGGACGCTACTCAAGATGGCGCAGACAAATCAACTTCCGGTGAGACAGAGGAGCGAGGAAATGAAAAATAAGATAAGTGAGAAGGGCCCATAGCCTCATCCCAATACCCCTCCTCGACTCCTCCTTTCCCTCACTCGCTTCCCTTCTTTGCGTCTTAGCTCCGCCTCCGTAAGATGCGAGCGAGAGACACGAGGAGGTGACGCGAGGTCAGAGGAGTCCTCAGGTATTCATTGGGATGTCCTCGTTCACTCAAACGTCACTCTTAAACGACGTCTGTTAATGGTGACATGTGCACAGCTGTATCCCCTCTCATCGGGCTTAACTGAATAACCCCTTAGAACCGGCCCATTTGTTGTTAAATATTTAAATGAATGAATCTTTCTCTTGTTAGTCAAGGAATTCAATGTATGATGGTTGGTCCTGCTTTTGTGTTCCGTTTTGGTGTAAAATGTAGCCTATGTGGTGACCACCTATTTAACTACTGGGACATCATTCATACATGGAACTACAGTTGGGGGTATTGTTCCCGCACGGACATGTTATGTGTTTCCTATATATGTTGTGTGCCCTCCCGGTTCTTCCTCTTGTCGACCCGGGCTGCGACCCGACAACATGTCCTGTGCAGCTCCGTATTAAAGTACCCTTTTTGCACCTTCGATGCACCGCCTCCGACTCCCATATCTCCTGGCACTACACTGGTGACTCTGACACATCTGGGGAAGTTTCCGGGACGAAGCCGAACACGGCAAAAGGAACTCAGGTTCCTTTCTCGAAATGCCGGGGATTTTTTGGAGACGTCCGTGGCTGCCACCGGCACGCGGACTGAGGCTCGGTGCGTGCTCCGCAGAAGGCTGGAGACGTTGCTCGCCGTTCCCGCATCGGGGGGACGATGCACGACCTGCTGGGTCGACCAGCAACCCCATGGCTACCTCATGGGGCTGTTTCTTCGGGGCGTGCGGCTGCACGTCCCAGCGGCGCTAGCTAACCACGACTAGCAGCTATCCACGTGGGGCTAACGACGGCTAGCAGCTACCGACGGCTGCCAGCTAACGGCCTCAGCTAACGGCTAGCTGCTAACGGCTATCGACCTTTTTTTTCTGGTGCCTGAGAGGAGGTTTGACCATGTCTGGTTGGCCTCGTGTGAATCCTCTCACTATTTCGCCCACCTGTTTTTTGACCGTGGACAGTACGGCCCTTTTTGAGCTTTTTCTGGTGCCTGAGAGGAGGTTCGACCATGTCTGGTCGGCCTCGTGTGGACACTCTCACCTGTTTCACCACCTCGACGGCGGCTCCAGACGCCACTCACGCTCATCGACGCCTGGGTGGTGCACTCCTGGACCCCGTCTCGCCTCGGCGGTTTCGGACGTGCCTATGCCTTCATCGGCCCGTGGGTGGCGCGCTCCGGGACCCTGCCTGGCCTCTCTTCTTACCGCGGCTCACGGTTCACCTCGACGGCGGTTCCAGACGCCACTCACGTTCATCGACGCCTGGGTGGTGCACTCCTGGACCCCGTCTCGCCTCGACTGTTTCGGACGTTCCCATGCCTTCATCGGCCCGTGGGTGGCGCGCTCCGGAGCCTGTCTGGTCTTTTCCTTCGCCTCGGCGGTTTCGGACGTCCCCATGCCTTCATCGGCCCGTAGGTGGCGCGCTCCGGGACCCTGCCTGGCCTCTCCCCTGTCCACGGCTCCTTCCTCCCGGGGATGCTGCTCCTGCCCCCCGGGGACCCTGCTCCTGCCCCCCGGGGACCTGGCTCCTTCCTCCCGGGGATGCTGCTCCTGCCCCCCGGGGACCCGGTTCTTTCCCCCCGAGGACTTTGTGCCCGCTGCCGTTGTGCCCTCGCCTGCGGCCGGGCAGCGCTCCTCCCTGCTGGGGACCACCGGGATATTCACGCCGTCCCCACGTCGCAGCACTGCGGCCCCCTTACGACGCCTACTGCGGCCCCGTTCCGGCCCGTCTCCCACCCCCGGTGAGGATGCCCTCGCCCTCGTTAGGGCCCCTGCCCTCGCCCTCGTTAGGGCCCCTGCCCTCGCCTGCGGCCGGGCAGCGCTCCTCCCTGCTGGGGACCACCGGGATATTCACGCCGTCCCCACGTCGCAGCACTGCGGCCCCCTTACGACGCCTACTGCGGCCCCGTTCCGGCCCGTCTCCCACCCCCGGTGAGGATGCCCTCGCCCTCGTTAAAGCCCCTACCCTCTCCTGCGGCCCCCTTCCGACGGCCCGTTCCATGGCCCGGCCCCACCCTCCTCGGCCCCTGTGGTGCTTCCTCCACGGACGTGGGGATATATTTTTCTTTCCATGTTTGAATTCTGGGGGGGGCTTGTGTGGTGACCACCTATTTAACTACTGGGACATCATTCATACATGGAACTACAGTTGGGGGTATTGTTCCCGCACGGACATGTTATGTGTTTCCTATATATGTTGTGTGCCCTCCCGGTTCTTCCTCTTGTCGACCCGGGCTGCGACCCGACAACATGTCCTGTGCAGCTCCGTATTAAAGTACCCTTTTTGCACCTTCGATGCACCGCCTCCGACTCCCATATCTCCTGGCACTACACCTACATTTAAATACATATATAATTATAGAAATGTGAATGCCTTTTAGAAATGAATTGCACATTTTCGTGACGTTCCAGACCTAGCTCAGGCTAAGAAGCTAAGCTAACATGCTCTCAGTACTAAGCTAACAACCTATGCTAACAACACAGTCTATGCTAACAACCCAGCTGGCAGTCACCGCTCCTCGTTCCCGCATATTCTGAAGGTAAGATACCCTGTAACTTTACAAAACTTGTCCTTTTGATTTAAATGTTCTTGAACCTACACTATACAATTGTTTTTTAAGTGCTTCACCGTTTTTCAAATATAAATGTCATTTGTAACTAAACTTTGTAAACTAGCAGAGATATGGCCAGTGTTGCGTGAATTAAATGTAATTAATGAAATATGACTGTAGAAAAAGAAAGGTGCTTTTATATTGATTAAACCATTTTTATTTCTTTCAGCATTAAGATAAAAGAAGATGGCAACCTCCTCCACGCCAAACTGCACAACCTGTAAGTTGATGGTCCTGGCTTACTTTACATGACTTCAGATGGTTGACATTATACACAAACATACTATACATATATGTATATATATATATATATATATACATGTGTGCACAATTGTAGATAACAGCACACAGTATATATATATATATATATATATATATATATATATATATAAACTGTGTGCTGTTAATCTGTTTTTTGAGGTTTTGCTCTCTTGTTACTTTTAACCATACAGGTGTGATTTCATAGTTATTTTGTATGTTATTGTCAAAGGAACAAAATGAGCAACCCTTTATACTTACTTTGATATTCCTCATTATCTGAAGCATTTGTTACTCTCATTTATTTTCCTCCCATAGTGACTGTATGGATAATCGGAGACAGCTATGTCCGGCGTGGAGCCCAGAGAGCTACAGAGACCATCGGCAGCAACCTTGGCCTCGACCTGAGGGTGTGCTGGTTCGGTTGGGGTGGACTGCGCTGGAGAGGAAGAGCAGTCCCGGATGTCCTCCTCATCGACTGTGGCGGCAATGACTTGGGGGATGTGCCCAGTGTTCAGTTGCTGAACCAGATGAAGGAGGACCTGCACCAGCTTCACCATCGGCACCCTGGCATGAAGATCATGTTCTCCCAGATCAACCAGAGGCGCCGGTGGAGGGCTGGTGCAAATCCTGTCAAAATGGACAAGGCCCGGAAGTTTGTTAACAATGTTATGGCTACTTTTGTTCATAGCCTAAATTGTGTCATTGTTGACCACTCCAACATTAGACATGACAGTCCTGGGCTTTTTTTGCGAGATAGAGTTCATTTCACCCCTAGGGGAAATGATATTTTTTTAAAGTCACTAGCCAATTGCCTGAAAGACCACCTCCAAAGACTGTGAACTGCTAAAATGTCAGTATCACTGTTTTTGGATTTGGCCTTTAGAGTATGTATTCTAAGGCCCTTGCTAAGCCCAGACTGTCATGGCTAATGTTGAGTTAGATATTACATCTGTAGCCATAACACTGTTAACATGGCTGCTCTTCCTCTTCCCCACATCCCCCCCCCCCTCATCCCCCAATGGACTCTGTAGCTCTCCAGGCCCATGTCTGTCAAACCTTTTATTTTGTATTTGTTATGATGTTTTTTGTTATTTTATTTGTTAAAATAATTCTGTATTTATGTAAATATTGAAAATAATATTGAAAATGACATTCATATTTTCACTTCTTTTGTCTACTGCTTACTGAAAATGTTAGCTATCACATCCAAATGGGACTATCAAATGAAAGGATAAGCTTACCATACAATACAGAAAACATTACACATTAAGGCTCAAATCTTTTCCCAAGCCGTAGCCGTCTGAAAAGAGTCCCAAGTTTAAAAACACAATGAATACTACGCTGTCATTTATCAGTGACGATGCAAACACCAAGAAGGTCTCCCCTAATCCCATGTACTCTGGAACTATGTCATAAGCATACCATACAATGTAATTATGAAGTGCAATACCCACAATCCCTTTGTTACAGGGTCGTAACGTCACAGAAGATAATACCTTTTAGAGAGTTTCCAAATTGTTCAGTATGCAGATAAATATTTCTATTTTTTTACAATAGAAACATTTTTCTCCATAAATGTTCCCACATGAGCATCAACTTTAAATCTTTTGTCAACAAATAAAAAACATCTTAATTTCCTTTACGACAACATTTTGTTTATAACACCACTACATTAACAATAAGCATAGGGAAATGATAAATGTCAACATTTAAGATTGTGCTTTTACTCTTTATTTAATCAGATCTATTTCACATTGAAAAAGTGATAAACACACACTGAAAGGTACATCTTGCATTTTATGAAAAGTAAAGGTTACGAATCATTTTATGACTTAAGTACACTAGAAAATAAATTAAAGATGTGCAACAACTGTATCAGTAATTAAAATGATATAACTTATGTACAGGGTTTGGAGGGCTACTTGCCAAAAACACAGCCAGTAACTTCATGTGAGTATCAAGATATAAAAGTAATGTAACCTGATGACTTTTGGATTACCTCAATATCAAATGCAATGCAAATAAACACAGGAGAGAAGAAATATGAATATGATTTGTTTACTTAAATGTATAATATAATACCATAAAGCAGATTCAGGCAGTAGGTGTATAGATTCACAATTAAAGTATTAGCCTACAGAACAGTTCCGCTTCCAGAGAAGAGATACAATTTGATCATTTTACAACAAACAGCTCTTTTTAGGTTTTGAATAAGATTGTAATCCTGATTTTCCCTATTATTAAAAAGAAGTAAAACAAATCTCATTACATATTTTCCTATGTAACTAAGGATTACACTTTCCTTTTTTTCTATACGATCTTGATTCGTGTTAGATGTAATCCATTACTACCTAAGCCAATAAAAGTCATAACTTTTGGAAAATTGTCTCAAGTTATAAGTTATGCCTTCAATCTCTTTCACGTGGAGAAGACATCACATTGGCCGAGGCGTTGCTACTTCCCTCAAGCGTCCTACATGAAAGAAAGATCACATGTTAAACATGTGTGCACAAACTATTCAGTATGACCCGTCTTAGTTTAAAGCCCAAGTGTAAGAGTGAACAGAGGCGGAGTCTGCCTGCTTTCCAATTTGTTTTGTTTGTTGGCTGCTGCTACCCAAACCAACATCCTCACAAGCATTGACTGTTGGAATGTCATTCTGCTCCACATGTGGAACAACAAAGGCTTCTTCAGGTCTTGTATCATAATGATATTATGTATGATATATTGCTCTGATCAGCAGCAAGACTGTTTTCACCACTACCATGGTCTACATCTGCAACCTCCTCATTGCTATTAACAGTCGAACTAGGACTGTTACTTACCTCGTCATTGCTACTCACCCTGCTTTTCCTTCTAGGCTGTTGTTCTTTGCCATTGGTGAAATAGAAAATGGTGGGCACTGCAGTGTTTTTCAGGCATCTCCTTCCCTAATAAAAATAATAAACAAAAACACATAAAATAACTTTTTGAGGTCTGTAGATATTCAACTTTCTTTTGAATAATGTTGTTTTAAATTTAAGAGTGCATTATAAAAGACAATAGAGAGCCAACATGTTAACTATGCAGTTAATCCATTCAACAATTGTGTGTTTCCAAGATTCAGATTCAAAGGATTTATGTCATAGCACATAGGCTACAGTGTAGGAATGGCAATGCAAATCTTCTGTCCCGAGCTCCTCCAACGATGCAACATAGTTATATAAGACATAAAACAATGAAATACATTCAAAATTAAATTAAGAATAATAAATTAGTGCAGGCAGAAATCTATATACACGTAAATATAATAAGACATATGCAAGAACAGAATGTAAAGATAAATATTGTATAGTAAAATGAAATAAATCCTTTTTTTTACAGTGATAGCTGTTAAGATAAATAAGTTATAAGATGACAACAGATGAATGAATGTTGCTATTAAAATAATGTAAAAAAAGGTAATATAATTCATCTGTTTTTAACATAGAGTATGTGGGGAAATGGCAATTCTCTATCTATGATAAAGAGTCTTTGCATAAATTGAAGAGAAATGTGATGGTTTGCAAAAAAATTCGATTTCTATGTTTCTATACTTAACTGGCAAAATCTTAATTTGGCCTTTAATCAAAAGAACATT
The DNA here is from genome assembly GCA_902827135.1 of Harpagifer antarcticus. Taxonomy (NCBI): domain Eukaryota; kingdom Metazoa; phylum Chordata; class Actinopteri; order Perciformes; family Harpagiferidae; genus Harpagifer; species Harpagifer antarcticus. The sequence goes on from CADEHL010000995.1 coordinate 856,609, forward strand.
ACTCATCACTGATGTGCAAGCTGTGCCATAACAATTATTTAGCATTGTATGATGTATAACATGTATTTAATTAGTAACAACAATTTACACTCACAAATGGAACCAAGTTATTTAAAAAAAAGGATCTGTACCCATGAGTCCGTGCTGAAGTGATGACTCTCAAAGTGTTCACTGCACAGGCGAGAAGAAACGTTGGGGGTCCATTTATTCCTCCGGATGTTCAGCACCCACTGGTCCAGCCCGTCTGGATCACCTAAAACCTGTATTCAAAAATACATGAAAACCGACCCAAAGACAACAGGAGGGTTAATGCCATATTCTCTTAATAACGCATGAACAACTTTTACAAATATTTCTATATAGTCTGTGTTGGTAAATGTCATCTAGGTTGCACATTTCCTGCTGAAATACATGCATGGGCCTACCAAGTTACTGCGTGGCACTTTGGTTTTGATAAAACAGTGTAGTTCCACTATATAAACGTTACATTCATAATCAAACGAGATAATGTGCAAGATAAATAGCTATTTGTTGTTATTCTTAATGCTTGTCATTCACACGTTAAGAAAATAAAATAAGTACCGATACATAGCAGAACAATTGTGGCGATGTTCAGCTTAATAAGCCTTGTTCAACATCATTTCTTTAGCTAATACTATAGAAGGCTGCAGCCGAAGGCCCTCCGACAGTGGGTCGCGTTTGCCTGAAAATAGGCACTCGTGAGGCGGACAGAGTCCCCTGTCAACTCCCGTTACATTCCTCCATGGTGTCATTTGAGCGAAAAACTTTTACAAGAACCAGGCTGGAGGGGTCAAAAGGGCTTGATCAAGGCCGACCCAAAGTGCACGGTGGGCGGACTCATCACCTCCGTGATGAGTCTCCATTGTGATTTGAAAACTTCCATCAAACAAGTCCTTCGTTGGGCGGGAAAAAAAACGCGTCAGAATCGTCACTTCCTGTACTGACAGTGGAGGTGTCCTGAGAGTGGAGGTCTGCACCGTAACTGTCCTGAGAGTGGAGGTCTGCAGGCAGGCTCCCATGAGAAAAGGTGGGTGTGGTCCATGAGTAGTGGAAATTAGTCTGTTAGCTAATGTTTTTTTGGTTACTAAGCTGACATTAAGTACTGTTAATATCTTTACAGAAAATTCAGAGGTCTTTTAGCTGATATTTAAAGGTATGGACGGTAATTCACTTCAGAAACACTTTTTGTTATATTCCATGGAATGCTCTTAACATCCCGATAGCAATGAATATATTAAATGCTTCGACAATAAATACATACAAAAATGTCATCTGTGGAAGCCGTAGCGCTGTAAAAAGCACGACCAATCATCTGAGCTGGCCCGTCAAAAATGACTGGATGGCCTACCTGCCTGTCAGCCTTCCATCTGTGCACAAGCTTATCTCGTGCCCTCAATAGGCGCATTCACACTGCGGTACTTTTCCCACAAAGGTTCATGCGAACTTAGTTCATGCGAACTCTTTTATCGCGTTCACACCAAAAAGAGCCGGTACTAAAATGAGTTCATGAGAACCTTTTTACCCCCTCGAAAGTCCCTGCTCTCTAGCAGGGACTTTCGAGCGGCTCTTTTGTGAGAAAAGAGCTATGTTTCTGATTGGCTGGGCGGATTGCAAACCACGCCCCGTAAAACTCCCAAAAGGTTTTGTGAAGCCGCCATTTTATTATCCTCGCATTAGCATTATTAGCATTAGCCCAGCGCAGAAACGCAGAGAGACTAACTTATGGCAACACAAAATAAAACATGGGAGCGGTGGAGATGAGGAGGTGTCGGCGTTCTGGCGATTTACTCGGAAGGCTTCAGTAGAAGCTGCTGGGAGTCCCAGCAGCTTCTACTGAAGCCAGTCCCCAACTCCGGGGACTTCCGGCCGGGGACTCCGGGCGGCAGTATACGCCGTGAAGTTGTTTGTAGCCTGCCAGTAAACCCAAGGCAGAAGAAGAAGAAGTGACGTCAGCGGCTTAATTGGCCTAATCCTTCCCCAGGAACTTATTCCGGTGTGAACGCGATCTGTACTTAGTTCATGCGAACTAAAGAGTTCGCATGAACTAAGTTCGCATGAACCTTTGTGGGAAAAGTACTGCGGTGTGAATGCGCCTAATGCGCCTATTGGTCATGTGCGCGCTCGTGTGTGTTGGAGGAGGGGCTCTGTAAGGAACTCTGAAGGAAGGGGCAGATTTTTTTCGGTTGTGTACTTTCAAATTCTAGTGCACTCGAGCTGGTTTCTCCATTCTTACCTACCTACCTTTAATAAATGCAGGTATATTTTTAGCACCTATTCATACTACATCAGTTGTCCCTCCCCCTGGTGCCAGGACCAACAGATCCATCTTTAGGCTCAGCAGCCCTGCCCCCCCATAAGGCTGAACCTGAACCAGCTTTTCTCCCAACGGAAGGAGGTGAGCAGCATTGTGTTGAATGACATGCCACTTAACATATCTGAAGGGAGACTGGAATACAATATATATATATATATATATATATATATATAACAAAAAGCTAACATCTCATTTAAATTATACATTTCAAACACAGTATTTTCCCACATAGCCAATGATCTATATAAAACAAAAAACTGCTTTTAGTCTATTTAGGATGATGGACAGTTTGAAGCATTGAGTGATCAGTCTGTAAACAAAATGTTAATCACAAACATTTTGGTTATGATATTAATACTAATGTTATTATATTAAAGCAGGGGTGGGGAACCTCCGGCCCCCGGGCCGTATACGGACCGCTAGACCATTTGGTACGGCCCTCGAGGTAATTTATAAACAAAGTGGCCTGTGCCTGGTGGTGGGGCCCAATGTGATATATTTTCATGGGGCCCAAAATCCCTGGCGGCACCCCTGACCCTCACTCATATAGAGGTCGGAACATGTCATAAGTATAAATAAATAAAAGCATAAATAAATGTAGGAATAAAAACATGAATAGATACAGGAATAAATTGTATAATGTGTTTTCAGATGAATTCAGTGTGTGTGCTGTGGCTCAGCTGGAAAGCAGATGGCTCACGACGGCAGGGTCTCTGGTTCAACGCCTGTTCAATACGTATTTTTTGTTTATAAAAGCTACAGCTAAATGAGATAATGTAGTTAATAAATGTAGTCTTTGATATGGTTTAGCCTTTCTCAGGCTACAACATGGTTAAGTTTACGAATATTATTAAGGAATACAAATCCCTCTTTGCAATGTTTACCAGCCTCCTTAGGCTTTTCAATCACAATCATTAAACTGGAATAAATACAATATTGTTAACATGAAAATGTGAGTTTATGTTCGTTGTTTAGAGTTATTCTAAGGCTTTACTCATTGGGAACTCGGTTTGAGATAGAGCACACTGTTGAGATGTCCAATCTGACCAACAGGGGGTTTGTGTTCAAATCATGGTTCAAATGAAGCCCATGATGAAGCCTCATGAGATGAACCCTTTTGCGAACCAATTGGCTGGAAAGCTTCATAAGGCTTCATCTCGCCATCACTAATTAGTGGTTCTGTCTTTTACATGTAGGATTCAACCCCCCTTGTATTGATTTGTTTTCAAATGAACAGACACTCGAGTCATTCATTTGTAGTGATATAATAATTGTGGGGTTTCTATTGCATCCACTTCATCTACAACGAAGAATCAGAGTCAAGCCGACTCCGAGCTGTCCGACTTCAGGCGAGCTTTTTGAGACCTCCCCCGACTGCAATCGGCTATTCTCGTCTCCTTTCGAGGCGAGCCGCAGCTCATCATGATCATATGGGTCCGTCGCTCGCAACTGGGAAGCCCACGTGACTTTTGTGTCACATGACAACGCTCCGTTTAGAGCTCATTTGCTTAGGCTAACAAAATGGCATCATTCTTACAGTGGAGGAAATTTGTGTTCTTTGATAAAGACACGGTGAAAGACCCTGCGGATAACGGGAAACACTTTTCTCTTCCTGCCGGTGTGTGTGCGTGCGACTCGGGCCGGGGCCATGTTGTTCTGGGAGATATCCTTCAGCAGCTAATGCTAATGCTGTTAGCTGACAGCTGATAATAGCCCAGACTCAGCAAACAGAAGAGAACAGGAGAGGTGATGTTGGAAATAAAGTGTACCTTCACAGTAAATTGAAACAATGAGCAAAAGACTGAACGCTTACTGCTGATGGTATTATTGTTACCACACACTTTAAAAATGGTTTAATAAAGTGTGGATATGCTCCGGCTAAAAACACCCAATGCTAACGTTTAAGGAAGACTTTAATTCATATATAAGGTTCTGCTTTGAAACATCTGTATCCTGAGTGCTTAATGTATTAATCATGGTGAGGCTGCATCATGACTTCACAAGCTAGTGTTTGAACATTAAGGCAGCATGCATAGCCTGTTGTATTTTAAGAGCACTGCAACATACAGCTCGGGAACAAATGAAGACCACTGCAGCATTTCAGTTTATCTGGTTTTAATATTTATAGTGTTTGAGTAAAATGAAAATGTCTTTATTTTATTCTATAAACTACTGACAAAATGTCTCTGTGTTGGAATTCAACAGACACTGGAGTGGTCTCTTAATTTTGTTCAGAGCTGTAGCTTAAAGTATTGTATTGAACAGGGTCTTGCCAAAATACTACATTAAATAAATGGTCGTTGTGCTAAATATTGAGAGGACAATGTTTTAACTATTTACTGTTCAGTGACTGACAGTCCAGCTTTGGTTCCCATATCCCAAAAGTTCAACAGGAATAAGCACTATGGAACTGCCATACATGGCATATAGCCCAGATGATATCATTTCTTGCTACAACTGTACAAAATCACCCTTAACCTACACTATCTTACATATGGATGGCAAGATCTGGCTTTTGAGCCGCTCCCTGCAGTTAACGTCTTTTCAGGCCTACAAGTTGCGGGTCACGCACCTCTACCAGCTGAAGCAGCACAGCATCCTGGTGTCAGTGGGACAGGATGAACATGGAATAAACCCTCTGGTGAGTGAGCAGATAAGCCCACATCACAGAACAATTATTTGTCATGGAGTCCCTTCAACCTCCATTTAATTTGATTGGTACTTGTTTTTTAGGTAAAGGTCTGGAACCTTGAAAAGAGAGACAGTGGAAATCCTCTGTGCACAAGGATTTTCCCTGCAATTCCTGGAAACAAACCCACTGAAGTGTCTTGCCTCAGTGTACATGAAAACCTCAACTTCATGGCTATTGGTAAGACACAAAGAAATGTTTGGTGTATTTCTGCCATTAATCACTGCTTGGCTAACTGATGTCATCTCATCCCAGTTTCTAAAGGCTGTTGTGTTGTTTGACAGGCTTCACAGATGGCAGTGTGGTTTTGACCAAAGGCGATATTACCAGAGATCGCCACAGCAAAACTCTGACTCTGCACGAGGGAACCAGCCCCATCACAGGCCTTGCTTTCCGCCAAGCGGCAAAGGTCACACATCTGTTTGTTTCCACTCTGGAGAAAGTCCATGTAAGTCTGCTCACTCCCACACAAGACATCTCTCAATTCTTCTGGAGCTTTAAGCTGAACTATCATTTGTCAGTTTTTCCAGCAAGTTATCAAGAAAACCAAATAAAGGTGTGATTTTCCTCAATCAGAGGAGTACCATATGTAACTGGTGTTTTCTCACATTTGATGTTGATACGTGTTGTGGCGTCAAAGAAATAGAAAGGAGGAAGGACTCGATCCCTGATCTTAATAACTCGAACATCTTCACACCTAAAAATGAAAAATCATTACCGTGTTTTTGTGCGACAGTTAGCGCTCCTGATGGAACCATTGGTAAACTAGTTTCGATACGCTTTAATTGTTTATTATATAAAACTAGATGTAACAATAAGTTCCCTTTTTTAAATCACAATTAACAACTTTTCTAAAGATGTATCATGTTAGCCTTTTACACATTCAATCCTTTAACGGCCCGTCCACACAGCGGCGTGCGTTGAAGCTTGCAGGCGGTGTGTCTGAAACTCGACCAACAACCAATCACATGAATCTCCCGCCCCTGACACACAAGCAGCGGTTTGATTGGCTAGAGCTTGTACTGGCATATGTTTTGATTGGCTGACGCTTCGGCCGAGGCTTCAAAAGTTGAACATTGCACAACTTTTGCAGCGAGCCACGCGTAGCGACGCTCCCACAATGCAGTTCGGCGAAGCGTGACGTCACCCCATTCAAAGTGACCGGGCAGAAGCGTTGAAGCTTCAACGCACGCCGCCGTGTGGACGGGCCGTAACTGAGGCTTTTCCATGACTGCTGTTCTAACCTCCCATGTGCTTCTTGTCTCACTGCGCTCAGTGCTACACCCTGTCCTTCAAGGAGTATCCTAAAGTGGAGTTGGACACCCACGGCTGTGCGCTGCGCTGCTCCTCCCTGGCGGACCCCTCCCAGGACTCCCAGTTCATCGTGGCTGGAGATGAGTGTGTGTACCTGTACCAGCCAGATGAGCGAGGGCCCTGCTTTGCTTTTGATGGAAACAAGCTTTTGGCCCACTGGCACCGTGGATATCTGTTTCTACTCATCAGGGACGCAAAGTCCCCCAACAAGTGAGGACAACACTGAATACAGGGGATGATGTGATGGTGGAGAGAGTTCATTGACAGGTTAACTAATGTCAATGTAGATGGTCACATCAGTTTAATTGAATGTAAGATGTCCTACAGATGTGTCTATTTCAAGGCTTTCCTGTTCAGAGGTGTAACCCTAGGAAATAGAACATCTTTGGAAACATACTTACCAATTTAATAAAGTGTTTCATGCAGCAGATACGACAAAGTGTCAGTGTTTCCTTTGAGACTGTTAACGGTGTACTTTCTCCTCAGGCCAGAGTTTAGCAGCAGGGAGAGCTCTCCATCAGACAAGCAGCTTCTGACCATCTATGACCTGGACAACAAGTTCATCGCCTACACTGCCTCTTTTGATGATGTCATTGATGTGGTGGCAGAGTGGGGCTCCTTCTACATCCTGACCAGAGATGGAAAAATGTTTGTTCTTCAGGAGAAAGACACACAGACCAAACTGGAGGTGAGTCCAGAGGGCGCCTCCTGTACTGGATCATTCATGACTTGTATAAGTAACAGTCGTGAAAAATCCACTCAGTGACTTATACTGTGGATCAGGAAGCGAGGTTGTCACATCCTTGTTGTTTACTTTTAAGATGCTGTTTAAGAAGAACCTGTTTGTGATGGCTATTAACCTGGCTAAGAGCCAACACCTGGACAGTGACGGGCTGTCAGAGATCTTCAGGCAGTACGGGGATCACCTGTACCTGAAGGGAGACCATGACGGGGCCATCCAGCAGTACATCCGGTAACTGCATTATTAACAAGTGCCAGGGCTGTTGTATTATATTGGACTGTGATGTGTGCCGTGTCTAATTCTTCTTTGAGCATTGGTTTAACCATGTAGCAGTGTTAACCATGGGGAGAAAGGAAGCCATGATTTTGTTTTCTTGTTTCATTTTGAATGAGTGCTTTGGTCATCACTGTATTACCCACAGTACTATTGGCAAACTGGAGCCATCGTACGTCATCAGGAAATTCCTTGATGCACAGAGGATCCATAACCTGACCGCATATCTGCAAGCCCTGCACAGGCAGTCCCTGGCCAATGCAGATCACACCACCCTGCTGCTCAACTGCTACACCAAGCTGAAGGACAGCTCCAAGCTGGAGGAGTTCATTAAGGTGACTCAGCAGTAAAAGTGACTTGAACAAAAACATCTAACTGCTTGTTTGCTAAGAGAACCAATGTCCTTGAGTAACACTCAAACAGTTTGCAGCAGGTCACTAATGGCTGTCATACTAACATCATTATCCTTCTGCTCTGGTTTTAAACAGAGCAGTGAAAGTGAGGTCCATTTTGATGTGGAGATCGCCATCAAGGTTCTCCGTCAGGCCGGCTACCACAGCCACGCTGTGTTCCTGGCTGAGAAACACACGCACCATGAGTGGTACCTGAAGATCCAGCTGGAGGACCTCAAGGTAAAACATGTGAACAACTCTAAACTGCAACTCCACTGATTGGCACAGGTATCCATATAAACAGCAGCATGAAAAACAGATACTATATTTTCAATCTGCATTTATGCTAACGGCATGGATGAATAACTTAATATCCAGCAAACTGTTCACATACAGCCTGTGAGAAAACGGGTTGAAACAAGAGGTGCAGTTTGTCCTGCCACTTCTAAAACAAGCAGCAGCATCTGAATCTCTCCGTCTCCTTCCCTGTCTGAATTACAAACAGCCTGAGTTGAACAGATGGAGAAAAGCAGCAATGTTCCATGTCTTAAAAGAGCTTTACTGTTTCCCTTCTAAACCCAGAACTATCAGGAAGGGCTGCGTTATATTGGACGCCTGCCTTTCGAACAAGCTGAGAGCAACATGAAGCGTTACGGCAAAACGCTGATGCACCATGTTCCTGAAGGTACCACGCTGCTCCTGAAGGGGCTCTGCACTAACTACCAACCCAGCGGAGATTCAGCAGAGAGGGAGAGCCTGGGCAGAGGTCGAGCCAACAAGGTCAGGTTTCAGTGCCTCTGTTTTATTATTTTGTTATAGTTTTATGTGCTCCTGAAATGACCAGTGATCGAATAATGTCAGAAATATACTTCTAAATGTCTGTCCACATTGTTTTGGTTTAAGGCCAACTCGGAGGAATTTATCCCAATTTTTGCCAACAACCCCCGCGAGCTGAAAGCCTTCCTTGAGCACATGATCGAGGTGGACCCCCGTTCTCCCCAGGGTGTGTATGACACACTGCTGGAGCTGCGTTTACAAGACTGGGCACACGAACAGGACCCTGCGGTGAGCCTTATTGCACAATGCTTTCAGAGTACAGTTTGCTGTACACAGATTGCTGTCTTTGCAGATATTGTATTTAACTGGTAAACCTAACTGTTATTGCAATATGTTTTGCAGAGAAAGAAGGTCCTGCAGGGGGAGGCTGTGTCTCTGCTGAGGAGTGACAACACAGTGTTTGACAAGGCTCTGGTCCTCTGTCAGATGCACAACTTCAAAGAAGGCGTCCTCTACCTTTATGAGAAGGGCAAACTGTAAGTATCTGGATTTGTATGAACACACAGCAGAGTGACAGCTGCCACATTCAGCACCAAATAAATATCAATTGTTTTTGAGAACAAAGTTTGAACCAATCATTCATTGGATAGAGAAATTACGTTCTAGGAGTCCTCCGGTGCATTTTGCACAGCACGTTTCTCATGAGAGGGTGTGCAGTGTCACACCTTTTATGTTTATTAGTCATCCAATGTTGTTGGTGTAGAGTAGACCAAACAATATACTTGTCTCCACCTCCCCATCAAGAACTCAAATGTATCGCTGTGTGTAATTCATTTGATTAGCCGTTCTGCCTGCGTTTTCTATGATCACCTTCATGCAGTCAGTATACATATTACAAAGGGGCGTTTCACTGACGGGGCGTTTCACTGACGGGGCGTTTCACTGACGGGGCGTTTCACTGACGGGGCGTTTCACTGACGGGGCGTTTCACTGACGGGGCGTTTCACTGACGGGGCGTTTCACTGACGGGGCGTTTCACTGACGGGGCGTTTCACTGACGGGGCGTTTCACTGACGGGGCGTTTCACTGACGGGGGCGTTTCACTGACGGGGCGTTTCACTGACGGGGCGTTTCACTGACGGGGCGTTTCACTGACGGGGCGTTTCACTGACGGGGCGTTTCACTGACGGGGTGTTTCACTGACGGGGCGTTTCACTGACGGGGTGTTTCACTGACGGGGTGTATCAGTACGCTACCTTCATGTGAATACTAGGCACAGTTTCAGAGAAGATGGCCCACATACTTCAAAGCATCCCCTCAACTGATCCAAACATCTTCTCTCTGGTTAGCTTTCTGTATTCTGTCTCCACCCCCTGGCCAGAGGGATGTGAAGTGCCATGGCTGTGGATAGATAGACATGATTTGCAATTGCTTGCAGGTACCAGCAAATTATGCACTACCACATGCAGAATGAGGAGTATGGGAAAGTGGTAGAGGCTTGTCAGCGCTATGGGGAGCAAGAGGGCTGCCTTTGGGAGCAGGCGTTGGGATACTTTGCCAGAAAAGAAGAAGACTGCAAGGCCTACATCAGTGAAGTCCTTCATCACATTGACCAAAACAACCTGATGCCCCCATTACTTGGTGAGCTGGCATTTGTATTGCACGCTGGTTTGGATGTTGATCACAGAGCATTACATCCATGATTTCTATGCTTCTTTAGTGGTGCAAACCCTGGCACACAACTCGACAGCTACTCTCTCCGTCATCAAGGACTACCTCATCAATAAGCTGCAGAGGGAAAGCCAGCAGATAGAGGACGACGAACGTAAAATTCACCAATACCGCGAGGAAACGGGTCACCTTCGCTCCGAGATCCAGGAACTCAAAACCAGGTAGGGCACATAAAGGATGTATTTTCCATGAACAACCCGGACCCAACCCTTACACTAAATCATGATATTCTTCAAGTCGGTGTGGGGGCACAGCTGGTGATGGGGGGCTGGCAAACAACCTAGGGTCACCCTGTAACCCCAATATGACTTTAAATCTTTACCCCTATATTTCTACACAGTGCGAAGATATTCCAGAAGACCAAATGTAATATGTGCAACAGCCCACTGGAGCTGCCGTCTGTCCACTTCCTGTGCAGCCACTCCTTCCACCAACACTGCTTCGAAAGCTACGCTGAGAGTGAGGCCGAGTGCCCGACATGCACTCCTGAGAACCGCAAAGTCATGGACATGCTGCGGGCCCAGGACCAGAAACGCGACTTGCACGAGCACTTCAACAAACAGGTACGCAACCTCAGCTCCAAACAGCAACAATACAAGTTGTGCGTTCAATCATTAAATACATAGTTATTGTTTTTGAGAATTAGAAAATATAGTAATTCCCTTCGTTTAATTTGGTATGACTCCTTTAATTCCTCATGATTCTCAAAATGTAAAAATCTAATTTACTCACTAGGTCATACCTTGATTAGATTAAAGCTAGAAATGCACCAATTGCAGGTTTATTAGCATACTTTTAAAAGTCTGACTTGGCAATTAGCCTTTGCTTTTATCATTAACACACGTGGCATAAAATCATATATGTGACACTGATGAGCGGCCGGTTTGGTTGGCAGATTGATTGGATCATCTCTCATTTCAGCAGTGGACCACAATGCAATGCACTTATTTTGTCTTTTCCTTTTGATTTCAGCTACGCAGCTCTAATGATGGTTTCTCTGTCGTGGCTGACTATTTTGGTCGAGGTGTGTTTAACAAACTGACTCTGGTCACCGACTCACCTGGCAGCAAAACTGTGGGAAGTGTGGAAGTCAACCTGCAGAGAGACCTTCTCATCCAGACCAAGAGAAACAGCTAGAAGCCTGTGATGATGGTCTGATGCTGCCTGAGCACCTGCCTGCTTTGGGAACCTGTGATGATCCTAGTCCTGATTCACTGGGGGCTGTATACATGTTCTTTAGTTTCAAATGTGTACAACTGTGCGTGCGTAAACCCTTGCTGAATTACACCTTGGAGAATTTTGCTTCGATGTGTTGGATTGTACTAATAACTAATCTTGCACATAACACTTAACAAATCAAATCGTATGTTATTACTGAAATGATTTGATGGCTTTCACTCTAATTTGTGTTATACAATTGTGAATAAAGTAAATATGAAGTATATTTGTTCATGCAGCAGTCAAAGTGTGATCTTTATCATGACAAAGTGTTCCTCTGTCAGAAACCGAGTTTAAAAAGTAGGAATCTGTGTACCACAACTCATTGCTGTATTTCCAGTTTAACCTGCAGCGACTTCTCCCTTTCTGCCAAAGTGAATAGTTCCCTGGCACAGAGACATAACCGTGTTTCTATCATCTTGTAATGATTTAATAAAAGGCTTTGCCAAATGCACGGGTGCCATGAACCCAAGGTCCCAACTCTCATTGGGCGCTCCAACCCAGAGGACCCCCCCCATGCGGTCTACCATTTCTTGTTGCAAATGTATAGCATTTTCCTCTCTTTTGCTGATAGATCTTTGTTTTTCAAAAGATTTTCAGGTTTACTATTTTAGGTGCACTCACTTTCATGATCTTTGCAAATATTTAGTATATATCTTTCCATCCTGTTTAAATGTACATAATTTTACTGCAAATATGTTGATATTTACTTTTTAAATATTGTTTCCCTCTACAGCTTTTACAAAGTTAATATATTTCTTTTCACAAAGTTCTCATCTGTCGTTGCTGAAATATTGTTAAAAGTAAGCAACATGACGACAACATTTTTGAAAGTTACCATCAGTTCCCTTTAAACTAATTAAACAATGACTTTATTCAATCATTTGAAAGGGCATGTGGTTTCTTCCAGATGTACCTGGAAGTGCCGTCATTCGATATACGCCCACTATCTGGACGTGGACCAATTGACCGTAGCCAGAAGTTTTTCGACGTCACTGACCTCACGTGGACCAATCACAGAGAAGTGCGTGGAGCATGATGGGCGTGTCCTGGAGTGGAGGGTCACAGCCGTTTGCTGCTCCAAGACAGTCGGAGCAAATTAACCGGAGGCAAAAGGGTCTTCCTTTCAAAATAAGAGCACATATATTTCGAGATAGCACAAGAAATCAAACACTCGTGAGCGCGCTGCAGTTGCGCTGTAATAGTGAAATATCATGGAGTACACAGGCAACTACCGCACTGTACGCATTCCTCCACTTTAGATAACCTTATATTTAGGAATGCAATTATTAATTCAGATGGACTGACATCTATAGTATTTGTTTGTGTTTTTAACCACGTAGTTCCAAAAATCCCCATTTAAATCTGAATTAAAATGTCAGAAACGTAACCATTGAACAATAGCTTTGGGAGTCATGTGCAACAACGTATCCGTATGTGAGTCTGCTGGTTGTTTTGCGCTGGAAGCCTGACCGGAAACAGTGTGTTCGGTTGATGTTAGCCTGACGGTAGTTGTTCCGGCAGCAGCAGCAGCGGCTTCAGTGGATCCAATGAGGTGACGCCGCGTTCCGGGCCCGACTGCTGACAATGAGCCGGTGATAAGGGGAACTAAAAACGGTCAAGTGTGACAACAAAGACGCACTGAATCAAGGCTAGACCAGGAACACTGATCCCAGAACCCCCCTGCATCAAGGCTAGACCAGGAACACTGATCCCAGAACCCCCCTGCATCAGTGCCGGAAGAAAGGTGAGGAACAGAGTGAGTCCATCATGCTCTCTACTGATGGGGCCAGACCGTTAGCTTGCTATGTGTAGCTGTCAACTCGTGTTAAAGCTGGTTCTCTTCTCCACAGCACCTCAGGTTAACGGTTAAACAGTTGTGTCCAACGTGGCCCTTAAGCTAGTCTACATCTGCGACTTCTCCTACAACTAGCCCTTGTATCCAGATGATGACCATCTCAAAGACCAGACGTTTTTCTTTATGTTTTGACTTAGTAATAGTAATAATGAGTGGTTGAGTTGTGTTTGCATGCGTCACTGCGTCTCTGGTTATTCTTCTGCTCAATCTCAATCTGAAGCTCTGCATCGGCATGATTAAAAACGAAACCCAAACTTGTAATTATTAAAGCTTTAGTAACAATATGAATACCACGTGTTTGGAAGTGTCCACAGCTGTGTGATCAGGTCATGAACTGCTTTGCATCGCCTTGGGCAGAGACCAGTGGCAGTGTCTCTCTGATCCAGCTGGACCTGAGTCACTGCCAAATTAGCACTAAAGAACCATGAGGAAACATTAGCAGTGTCATTATTCCAGTTTCTACCTGCACAGGTTTGACTTTTCTAGTAGGTTATCATCTTATTATTATTATTACCTATGTGAGGTTAGCACCTGCTGCCACATGATGAATGAAAAGTGATTGTACGGACATCCGTGCCTGCATGGGCACGGACACAGAGGATCAGGGGAATACAGGTGTTGTTATGTGATGAGCGTTTAACATATTCTGTAAATATAGTCAAGGTTAGATGAGTAAAGACCTGTAATGAATATTCATTAAGATGAAAATGTAAATATAAAAAGTTAATTTTTGTACATCTTTCCAGCTCACCATGGGAGGGAGGAAGCTGCCACTGGTTGTTCTCGTCTGCCTTGTTCTGGCAATGTTGCCTTCTGGAGCAGGTAACATGATCCATCAAAATGAAGTCCTCCTCGTAGTGTGAGCAGTGCTGTTAGAGGCTGAACTGGTCTGGACAAACTGACTCGTTTTCCGACACTGATTACAACTATAATTGTGAATTATTTAGAAATATAGATAACTTTGCTGAACAATGTGTCCCTCAGAGTCTGTGGTGTGCCAGCGTTATGTTACACATGTCTTTGTGTTGCAGGGACAGTAGCTGTCATGTCGGTGGACCTGGGCAGTGAGTGGATGAAAGTCGCGATAGTGAAACCTGGTGTGCCGATGGAGATCGTCCTCAACAAGTGAGTGTTTTTATGAACCTGGTACAGAACGAGTAAATACTTTGCTTTCCCACACAAAGTTTTCTATTTCCAAATTCACAGGGTGCATGCCAAGTCTGTTATTGGACAATTCTTGGCTCCTTGATCCTCTGTCGATTCGGACTTCATTCTGATGCGCTATCTTTGAGACGGTCTTGAGACTTGAGTGTTCTTCACGGAAGTATTTTACCGGCTGACCCGCCCCCTCGCCCTTCAGTTACTGATCGGAAACATTTCAACATCACTGCAGTTTCAAACCGCAGTGAAGACAGATAGCAGATTAAACTCACCATTTCTGTTCTGATTAATCAAGTTAAAAGTAAGAAATGATGTTATTTACTTCTGCTGTTTCTCCTGTTAACTTTAATAATGTATATAAATAAACTCAGAGTTGGAGAGTTTGTCAGCAAGAAACCCACTGCTCACAACAACATTTATTTATTTATCTTCATCTCTATTCAGTCACATGTGAATCAGATAATTCCACAGCGTCGGGTTTGAATGGTAAAGTTTTAATTTTATCTGAAACATTATGCCTTTTTTATAAATAGTTTCCAAAAAAACCAATAATCATGTCCTGGATAATATAATGAGTTTGCTGCTCTGAGGAAAACTGTAACAGCAGACGCACTGTTAACTGACAGCTGGTCAGTTGTCATCACATACGTGTGATTGGTCAGTACCCATGTGTGTAATGTATGGAGGGAAACTAAAGTGTGTGTGTCTGTGTTCCAAAACTGACAATACTTTAAAAAGGTAGCCCCCCTTTCTTTCCCTCATATGTTTTCCTTGCACTGGTGCAATTGAAATGGATGTTCCCAGAGATGATCAGAATACAAGAGAGAGAAACAAATCCATCAGGAAATGACATTAAAGTGTTAAACATTTTCTCTGTTGTGCTTTTCTTCAGGGAGTCACGGAGGAAAACCCCCATTGCTGTATGTCTGAAGGAAAATGAAAGACTTTTTGGAGACGGTGCGCTAGGAGTGGTACGACTTCTTCTCAAATGTCCTGAATTGAGTTTGATCAAATATCAGCTTCCTCTGAATCACACTTGCAATAACAGTACATAGTTAAGTAATGAAATGATCTCAGAATGATATGTCTTTTTCCTTGCTTGCTATTAATGCTAATATATTGCTACATTTCAGTCTGTGAAGACCCCTAAAACTGTGTATAGACACCTCCAAAGTCTCCTGGGAAAAAAGCACAATAACCTCCAGGTGGCGCTCTACCAGAAACGTTTCCCTGAGCACCAGCTGCTGGAGCACCCAGTGAGAGGCACCGTGTACTTTAAAAACTCAGAGTGAGTGTGTGTGAACATTCATCCAATGCTCCTTCATATAATAAATAATGTGTCTATTAATTAGTATTATTTAGAAGTGTTTAGGGGATAACCCCCTGACCTCACTCGTGGTCTGTTCATCATGAAGTCCACAGTAATGGGCTGACACCTCTGTGACACTACAGTGTAGACGCCTCGTATCATTTTCACCTCTGGAGCAACTTTTATACATACTGATGAATGATGATTATTATTATTATTATTATTAGTACAGCTCATTTCTAAAAACATGACTGATGGTGAGATACTCTAGCTATCCTTAGAAGCACTATGGCAGTTGTCATAGAAACATCAATAGGTTATAAAGA
Source organism: Harpagifer antarcticus (assembly GCA_902827135.1). Classification (NCBI taxonomy): domain Eukaryota; kingdom Metazoa; phylum Chordata; class Actinopteri; order Perciformes; family Harpagiferidae; genus Harpagifer; species Harpagifer antarcticus. The sequence continues at coordinate 872,734 of CADEHL010000995.1, forward strand.
TACACACTGCTTTGGACTGGGGCCTCTAATCTGTCTTTCTCCTCTCTTTCTTGTCAGAGAAACGCAGCTCACTCCTGAGGAGCTGCTGGGGATGATGCTCAACTACTCCCGGGGTCTGGCTCAGGACTTTGCAGGTGAGTTTGCATGTTGCAGAATATCATCACTGTTTGAATGTGAGGCCTATTCCCTAGCTTTGTCTTCCTCCACTCACAGAACAACCGGTGAAAGACGCAGTGATCACGGTCCCGGCCTTCTTCAACCAGGCGGAGCGGCGGGCCGTGCTGCAGGCGGCTCAGATGGCCGGCCTCAAGGTTCTGCAGCTCATCAACGACAACACCGCTGTGGCCCTGAACTACGGAGTGTTCCGGAGGAAAGATATCGACAATACAGTCAAGGTGCACAGTCAGCATTACTTCCAAATTCATGGTTATTAATTGGTCTGGTTATGTTTATTATCGTCAACAAATCCCATGTGCAGACTCAAGCTAACAATGAATGTATCTAATAACCTTTAAGTGTATATCAAAGCCTGATTTGATCTTTGAAAGAGAGACAATAACAAATAGAGCATTTTGACCGCTTTATCCTCATGTGTCTCTTACTATTTTTGTACTTCAAAGTAATTGAGTGTGTCTGTCACTGTGGCGCATAACAAGCCGACTGATGAGTGACCTGTTTCTGTTTCAGAACATCATGTTTTATGATATGGGTTCAGGGAGCACCACGGCCACCATCGTCACGTACCAGACCGTGAAGACCAAGGAGGCGGGCACCCAGCCCCAGCTGCAGATCAGAGGGGTCGGGTCAGTCACAACCACACACTCACTATTCCATCTGCTTTGTCTTATTAATCATTTTCAAGACTGGAGAGAACATGCACAATATTTAATAATAAAATAAACAAGTTATAAAGCAATCAAAAATAACATTGATAAATAGTTTAATATATAAACATAAATTAACACCCAAGAATACAATTTATTAAACTCACATTTTTAGGATTTTTTTTTTTCCATAATAGGATTATCACTAGAAACTCTCGGACAGTGGAGCCCACTGCAGGCTGCTGTAAATAAACACACTCTATTGTAGATGCATTGTAAATGTATTGCATTGACCCAATAACTGAAGTAGCAACTACACAGTGAGCCAGCTACGTCTCATAACCAGAGAGCTGTGTGGACGGAGGGGAGGGTTTGTGATTGGCTGAGGGGTGAGGGTAGGGTTGGTCTGTATATTGCTGTTGTGTTGATATTGTGATATGGGACTAAATATTGTCCCAGATTTAGAATTTCACAACATAGCATACATTTATTTTTCTGGTTTTAAAAGCTGCCTGATAGTGACATGTTTGGATTGCCTGAACTCTACTAACTGTTCTATTCTATGCCTTTACCCACTTAGTGATTATATCCACAATACTGGTGTTTAATTACCAACATTTTCTAAACATTTTGAGGATACCACATTCTTCGATGTATTCTAAGGCCTGCTTCTCTTGTTCTGGCTGTAGGTTTGACCGCGGGTTGGGGGGCTTTGAGATGGACCTGCGACTCCGGGACCACCTGGCTAAACTGTTCAACGAGCAGAAGAAGACAAAGAAGGACGTGAGGGAGAACCACCGGGCCATGGCCAAGCTCCTCAAAGAGGCCCAGAGGCTGAAGACGGTGCTGAGTGCCAACGTGGACTTCATGGCCCAGGTGACTGCAGGGTCCATCCGGCACTCTTAAAGCAAACAGCTGATCTGTCTGCAGCACCTAAAATAAATAAAAAACATCTCACACCTGACTAAATTTCATGACATGTTGACTTTGTTTGATACCGATACGTGAAGATGAAATAGTGTTTTCTTTCTTCACTCAGGTGGAAGGGTTAATGGATGACATTGACTTCAAATCTAAGGTGACCAGGACGGACTTTGAAGATCTGTGTGCGGATCTGTTCGACAGAGTGCCGGGCCCGGTGCAGGACGCCCTCAGCACCGCAGAGATGAACCTGGTCAGTATAGTGGGTCGCAGCGGATACATAGAATAAGAATAGGAAAATAACTGAATACCACTTAAGCCTACAATAGAGGGATGTATTTTTGTAGGCTCTGGGGCGAACGCACATTTAAGATACTTGTATGTTTTGTTCAGCAGGAGATTCTGCACATATTAATACCACTTTATGATTTTTGAAGTGTTAATGCAATGGCCAGAAGTAAAAAGCTAAAGTTAGGCTATCAAAATGACATCCTGGTCACATGGCTGCCTATAACCAATGCTAAGCTAAAGGTGGCTAATGATGAGCGTGCTGCAGTCAGTAGTCTAATTTAGCCGTCTCTTAGCAACCGCTGTTTTATTGACACGTAGATCACACATCAAACTGTCATGAAAGAACATTACCTGCTCAACAAAAGATGTGTTTCACATCACACTGATGTTCAACAACATACTGGACCACATTGGTTTCAAGCCATTTCTGGTGTCCCTAAACCAGCTGGTTTGACATGTGTCATACTTGTATTTAAGTTGACCAGAGAAAAACTTTCCCTTTTCCATTTGATACACATTCTGTGAATTAAATCATTGAATTCAATAAAATGCCCCAACCGTCCCCCCCCCCTATGCGAATGACTTTATTGAATATATTTTCAAAGTGTTCAAATTATTTTCTAAATATTCTACGTGAATATTTATAAAATAACTGTACAAAACACTGTGTACTTGTATTCACAGTTTTGTCCTGAATTAGGTGTGTAGTCTAGCTGTGCTTTGGTAGCTCCACTTGCCCACCAGACTGTGTGATGTCACTGCAGCAACAGTGGGCCAATGGTGCGATGCATTCAATTGAAGAGCAGTTGTAGTGATTGGCTGCAAGAAAAACTTGACAAATGGTTATATTCTTCCCAGATCTGGACGTACCGTCACGGCCCGTCCACACAGCAGCGTTAAAAAAATCTTCCAACGCTTCTGCCCATTGACTTTGAATGGGGTGAAGTCACTTTGCCTCGCTTTTCGCCGAACTGCATTGTGGGGAAGCAAAGCGAAGATTTCCAGGATTTTCAGGATTCAAAAGTTGAGCAATGTTCAACTTTTGAAGCTGAGCTGGAAACGTCAGCCAATCAAATCCCGTTTATGCAAATCTGACGGTACAAGCGCTAGCCAATCAAAACACGTGTAAGCTGGGAGAGACATACCGCAGTTCATTTCCTCATATTCCAAACGAGAAAATTAAGGTAGCAAATCACCCGGTTCTTTACGACCAGACTATTTACCGGGATACAAACCGGAGGAACCAGGCATGGAGGGAGGAGGCAGAGACAGGAGGCAGGAGGCAGGAGGCAGAGACAGGAGGCATGGAGGGAGGAGGCAGAGACAGGAGGCATGGAGGGAGGTGGCAGAGACAGGAGGCAGGAGGCAGGAGGCAGAGACAGGAGGCAGGAGGAACCAGGCATGGAGGGAGGAGGCAGAGACAGGAGACAGGAGGCAGGAGGCAGAGACAGGAGGCAGGAGGAACCAGGCATGGAGGGGAGGAGGCAGAGACAGGAGACAGGAGGCAGGAGGCAGAGACAGGAGGCAGGAGGAACCAGGCATGGAGGGAGGAGGCAGAGACAGGAGACAGGAGGCAGGAGGCAGAGACAGGAGGCAGGAGGAACCAGGCATGGAGGGAGGAGGCAGAGACAGGAGGCAGGAGGCAGGAGGCAGAGACAGGAGGCAGGAGGAACCAGGCATGGAGGGAGGAGGCAGAGACAGGAGACAGGAGGCAGGAGGCAGAGACAGGAGGCAGGAGGAACCAGGCATGGAGGGAGGAGGCAGAGACAGGAGACAGGAGGCAGGAGGCAGAGACAGGAGGCAGGAGGAACCAGGCATGGAGGGAGGAGGCAGAGACAGGAGGCAGGAGGCATGGAGGGAGGTGGCAGAGACAGGAGGCAGGAGGCATGGAGGGGAGGTGGCAGAGACAGGAGGCAGGAGGAACCAGGCATGGAGGGAGGAGGCAGAGACAGGAGACAGGAGGCAGGAGGCAGAGACAGGAGGCAGGAGGAACCAGGCATGGAGGGAGGAGGCAGAGACAGGAGACAGGAGGCAGGAGGCAGAGACAGGAGGCAGGAGGAACCAGGCATGGAGGGAGGAGGCAGAGACAGGAGGCAGGAGGCATGGAGGGAGGTGGCAGAGACAGGAGGAACCAGGCATGGAGGGAGGTGGCAGAGACAGTGGGTGAAACTGGTAGGTTTTCACCTGTTTGGGGAGTTTATATCCAGTTTACTTCGTTTGAACATTGCTATTGCTTTGTATGTCGGGAGCGGGAGATTCATGTGATTGGTTGTTGGTCGCGTTGCTCGCAAAAAATCCCCAAGCTTCAGATACGCCCACCTCCAAGATTTTTTTTTAACGCAGCTGTGTGGACGTACCGTAACTGTTAGCTCAGGTTAATCTCGCCCCCCTCCGACGTAAGTGTGACGTATGCGGTTCTTGCTTCTAGACAAAGCGGCAAACTCTGGGGCAGAGCCGGGAGCCCATAAGGAAGTGTCTCAAACTGCAGTTCATCTAGTGGCCAGTAGGAGCAGTCTGCAGAAGGGAGCAATTTCCCCCATGTTAAAATGCCCAACTTTACAGCAGAAATAAACATGTTTACATCGTGGTTAAAAAAAAATATATTCTCTGTATAGATGGATTCCCCCTTCATGACTACAATGTGGGGGGTGAATTGTTTTATAACGCAACCTTTGTAGTTATATTAGGTCTTAAAGTTTTTGCATAACTTAGGGTGTGGTCACCTTGAGTGACAGGTCTCTGCAGTGACTGCTGCTTCTAGCTTTCTGTCTCTCTGCTAGTAGGCATTTTAAGATTTCTATGGAAGTATTATCCCAAAAACTCAATACCTTAGATTATTATTGATAGTTTTGCTGAATAGTTTCATGTTATCTTATCTACTTACCTTAAGCAACGTAAAACGTGCAGACTGGGAGCAACAAATGCAGGTTAGCCGGCTAGCATCACAGATGCTGCTGAGCATGTTAGTTTAGCTAGGTAGCCTCAGCTAGCTCTGGAACTTCCAGCTAGTTCCAGGAAGTCCCGCCTCGGCTCCGCCTCTTTGCCCTTATTTGGATCAGGTTGGAGCAGGCTGGAGAAAGACTCTGACGTCACTGTCGAGCCATTAGTGCCAGACACCGCCTACTTTAGGCTTCTCAGCAACTCTGCAGAATCCTATGGGTGACGTCACGGACACTACGTCCATTTATATATACAGTCTATGTTCTAGACCGACAATTTGTTGGTGCTTGAAACAAACTGTATTCCGCAGCATAGAGGTGGCTCCGCTGCGGTGTGAACAGGAATCCCTGTGCTTTTCAGGCTCTAGCTCCAAACCGGCCCTGGAACCGCGTTGGTGTGAAAGGGGCATATGTCAAAAGCAGAACTAATTTTGACATTAAGGTCTCTTACCATCTTAAGGTGTGGACTGATGTTCTTTTTAATTTGATGGGAAATATTGAGCAGTGAGTATGAACAGATGTTGAGTGAGTTTTTATATTTCTTTCAACAGGAGGACATTGAGCAGGTGATTTTAGTAGGCGGCGCCACCCGCGTCCCCAAGGTGCAGGAAGTGCTGCTCAATGCTGTGGGGAAGTGAGTACTGTCCACTCCCATTCAATCACTTCCACTTTCAAAGTGAACATGATTGATGAACTTTATTTTTTCACAACTTGCTTCACATTTCCACCAAATGTTGGAAATCATCCTGATTCTGATTGTTAGAGAGTTGAGTTTAACTTTGGTTGGATTGAGAAGCTGTGGTTTGTGTATTCTGCCGTGCAGAGAGGATCTGGCGAAGAACATCAACGCAGACGAAGCAGCAGCCATGGGAGCGGTGTACCAGGCTGCTGCCCTCAGCAAGGCCTTCAAGGTCAAACCCTTCCTGGTCCGGGACGCAGCCGTCTTCCCCATCCAGGTCAGCTCGTTCACTGCCTCGTTCGTCCTGTGGCTTTGCTGATGATGACAAATATGAATCCTTGTTTGGTAACTGGTGGGCATGTGTTTGAACTCCTGTAACCACGGTGTTTTTCACACGGTTGCCTGTTCTTTCAGTACAGGACTAAAATCCAAATAGGATGTGATATTACAATCCATGGAAACACTAACCACATGTATTTGGTACCATCAGGTGGAGTTCACCCGTGAGTCAGAGGAGGAGGGTATCAAGACCCTTAAACACAACAAACGTATCCTCTTCCAGAGGATGGCGCCCTACCCCCAGCGCAAGGTCATCACATTCAACCGCTACAGCGATGACTTTGCTTTCTACATCAACTACGGCGACCTGAGCTACCTGAGTCAGGAAGACCTCAGGTTAGTTGGCTGAGTGCTTTAGAGCTCTGTGATGTTCTCTTCCACACAGACATGTGATCACTTCAGCAGTGCAGATAGACGTGTTGTGGAACCTCACTGTACTTTAAAAGCATTGAAAGAAGCTCAGATGGAAGATGCCTTCAGGGTTTTGAATGTTTTGCTGGTGTCTTGCAGCGTGTTTGGCTCTCTGAACCTGACCACGGTCAAGCTGTCTGGAGTAGGCAACAGCTTCCAGAAGAATGCAGACGCAGAGTCCAAAGGCATCAAAGCCCATTTCAACATGGATGAGAGCGGGGTGCTGCTGCTGGACCGGGTCAGTCTCGCTCTTCTGAACATCCAAACAGCGGCTGCTCAGTGTGAGCAGGACACATGTTCTACCTCCTGTGATGTCTGACTTCCAAATAGCTATACATGTCCAGTGTGCTGGACGACGAAGAGCCACTCCTCATACTGCACACAGCAGCATATCATGGCTGTACATGTCCAGTGTGCTGGACGATGAAGAGCCGCTCCTCATACTGCACACAGCAGCATATCATGGCTGTACATGTCCAGTGTGCTGGACGACGAAGAGCCACTCCTCATACTGCACACAGCAGCATATCATGGCTGTACATGTCCAGTGTGCTGGACGATGAAGAGCCACTCCTCATACTGCACACAGCAGCATATCATGGCTGGAGCTCAATTATACAGGGATACATTTCAAATCATCTATTGTTTTGTTTGATTGATGCACTTGATACGCAGAATAGAAACCTAAAGTCTATTTCATTTGTTTCAGTGAAATGATTGTTGTATTTTTGTCATCCACAGGTGGAGTCTGTGTTTGAAACTATTGTGGAGGAGAAAGAGGAGGAATCAACATTAACTAGTAGGTTCTGAGCGTTATGGCGGTACTTTGGTGACCTTGAAATCCTTTCTGCCATCTGTGTGGTCTTTAGCTTTGTAGCCGGGGGGCGGGGTACATTAAAGTGAGTTGTGCCTTTTTGATGAAACCACTACAGAGTTGTATTAAGGAACACATTGAGTGTTCTAGGGAGGTATGTTTGAGCCTGAGCCAAAGTATTCAGTGCTATGAAGATGACAGGGTTACGGCCTCTCAATGAGAGCGAGACGCTGTTAGTAAGCACTTTGTGGTTATCTCTGAACAAGGAAGACACGGGTCCATGCTGTAGCTGGCATTCGTTACAGCTTCTATTGCCTCCTTCTTTGGTCAGCGCTGATGAAACTTGAAAATGTTTTTGGCTCGTTGATTGCTAATACTAAAATACTTTTTTTAAAGTTGTCAATTTCATAGCCTGTACTTTAGTTTATGGGACTTAATATAACTAACTGAGCCAACTCGGTTTCAGAACTGGGAAACACTATTTCCACCTTGTTTGGAGGAGGATCCTCAGAACCTGCCGCAAATGTAACAGAACCTGTCCAGGTAATTCAAAGTTGATATGTTTGTTAATCAAATACAGTATGCTGAGGTGGTAGCTCACATTGTTTCCTGATTTCTCTTTTTTGGGACGAGGAGGAAGTGCCTCCAGAGTCTGACAAGGAGGGCAAGGCCGAGGAGAAGCAGGACAACTCAGAGAAGAGTTCCACTGAAGAGAAAGGTCAGGAGAAGACAGAGGAGGCGAGCAGCCAGACTGATGCTCCGGTAAGACCTCTGACAGCCCTGAGGAACATTTAGTTTGAGATATTGATTAGTAAATGAGAAACTAACTTTATCCAAAAAAGAGTGGCCTATAAAGTCTTTGTATCTAAAAAAAAACACATTTTTGCTGGTAAAGGATGAAAAGGATGGAGAGAAAGCTGAGAACACGGAGGCAGAGAAGGATGCTGAGAACACGGAGGCAGAGAAGGAAGCTGAGAACACGGAGGCAGAGAAGGAAGCTGAGAACACGGAGGCAGAGAAGGAAGCTGAGAACACGGAGGCAGAGAAGGAAGCTGAGAACACGGAGGCAGAGAAGGAAGCTGAGAGGAAGGCAAAACCTCAGAAAAAGAGCAAGATCTCTGAAGACGTCGCAGCGGAACTCATCACCAACGACATCCTTGACCCTACTGCAGAGGATGTAGCCTCCTCTAAGAAGAAGTAAAGCAGCAACTTTCTTTTTTCTTCTTTCTCGTGTTCTCTGGGTTCTCAGTTAGTTGGCTGAAATGAGTCTTTGTATGTTCACAGGTTGCAGGATCTGACAGACAGAGACCTGGCCAAACAGGAGAGGGAGAAGTCCCTCAACAGTCTGGAAGCTTTTATCTTTGAGACACAGGTAAGTAACTAATGCTTAACCATAGTTTTATCGTCAGCCTTATTTCCTATCCAATTTGGTTTTCAAGAAATTTGAGTCACCAGTGTAGCTATTCGACAGAAATCCTAGATTTAAAATCCTTTAATCTTAAGAACAACCACATGGCACAACATCACCTGGGCCTCCCCCACAAACACTCATTGTTCCTCCAGGACAAGCTGTACCAGGAGGATTACCAGCTGGTGGTGACGGAGGAGGAGAAGGAGCAGATCTCCAGCAAGCTGAGCGAGGCGTCTGAGTGGATGGATGAGGAGGGCTACACTGCCTCCAACAAGCAGCTGAGGGAGCAACTGTCCCAGCTGAGGAGCCTGTGTAAGGACATGTTCTTCAGGGTTGAGGAGCGCCGCAGGTGGCCCGAGCGCCTGGCTGCCCTGAACAGCAGACTCAACACCTCCAGCTTCTTCCTGAGGTGAGTGGAGGAGGCTGCTGGAGATGTTAGGACTTCGTAGAGGTGCGGGACTTTGTTATTGACCACATTTGTTTTGTTTTCTTCAAAGGAGTGCCAAACTGATTCCAGAGGATGACCAGATCTTCACTGAAGTTGAGCTGAATTTGTTAGAAAAATTGATCAACGAAACAATGGTATGTGGGCAATGTATAAATGTTTTCATCACACTTGGGAGGATGCTCGTCCTCCTCATTTATTTATCTCAAAGTGGAATAGAAAAAAGTCAAAGCTGTGTCGGTACAAGGCATGTATTTTCTAGTATGGGGCATATGCTACATTTCCCATAATGCACATATATTATAATTTTTTTTCATAGTTAGTTAAGTAGTTCTCTTTGTATCGAGTAAATTGACAGGTGTAACGTTTTCTGCAGACGTGGAAAAATGAGACGGAAGCCGAGCAGGAGAAGCGCTCTCCAAAGGAACGGCCCGTCCTCTTGTCAAAAGACATCGAGTCCAAAGTGTCCCTGCTGGAGCGAGAGCTCAACTACCTGCTCAACAAGGCCAAGTTTGCCAAGCCCAAAGCCAAAGCCAAGAACAGCACAAGCTCTGATAAAAGCAGCAAGGCCAACAACACCACCACCAAGGAGAAGGTCATCCCCCCCACAGAGGAGAGCGCAGACTCAAAGAGTGGTGGGTCAATCGTGTTTTATCCAAAAATAATTACAACTGTTAGTTAGAAAAACTATTTATTTTTGTTGTCTTTTTCAAAATGCTCAATTTAAATACAGAAAGCCCAGAGGAGGTACAGCCAGGGGAAGTCCCGCCCACTGAGGAGAGCGCTACAAACACATACTCGGACAGCCAATCACAGCCCACAGAAGAATCGACAACCACAGGTCGGTCTGCCATTCCTGTAGCCGATGATGCCGGAGAGCTTTAGTCAACTCCTCACCACTCAACTCCTCACCGACACTAACGGAGCATGAGAGTTCTGCTGGACTGTTGTAACGGATCGCATTATTGTTATAAAGCTGCTGTGTTCAGCCGGGCTTTCTTCAGAAGGCTCTCCTTCATTCTCATGATAGGGACTCTTCTACTGCACTTTCTCAACTATTACATCTCCTACTCAAACATTCAAACGCTTAATTCCAGAACTGTAGATCTGCCACTGTCCCATAATGAAGGATTCATGAATATCAAATCAAAGTTAATGATTTGTATTGGTTGAATAATACCTGTGATATATACCAAAAAACTACGCATTTGTTATTGGTGTTTTATTCGCTGCAGTACCAGCAGTGTGGTACTTCAACGTTTTTGAAGCATTTCATGAGCAAGTAAGCATCCTTCTGATGAGTGAATCAGAATAGTATAGTCAACTATTAATGTAACATACGGCTCCTTTTTAGAATGTCTTCCCTCAACTGACACTATTACCTCATTCACACCAACGCAACTCCGGTTCAAGCTCCGTGCTAGAGCTTTTCAGATTCAGAACCAGTTCTTCGGTTTAGCTCCGGCTCTTTTCACACGGCCCAGAGTCCGACTGGTGCTGCGTCATTGCCTCATTGTTTGCGTCATGACGTAACCGTTTGCGTGCCTGCTTCATAAAGCCAAACCACGCGGGAAACCCCTCACAGCTGACACCGACAACAACAACAACAATGGCCGATTGTGCTCCAGCTTCCTCTGTACCTCTTCGGAAGACCAGATTCCCAGCAGGTAGCTGGTCTCTTCAGTGGACCACTGCTGCTTGCTAAGTTTCTCCATCGTTGTGTACAAACTGGATAAAACGTGGGCTTGTTGTTGTTGTTCAGGAGTTGATCCCGCCCCTGCCCCTGCCTCGACGTAAGCGTGACGTAAGCGGTGCTTTTCCTCTAGCCAGACAATTCTTTGGTGCTTGAAACGGACCGGATTCCGGAGCTAAGAGGCTGCTCCACTGCGGTGTGAAAAGGAAAACCCGGTGCTTTTCAAGCTCCAGCTCCGAACCGGCCCTGAAACACCGTTGGTGTGAATGAGCTATATGTAGCACTTTTAGAGGATATCTCTGGGAGAAGCACCTAAAGGTGGAGGACGCCTTTGGCTTGCCACAGGGATTTAGACAGAAGAGACGGAACTCTGACTCTAGCCTCACCTTAACTCTAACCCACTCCTCACATGTCTGTAGTCGCTTCAGCTGAGTGAACCGGAGGAAGACCCACTGTAGTTCAACAATCATTTATTTCATTCGTACATAGGGTGATCTGTACAACACTCGTCGTTTTGACATGAAATGGTTGATTTATGAACGGACATAAATATGTAATACTCCAACAACTTACAGTGGTAGTAAAACATGGGAGTTTGGTCCCTTTTAAGACAATGATCCATAACAACAAAAACCAAAGTGTTTTCAATGCTAGTTTGTGTTGCTGTTGAATAGTAATAAAACCTGCAGAACAATGTGATGTCATTTATTACATTAAAGGGTTAAATCACATTCTCATCCCATCCAAAGGAGTGTTTGCTTTACATTAGAACAAGCTATCCCGTCATGCTGTTTCCGACTGGCAGCAGACTGCTCCTTGTTGTGAAGGAAAGTGATGTAGACCAAGCTGACGGGGGGGGGGCGGGGGGGGGGGGGGGGCCATGTGATTGCTTGTAGTAGAAAATGTAAATCGTTTGAGGTGCATTTCAATAATGATGAGAATGCCTCGATGACATGATCAGATGTTGTTTTACCAGGTCAGAGTCAGACCACAATCCAGCTCTGGATTTTCCCTCACCTTGCAACCAAGGCCTGCAAATGTCTCTGCTAACAGGCTTCACCATGGCAACAGCTTTTTGTGTGTGTCTTATTGAATCTGTAAACATGTGCTGGAGTTACCCAGCACTTGAAGTGAGTTGATGTAATCCAACACAGTATTCATGTTTCCCTCTCTCTTCTCATTTCCAGGAGCAACAGAGAAGACGCAGCCTGGGAAGCACATAGAGGATGAATTATAACAGCTGGAACTGGGAAAAATCACTTTATTTATTGATAGTGTATAAATGTTCGCGTTCCTTCTCACTCTGTTTGTTTTTTGTTTAATTTTGTCCTTGTTTATTGAACCGCTAGAAGATAAGGATTGGAGACCACTCAGCTTGTCCCGTTCTTCTTCTGTACTCTCATCTCCTCCGTCTCATGGATTCTATAAGCTACCGTCACTCAAACACCAAGAAGCAGCACAACCAAAATAAAGCCCAGATGAAGCTCCGAAGCCCCTCCTCACGTCCAGCAAACTGCTGCTGGGGAGGAGACGAGGCCGTGTTGAGACCATCCGGACATTTGACAGGCCGAGTGTGTGTATTCTCTGGTCTGTCCTCAATGGACACTTCCTGTCCTACTTTGTCCTCTGCACTGATTCTGTTTCTGTAGCTGGGAGGTTGGTATTGGTCTAAAAGCTGCAGCTGCTCTTTCCATGGCCGAGTGGAGGTGATCACTGACTATTAAGCTGCTGCTTAATAGTCCTTTAGGATTCATGTTTTTTTTTCTCCAAACCAGAATGTATTTGGCCAAATAAGTTAGATGTATTTGTACCATTTATACTGTAATCACTTACAGTATATTTAAAACTGGTAGCACAGTCACTTGAATTTTCATTTGGTTAAAGAATCTGTCGTAAATATTCATGGTTTAATTGTATAATATAGGAGGTCACAATATATTTACCAACTGGGCTAAAGAGTGGCTGTCAATTAAGAGACTCAATTCTATGACCATGTAAACTAGGTATAACATGCATATTAACATACGGTGGACCAGCGTGTTGAAAAGCAGAACTACTGATGGTGGCAGATCTACTGCCCCTGCAGCTCATTCAGACCTTGTTATTTTCCCAATTAGTGGCTGAATACATTCATGAGTAGTACACATACAGCTGCTCCTGTATGTGTACTACACTCTGAGTTCTTTCTGATCCAACTGAAACTTTGATTGTGTGCCAGGCACAGTGGGCACTCCATCTTTAACATTTCATAAGCTGCTAAGCAATTTAGAGGGTGGGGGGGGGGGGGTCATTTGTATCTTCACCTGGACATGCCCTGTCGTGCACATGTTGTCTCTGTTTTCCGCTGGAACGTTTGGGTTGGGGGTGCGTCTGCATCTGCGTCTGTTTGTTGCACTGTGGATTCTTTGAAGGGGAGAACTGTAGAAAACAGTCAGGAATGGAAGATGCAAACAATGTTGTCTTTCTAAACTGTTAATAAAAACTCTTTTTGTTTTTAATTAGTGTATGATGTAATTGGCTTATCGATTGAAAGGCTAGTACATCAATCAGAAAGCAAACTTTATTATTTTTGCTATCTTAGTAGTTGATTGGATTTCTACTGACGGAGCCAAAAATGTTTTAAAATCAGATTAGTCCTTGACCTTTGTAGTGTTTCACATTTTGTAAATCTGCCTCGTAGCTTTCATAGCTAAACATATTTGGAAATAGTTTGAAAGGTTAAAGGAATCCCTCTGCAGTGAATGCATTTAAACTAAATGACATGTTAGCACTGTCCAAACTGTTAGTATGAAGCTGTATCAACACATCAAAACAAACATCGATTGAATAAGTCTTATAAATACCTTGGAACAGAAAATAAACTGGTCTCGATGTTGACCTAAAGTACTGGAGAGTGGAGCTTCCAGGAGTTCACCAAATAATTCACTTTATTAAAATATACCAGTACTGTTGCTTTATTCATCAGTATTGTGACATCTTCTGAAAGGTTTGTAGGAAACACACAATACCCATAAATAACTATACAGCAAAAACGACCTTAATGGATATGTGTTAAAAAAACTGAATATGAGCTACAATACCTAACACTGCTATAGTACCATTACCACCTATCTTAATATACATGGTATACAAAGCCTGAAGCAGTGTGAAAAGCTATATCACGTTATGAGTGCATACCATTTATATGATCAGAATATATTATTTTGTTCTGTTAATCTTCTTATTCCAAGATAAACGGAAGCAATAAGGTTTATTAAAAAGATTACAAGATGCAATTTTCTGCATTTCTCCTTTTCTTAGAAGTATTTCAGGGAACATTGTGTAATATGCTAATATTTAAAAAAATCGCGCTCACATGGTTTAGTGAAGCCCACTGCAGGGTCAGTGCTGGGGGCACAGAGTGGTCCTGGTGGAGCTGTGGTGGAGCTGCTGGGCGAGCTGTGCATCCTAGTGTAAACGATGAGGGCCACCAGCAGGAGGCAGATGGCTCCAACTGAATCCGGCAGCACCGTGGAAACATTAATGTACCACACTTATGCATATAGGTAATTCCAGAATTTGAGGACGTTTTCTTTCCCACCTATTCAATTTCATAAAATCCATGCCCAAAATGCTAAAACATGCACTGTTGGTGTGTTAAATATGCTTGTCCTTAGACAAAATAAAAGCATTAGGCGCATTCACACCGCAGTACTTTTCCCACAAAGGTTCATGCGAACTTAGTTCATGCGAACTCTTTAGTTCGCATGAACTAAGTACAGATCGCGTTCACACCGGAAAAAGTCCCTGGGGGAGGATTAGGCAAATGAAGCCGCTGACTTCACTTCTTCTTCTTCTGCTTTGGGTTTACTGGCAGGCTACAAACAACTTCACGGCGGATACTGCCGCCCGGAGTCCCCGGCCGGAAGTCCCCGGAGTTGGGGAAGGCTTCAGTAGAAGTTGCTGGGACTCCCAGCAACTTCTACTGAAGCCTTCCGAGTAAATCGCCAGAACGCCGACACCTCCTCATCTCCACCGCTCCCATGTTTATTTTGTGTTGCCATAAGTTAGTCTCTCTGCGTTTCTGCGCTGGGCTAATGCTAATGCTAATAATGCTAATGCGAGGATAATAAAATGGCGGCTTCACAAAACTTTTTGGAAGTTTTACGGGGCGTGGTTTGCAATCCGCCCAGCCAATCAGAAATATAGCTCTTTTCTCACAAAAGAGCCGCTCGTAAGTCCCTGCTCTCTAGCAGGGACTTTCGAGCGGCTCTTTTGTGAGAAAAGAGCTATATTTAGTACCGGCTCTTTTTGGTGTGAACGCGATAAAAGAGTTCACTGAACTAAGTTCGCATGAACCTTTGTGGGAAAAGTACCGCAGTGTGAATGCGCCTATTCTCGAGCCCCCCACTAAAATGGCAATTTTCTCTTGTCCCTCCTTCTTGGAGACCAACTTGCATAACAAATATAACATTTAAAACAGGCTTACCAACCCCAATTCCAATGAAGTACAAAGACAATTATGTAATGTTCAAACTGATCAACTTTAGTTTTTTTGGCAAATATTCACAAATGTTTTATGTTCCAAAAAAGCTGGGACAGGGGCATGTTACCAGTGTGTTGCATCACCTTCCCTCGAACAACACTCAATGAGGACACTAAGGCCCCGTCCACACAGAGACGAAACCGATTTCGAACCGAAGTCGATTTCAAAAAAGTCTCCCTTCCACACGGAATATACACAACTTTATAATAAAATGCACACATTTACCTTTTTCTAGACTAAACACAGGTTTGATCCTAAGTTAAAAACATATGAGGTTATCATGAGGTTGTTAACATCGCAGTTTATCAGTGGATGTTTGCTGGAACTACTTGTAAACAGCGTGTTTCCTGACGGACACACACAGCGTGACTCAGGTCAGGTAGAGACCGGTCTCAAGTCAGCACCGATGCAGACTCGCTGTTTGAGGGCTTGATAGCCCACTCCCCCTCCACACCGCTCCACACTCGTTGGTTTGGAACAGCACTTAATATGGCGGGCCCTCCGCGTGAACGCGCAAACGGAGGGGTAGGGTATAGGCAGTGTTCGAGTTACCCATTTGCTTTCGGGGGAGCCCTATTTTTACAGACGGTGTCACTACGCCGGCGGCTGTGGCCGTTGTTGAAGCCTCTTCAGGCTCCGCATCGGCAGGCCTCTCCCTCGGTGTGAAGCTGTCAAACTCGACCCTAACGCCGCTTACACAGGCCCGGCTCCAGGATGAAATTACTGAGGGGGCTGTTAAAAAATCCGAGGGGGCGAATTTTTTTGCACAACAACAAAAAATACTGGCAATGTAATGAATTGACACACCGAGCTTTTTTCCTTCTCACTACTCTACAATCTCTTTGCTTCTTTACTTTTATTCCGGATTTACACCTCTCGTTCTGTTCTTTTCCTCTGATCTTTAATAATAGATAGTAGATAGTTGATAGATAGATAGCTGCACTTTGGTTAACAGACTAACTTTGATTTCCTCAATTTATAAATTGACAGGCTCTGTAATTATACCATAACCTTTTCTCCTCTATCCCTTAACTCGTCTTCCTATACAGATTTACTTACCTCTAGTCAGGTCAGGATTAAAGACACATTAATCTGGTTGATTTTTTATTTTCAGGATTGAATGTTCAAATCAAGGCCTAAAACCTGACATTTCATAAGAAAGTGACTAATATATAAACCAAATGTAATATTGGATCAAACACTACACCAAATGGACAGACACAGATTAAAAATAAAAATAAAGTCCCCTGGTTTGTCTCTAGAGTCTAACTGCCATGAGAAAAATCAAATCAATGTTCCAAAATCCGTCACTAGATGTCGCTCATTGTACCAATACGGTTGATATAATACATAACATATTATTATTATAGTAAAAGGGCTCGCTTTGGCAAATACCTGATCCATACAGGCAGCCCTAAATAATAACAAGTAACCATCATGTGTGGTGCTCTCTGTAGTTGTGTCTTCACCAGGGCCGGCCCTTGGTATAGGCAGTATAGGCGAATGCTAAGGGCGCATCAACCCATCGGGGGCGCCGAAAATTGGGGAGAAAAATGACATCATGTATTTTTTAGCTGCCCGGATTATAACAGACAAAGACTCATTCTGAAAACTGCACGGAAACAACATAACATCAAGGACATGGATTTCAAGTCAATATACGAAAGTAAATCAAGAAATGAAGTAAACAAGCTGATCTTCAAGTTCCTCAAAAACACTGGTCTCAGGACAAGGATTTAATATAAACATTTCATATGAACAGTAGGTGGCGATATATGCTCCAAGTGGAAGCGATTCGCCATTAAAGAAAAAAGAAGAAGAAGTAGTAGAAGAAGAAATACGCTAACGCTACGAACAGGCACAACACTGTTACTCTGTTTTTACTGACATATAACATTTGATTTCACCTTGCTCTATTTTTTTTAACGTACGTTCAAAAACGGGAAAATGTTCAGGAGTTTCAACCGGGTACCGGCCACCGAAAATGGGGACTCTGCCCGGAAAACGGGGACGTTTTGGTCACCCATCCGACTGTGTTTACAGTTAAGCACACAGGCTAATATTAAAACTACTAGCTCACTTGGGGTTGAGGCTTTTTTACACGTTGCTTGACTGCCGGCCCACATATCTGATCCAAACATAGTAACGTGTGTTGGGTGAAAACTGAGGGGGTAATGCCCCCTTTTGCCCCCTCGTGGCGCCGGGCCCGCGCTTACAGCCGGCCAACTAAAGGTTGTTCCGTTCACGTGTCATTTTTTAGACTCCTTCGCTTCTTTGCTTGTGAATCCAAAGCTGCTACGCTTGGCTGTTTTCATTTTGCCATATTTTTTATTACAAAGCCAGAGTTAAAAAAATATCAATATGAACATTTCAAATACCGCGCCGGCATTGCCACCATAACCATAGCAACGTAAGTAGCATAAAGAATGCAGCGCCGCCACATACAGATGGCAACACCCAGAAATATTCACAAATATATAACAAATATTCAGAAACTGTAATGAACCATAACTATTATTTATTTCAAGAACTGTTATTTACAGAAATTCAACATTTCTAAACTGTGTGACACAAATATGCACGATTATTTTGGGCTCCCCCTATTTATCTCAAAGTCGGCCGTCAGGGGAGCTCCTCCCTCTTCCCCCTGGCTCCCCCCCATTTCGAACAGTGAGTGTAGGGGGCGGTTTGGGAATGGGCCACAGTCAAGCTAGCCTGCCGCAGTCCCCCCGGGACTGATAATAATCAGTCATCACTCCCAAATGAGTTTAGGGGAACAGAGACGAGGCATTTGAGTCCTGCAGGGTTTCCCCGTTAATATCATTGTCTCGACTGAAAGACTCATTCACCTACACAGTGTCTCAACTGAAAGAGGACCACAAACACACACAAAATATCAATCTGAAAGCCTGTACATTATTTATATCACACTATCAGTAGAAAAATGCAGTAAATGACTTTTTTAATGCAGTATTTTCTGATTTATGGCGCAACACAAAGATATTTCGCTCTGTGCAAACCTTTGACTCTAATATGTCAACAACATGAAACAAGAATATTAATGTTAATTGTTGATGATTGATGAAAGGTTACTTAAAAATGTTCTAAAAATGTTTTGGGCCCTTGTCAGTCACGGGCCCTTAGAATCGTCCTAACTTTTCACCCTCTTACGGGCACGGCGCCCCTGACTGAGTCCAACAGGATCAACCTCACGAAGAACTAATGGCAACAAAAAAGAATTCCCTCATCAAACTTAGCAGAAGTGGCTTGATGTTGTTCTCAGCAGGAGACTTTGACAGAGGATTTCTCTATATTTTTATCATTCATCAAAGATAGCAGAAAAACATGCATTATGTACTATGGAGGTGACTCTGACAGAGGAGTACACAGTAAAGTACTTCATTTTATTTCTGGTAGAAAGTCAAACTAGAACCGAGTCCAACAGTGTCAGTTCCTTAAGAACTTGTGGTAAAACATATTTGTATCACTCGTCAAATATAGCAGGAATAATGAAGAGCAGCTGATTTGAAAAAACAAACGCAAGAGACGGCTGAGTGACCGCAGAGCAGAACCGCTGTATAGTTTAAATCTCCTAACAATGTTGTCCATTTTAGAAAGAGGCTTATTGTATTTACAGCCCTTAATAACATGCATTTTCTGGGCTCAATATGTGTCTTGGCCGTTTTCGTTGTGATCGCTAAATTCACCTTGTTTCCCTTTGTTTATAATATTATCACCGCTTTTGTTTTGAAATCACTTCCGTGAGTTTCGCCCCGCCCCTCGCTCCAAGGGCCATTTGACCATTTAGTAAGGTAAAAAGCAAAAAGGCCTCTCAAACGCTTTTCCGTTTACGTGTTTAATAAAGAAAAACAATTGGACGGTAGATACACGGATTAAAACGGTCCGATTTAGTTTTTTGATAACAACTTCATTCAATTTTCTGATTTGTATTGAAGAATGAAGAAAAGCCGGAAGTTAAATAACATATTTCAAAATAAAAGACACAAGGATATAATGGCAATGCTGTAAAAGTTCAATCCTGGAACCCTGGAACTCCTCTCCACGGTCCACAGACTGGTCCATCAGGGAGTGGAGGACATCGCTGCTCTCCGGCATTCCCTCATCAAGCTGCCTGCTGGTCCAGAGCTGGAGGAGGTCGGGCAGTTGGCCAACAGCCCGGCATTCCGTACGTGTGTGGGTGCAATAGACGGGTGCCACATACGCATCAGGGCCCCATCCGGACCCCATCCGGACCCCATCCGGACCCCATCCGGACCCCATCCGGACCCCATCCGGACCCACTGGCCAGGATTACAGCTGCAGCTGCAGGCTGTATGCGATTCTTTCACACACAGTGACGTCACGAGCTACCCACAATGCAATGCGCGCCATATATATATATATATATAAATACGCCATTTTCCTGGAGGTGCAAATATAAACAGCTAGCTAACGTAGCCAGGCAGAGCGCACTCGATTTTTTTTCTGAATTAACGACCGAAGAAATCGCTGCATGTCTTCGGATTACATCTCTGGACTTGAGGGGTGTGCTCTAGGTCGTTCCCAGCGTGAACTAGAGCTGTGTGGGTTGTCGGATTGCCCTTACAGACTGCCTCCAGATGTATGGAAAAACGACCCTCGAAGGTGGCCTTCGTCGATTTTGGCTGCATCTACGTCTAATTTCTGGAAACACCAGGTGAATACCCCACTTGTCACAATAATATTATCATGCCATTGCATATATGTGGTATTTTAGAGTTGACCTAGATATTGATTAAGGCAAGACTATGATATTCAGTACAGGAAGCTTAGCAACACCTAGAAGGTGTACGGCTAAACCCTCGGCCTGCTTGCACCTCGCGTAAAATGGCAGATACCGGAAGTACGGTGTCGCCCTCGGCCCAATACTCGTATGTGTGTGTGAAAGAATGGGAAAGGGAGATTCCTACAAACATTTGTAGGATTTCCGGGCTCAGTCCATGACACCGTGTCATGAAGCACAGTGCCCTCTATAAAGAGGCTCTTTATCCTCCTCCAGGGTACTTCATTGTGGGGGATGGTGGCTACCCCTGCATTGTACACCCCATAATGATTGTAACCCCGTATCGGGAGCCACTACAGGGGAGGGTACAGAGCCGATTCAACGGCTGCCATGCAAAAGCGCGCAGCAAAAGCGCGCAGCATAATCGAGCGCGCCTTCGGGAAACTGAAGGTGCGATGGAGGTGCCTCCTGACGAAGGCCCTGGAGGTGAACCATAACTTTGTCCCTGCTGTGGCTCCTGCACAACCCAGTCCAGCTGCACGACCACGATTACTGCTGAGAGGATATATATTTTTGGCCAGTGTTTTTGTTACCCATTAGTTTTGTTGACAGGTTAAAAATGCATTTACTGGCCAGATGCATTACTCTGTTCTTTTGTTTGTGCCATTTATAAGCCTTGTTTCCAATGTCACCTTGCTCACGTTTATTTAGAGCAAAGGACTGTACAGACACATGTCTTAATTACAAATTGTATGGGATGTGAAATAGGCCATCACAGAATTTCGTCTGAAAGTGTTACGTTTAGTGTTGAAATCGAGTCATGTTCAGTAATAAAATATTGGTATGCTTTGACTGAACTTTAAAAGAAAGAAGATACAGTGGGGCAAAAAAGTATTTAGTCAGCCACCAATTGTGCAGGTTCTCCCACTTAAAAAGATGAGAGGCCTGTAATTTTCATCCTAGGTACACTTCAACTATGAGAGACAGAACGGGGGGGAAAGAATCCAGGAAATCACATTGTAGGATTTTTAATGAATTAATTGGTAAATTCCTCTGTAAAATAAGTATTTGGTCACCTACAAACAAACAAGATTTCTGGCTCTCACAGACCTGTAACTTCTTCTTTAAGAGCCTCCTCTGTCCTCCACTCGTTAACTGCATTAATGGCACCTGTTTGAACTCGTTATCAGTATAAAAGACACCTGTCCACAACCTCAAACAGTCACACTCCAAACTCCACTATGGCCAAGACCAAAGAGCTGTCAAAGGACACCAGAAACAAAATTGTAGACCTGCACCAGGCTGGGAAGACTGAATCTGCAATAGGTAAGCAGCTTGGTGTGAAGAAATCAACTGTGGGAGCAATTATTAGAAAATGGAAGACATACAAGACCACTGATAATCTCCCTCGATCTGGGGCTCCACGCAAGATCTCACCCCGTGGGGTCAAAATGATCACAAGAACGGTGAGCAAAAATCCTAGAACCACACGCGGGGACCTAGTCAATGACCTGCAGAGAGCTGGGACCAAAGTAACAAAGGCTAGCATCAGTAACACACTACGCCGCCAGGGACTCAAATCCTGCAGTGCCAGACGTGTCCCCCTGCTTAAGCCAGTACATGTCCAGGCCCGTCTGAAGTTTGCTAGAGAGCATTTAGATGATCCAGAAGAGGATTGGGAGAATGTCATATGGTCAGATGAAACCAAAATAGAACTTTTTGGTAAAAAACTCAACTAGACGTGTTTGGAGGAGAAAGAATGCTGAGTTGCATCCAAAGAACACCATACCTACTGTGAAACATGGGGGTGGAAACATCATGCTTTGGGGCTGTTTCTCTGCAAAGGGACCAGGACGACTGATCCATGTAAAGGAAAGAATGAATGGGGCCATGTATCGTGAGATTTTGAGTGACAACCTCCTTCCATCAGCAAGGGCATTGAAGATGAAACGTGGCTGGGTCTTTCAGCATGACAATGATCCCAAACACACCGCCCGGGCAACGAAGGAGTGGCTTCGTAAGAAGCATTTCAAGGTCCTGGAGTGGCCTAGCCAGTTTCCAGATCTCAACCCCATAGAAAATCTTTGGAGGGAGTTGAAAGTCCGTGTTGCCCAGCGACAGCCCCAAAACATCACTGCTCTAGAGGAGATCTGCATGGAGGAATGGGCCAAAATACCAGCATCAGTGTGTGAAAACCTTGTGAAGACTTACAGAAAACGTTTGACCTCTGTCATTGCCAACAAAGGGTATATAACAAAGTATTGAGATGAACTTCTGTTATTGACTTATTTTCCACCATCATTTGCAAATAAATTCTTTAAAAATCAGACAAGGTGATTTTCTGGATTATTTTTCTTATTCTGTCTCTCATAGTTGAGGTATACCGAGGATGAAAATTACAGGCCTCTCTCATCTTTTCAAGTGGGAGAACTTGCACAATTGGTGGCTGACTAAATACTTTTTTTCCCCACTGTACATGTGTTAGTAATTGTAGCTACTTATAGGGCTTGAGCGATGCAGTATCTTGACTCAATTTGTATTGATTTATTAATAAAACATCCCTGATATTGCATTTGGATAATTTACACACGGTTGGTTTAGGTGCAGAATTATTTGAGGAGGAGATTTACAATTCAGAAATTAAAGTGGTCATCATGAGTTTCAGTATACCTTGGGTTGCACAATGAGTTTAAAAACGTTGGCTTTTTAGTCATGTCACAATCATAACATATTGAGCTTTGTATAAAATAAAGATCTCCTTGTATATTTTCAGTAAACATGTGTTGGTTTTTGTTCTGTATTTCGAACTGTAAAGAAGGCTATAGATTTAACGACATCCTTAATTTTTATTCCAAACTTAAATATTTTCATAAACTTCACACAAAACAATATAACAAATCCAAACCAAACGAAAAACAAAGAACGGAAACTATTCTTTTCGAACTAACGCTTCAAATAAGTCGAGGAATCCTTTGGATGTTTCCTCACTGGCTGCCTGCTGGTGGTTGAAGCGGTCCTCCTCCTTGGCCGCCTCCGCCTCCAGGAACAGCAATAAATTGTGTTTTCTTTTTTTCTGGGGAGGGGGACCGGCAGAGGCGGATGGCTCAACATCCTCCTGGCTGTCCGAGCCAGACTTGGCGGCCTCCTCATCCTCCACTGTGGCCTGGCTCTGGACAGCCTCAGTGGATGTTGAGCCACTGACAGAAGCCACAGCAGCCGTGACCGAGTCCATCAGGGTGGGAGGGTCAATGGATGGCCTCCCACCAATGGCCTCATGCATGGCCGTAACATATGGCCATGTGGCTGCTGTGGCCTCTCCCCTGTCGGTCCCTGAAGTAAGTGAGAAATGGATTTAACTTCTGTTAGACAGCTATATGCCATACATATTTGCATACATTCACAGTAAATATTTATTCAGTATGATAGCTGTCTAACAGAAGTTAAATCCATTTCTCACTTATTCTGACAATGTACTTAACCCCAAATAAAAGAACCCAATAAAAAGAGTTGTTAAATAATAGTGAAGTCACGTTGTAATAACAATAACTCATCTCTCTCGAGTTTTCTTTTTGAGCTTTGCCAAAAGCCACTGTGTCAAGTGTCCTTCTTGGGTTGCCGTCCGGAGTTCTCCGGCAGACCATCTCGGTAGTAAGCTCCCAGGAAGTGCGCCGGAGTCTGATGAGAATATTCGTTGTGGCCAAACGGCGGTACTACACTTCCTTTAGGTTGCTGGGCCCGGAAACACTTTTTCCCATTGACTTACATGGGGAAAGAGTGGTCTGTAACTCGTTGGATACTTTTTTTAAAACTATATAACATACTATGAATGCTTGTATCGCCCTTATTAAAAACATTCGTTCCTCAAGTTGTAAAAATGTGCTAATAACGTTATTCTGAGAGTTATTTCCCTCGGCATTATGAACGCGCATCTAACCCACGGGACCGCGCCGCCCGGCACGTTCATGTTACGTGTTCAGCAATACATGCGTTTCTCTTTACCCATGGATGCACAATAACAACGGACCATATCGCCTTACTGCCACGGAGCTGTAAGAATGGATATTGCACATGTTTGCTGTAATTCATCATTTGTAAAATATTATAGCCTACTACATGGGCTGTATGATGTAAATCTTGTACCGTAAATGTTGTATTAAATAAAGTTAATATTACCGACGTAGATTAATGTCCCTGTAGCTTCTTATTGCACTAAGAAGCTTATTGCACTGTGTATAAATATATATATATATATATATATATATATATATATATATATATATATATATATATATATATATATATATATATATATACAGTGCAATAATTCTTTCATGCTAAATGAAGCCTGTTGGATATCACTAGATCCTGTACAGCGTAATATAAGTACATAACGATTGATGTGCACATTAGCACAATTACTAGCTAGCCGCTAGCTGCTAACTGCCGCCTCGTTAATATCAAATCCATCATAATAAGAAATCATTACCATGCTGTCATGAACGTGCGGTGCTGTTACGTGTACGCAAATTGACGTGCTTGATGTGAACGAGCATTTTGGTTAAAGTTGCGCATGCTCTATGAGTGCACATACGGGTACTTCTCAGGCATGCCGGGTAATCTGTGACGTTTCACTCTCTCAAAAGTTGGGCCATTTTATTATCATGTGCTAATGAGCAACTCTCATAGGAATGAATGAGGCCCCGCCTCCCACGCTTTATCCAGTTCTTATTATACATCCATGCTCGGTAGTGACAGTAGAGGCTTCTCAATTCTTAAATTTCCCCTCCTCGACTCCCCTCCTCGAGACTTAGTCCCGCCCACAGGAGATGCGAGCAGAGGACCGAGGAGGGGAACCGAGGAGAGAGGAGGGGAAGCAGCAGACGTTTAAAGAAGGTCCAATCCCAAACCACTCCCTCGACCCTACCCCTCTGTGATGGAGTGAACTCCGTCTGTAGCCACACTCGCAGCTCAACGAGGCTCCTCCTGTCAGATGGAGGGAGTAAATACAGCAGCAAGCTTTGGGACGGCCTCCCCTCTCTCCGGCAGAAACAGGAAATGCCGTAACTGTATGTAATAACGGTTTCAAATCAGCATCTCTTAGACAAAAAGTTTAAATGAATAACTCAAATAAAACTCCAAACATCTTTCATTGTGTTTCAGCTCTTTTAGTTTTAAACCTGATGTTTATAAGCTTCTTAGTTTTTGCAACGCTCTGTAAATATACAAAACTTTATAATAAAATGCACACATTTACCTTTTTCTAGACTAAACACAGGTTTGATCCTAAGTTAAAACATATGAGGTTATCATGAGGTTGTTAACATCGCAGTTTATCAGTGGATGTTTGCTGGAACTACTTGTAAACAGCGTGTTTCCTGACGGACACACACAGCGTGACTCCGGTCAGGTAGTGACCGGTCTCAAGTCAGCACCGATGCAAACTCGCTGTTTGAGGGCTTGATAGCCCACTCCCTCTCCACACTCGTTGCTTTGGAACAGCCCTCAATATGGCGGACCCTCCGCGTGAACCATAGACTGTATATATAAATGGACGTAGGGTCCGTGACGTCACCCATAGGATTCTGCAGAGTTGCCGTGAAGCCCTAAGTAGGCGGAGTCGGCTACTAACGGCTCGACAGTGACGTCAGAGTCTAACTCCCGCCTTCTCCCGCCTGCTCCAAATAAGGGCAAAGAGGCGGAGCCGCGAGGCGGAGCCGAGGCGGGACAGGGCGGGACAGGGCGGGACCTGCTGCCAACGAGCGTGACGTTCCAGACCTAGCTCAGGCTAAGAAGCTAAGCTAACATGCTCTCAGTATTAAGCTAACAACCTATGCTAACAACACAGTCTATGCTAACAACGCAGCTTGTAGTCACCGCTCCTCGTTCCCGCATATTCTGAAGGTAAGATACCCTGTAACTTTACAAAACTTGTCCTTTTGATTTAAATGTTCTTGAACCTACACTATACAATTGTTTTTTTAAGTGCTCACCGTTTTTCAATATAAATGTCATTTGTAACTAAACTTTGTAAACTAGCAGAGATATGGCCAGTGTTGCGTGAATTAAATGTAATTAATGAAATATGACTGTAGAAAAAGAAAGGTGCTTTTATATTGATTTAGATACTAACCATTTTTATTTCTTTCAGCATTAAGAAAAAAGAAGATGGCAACCCTCCTCCACGCCAAACTGCACAACCTGTAAGTTGATGGTCCTGGCTTACTTTCCATGACTTCAGATGGTTGACATTATACACAAACATACTATACATATATGTATATATATATACACATGTGTGCACAATTGTAGATAAACAGCACACAGTATATACATATATATATATATATATATATATATATATATATATAATATATATATATAAACTGTGTGCTGTTAATCTGTTTTTTGAGGTTTTGCTCTCTTGTTACTTTTAACCATACAGGTGTGATTTCATAGTTATTTTGTATGTTATTGTCAAAGGAACAAAATGAGCAACCCTTTATACTTACTTTGATATTCCTCATTATCTGAAGCATTTGTTACTCTCATTTATTTTCCTCCCATAGTGACTGTATGGATAATCGGAGACAGCTATGTCCGGCGTGGAGCCCAGAGAGCTACAGAGACCATCGGCAGCAACCTTGGCCTCGACCTGAGGGTGTGCTGGTTCGGTTGGGGTGGACTGCGCTGGAGAGGAAGAGCAGTCCCGGATGTCCTCCTCATCCACTGTGGCGGCAATGACTTGGGGGATGTGCCCAGTGTTCAGTTGCTGAACCAGATGAAGGAGGACCTGCACCAGCTTCACCATCGGCACCCTGGCATGAAGATCATGTTCTCCCAGATCAACCAGAGGCGCCGGTGGAGGGCTGTTGCAAATCCTGTACAAATTGACAAGGCCCGGAAGTTTGTTAACAATGTTATGGCTACTTTTGTTCATAGCCTAAATTGTGTCATTGTTGACCACTCCAACATTAGACATGACAGTCCTGGGCTTTTTTTGCGAGATAGAGTTCATTTCACCCCTAGGGGAAATTATCTTTTTTTAAAGTCACTAGCCAATTGCCTGAAAGACCATCTCCAAAGACTGTGAACTGCTAAAATGTCAGTATCACTGTTTTTGGATTTGGCCTTTAGAGTATGTATTCTAAGGCTCTTGCTAAGCCCAGACTGTCATGGCTAATGTTGAGTTAGATATTACATCTGTAGCCATAACACTGTTAACATGGCTGCTCTTCCTCTTCCCCACATCCCCCCCCCTCTTCCCCCAATGGACTCTGTAGCTCTCCAGGCCCATGTCTGTCAAACCTGTTATTTTGTATTTGTTATGATGTTTTTTGTTATTTATTTGTTAAAAATAATTCTGTATTTATGTAAATATTGAAATTAATTACATTCATATTTTCACTTCTTTTGTCTACTGCTTACTGAAAATGTTAGCTATCACATCCAAATGGACTATCAAATGAAAGGATAAGCTTACCATACAATACAGAAAACATTACCATTAAGGCTCAAATCTTTTCCCAAGCCGTAGCCGTCTGAAAAGAGTCCCAAGTTTAAAAACACAATGAATACTACGCTGTCATTTATCAGTGACGATGCAAACACCAAGAAGGTCTCCCCTAATCCCATGTACTCTGGAACTATGTCATAAGCATACCATACAATGTAATTATGAAGTGCAATACCCACAATCCCTTTGTTACAGGGTCGTAACGTCACAGAAGATAATACCTTTTAGAGAGTTTCCAAATTGTTCAGTATGCAGATAAATATTTCTATTTTTTTACAATAGAAACATTTTTCCCCATAAATGTTCCCACATGTTGTGAGCATCAACTTTAAATCTTTTGTCAACAAATAAAAAACATCTTAATTTCCTTTACGACAACATTTTGTTTATAACACCACTACATTAACAATAAGCATAGGGAAATGATAAATGTCAACATTTAAGATTGTGGCTTTTACTCTTTATTTAATCAGATCTATTTCACATTGAAAAAGTGATAAACCACACACTGAAAGGTACATCTTGCATTTTATGAAAAGTAAAGGTTACGAATCATTTATGACTTAAGTACACTAGAAAATAAATTAAAGATGTGCAACAACTGTATGCCCCCTGATGAACCTGGGGGCTGTGTTGTCTGGAACTTCTGTTCCTGGTAGGGTCTCCCATGGCAAATTGGTCTCAGGCAGGGGACAGACTAAGATTGGTTCAAAAGACCTCATGAAAAAAACAAAAAGAAGTGGAGGATACCGGCCCGGAGGAAGACCGGGGTCCCTTTCTGGAGCCAGGCCCAGAAGGAGGACTCGTCGGCAAGCGTCTGGTGGCCGGGCTTGCCACGGAGCCCGGCCGGGCCCAGCCCGAAAAGGCAACGTGGGCAACACCTCCGCTTCTCCATCCCGTGGGCCCACCACCTACGGGAAAACAACATGGGGTCGGGTGCGCTGCCAGAAGGGTGGCAGTGAAAGCGGAGGGTCTCGACGGACCAGACCCGGGCGACAGAAGCTGGCTTTGGGGACGTGGAACGTCACCTCTCTGGGGGGGGAGGAGCCAGAGCTTCTTGCGGGAGTTGGAGCGTTACCAGTTGGATCTGGTTGGGCTCGCCTCTACGCACAGCGTGGGCTCTGGAACCTTACTTCTGGATAGGGGTTGGACTCTATCCTTCTCCGGAGTTGCTCAAGGTGTGAGGCGCCGGGCGGGTGTGGGGATACTCACAAGTCCCCGTTGGGTGCTTCGTTGTTGGGAGTTTACCCCAGGGACGAGAGGGTCGCCTCCCTACGCCTGCGGGTTATGCGGGGGAAAACTCTGACTGTTGTGTGTGCTTATGCACCCAACAGCAGTTCAGAGTATACGGCCTTCTTGGATACCCTGGAAAGAGTCCTGTATGGGGCTCCTGAAGGGGACTCTTTAGTCTTGCTGGGAGACTTCAATGCACATGTGGGCAATGATGGAGACACTTGGAGGGGCGTGATTGGGAGGAACGGCCCCCCTGATCTGAACCGGAGTGGTGGTTTGTTACTGGACTTCTGTGCTAGTCATGGATTGACCATAACAAACACCATGTTCGAACATAAGGATGCTCATAAGTGTACGTGGTACCAGAGCACCCTAGGCAGAAGGTCCATGATCGATTTCGTTATCGTATCATCAGACCTGAGGCCGTATGTTTTGGACACTCGGGTAAAGAGAGGGCGGAGTTTTCAACTGATTCACCATCTGGTGGGGAAGTTGGATAGAGTGGCGGGGGAAGCCTCTGGATAGACCTGGTAAGCCCAAACGTGTAGTTCGGGTGAACTGGGAACGTCTGGAGGAGGCCCAAGTTCAGGAGGGCTTCAACTCACACCTCCGGCGGAGCTTTTCAGGCATTCCTGTGGAGGTTGGGACATTGAACCAGAGTGGTCGGTGTTCAAAGCCTCTATTGCCAAAGCCGCGGCGGGGAGCTGTGGTCTCAAGGTCCTAGGTGCCTCAAGGGGCGGTAACCCTCGAACCTCCTGGTGGACACCGGTGGTCAGGGAAGCTGTCCGACTGAAGAAGGAGGCCTTCAGGGATATGTTATCCGGGGGACTCCCGAGGCAGTTGCAAGGTACCGACAGGCCCGAAGGGCAAGCAGCCTCAGCCGTGGCCGAGGCAAAGCAGCGGGTGTGGGAGAAGTTCGGAGAGGACATGGAAAAGGACTTTCGGGCGCACCAAAGTTGTTCTGGAAAACTGTCCGACACCTCAGGAGGGGGAAGCAGGGAACCATCCAAGCTGTGTACAGTAAGGATGGGACGTTGTTGACCTCAACTGATGGAGTGTTAGGGCGTTGGAAGGAACACTTTGAGGAACTCCTGAACCCGACAACTCCGCCCTCTATGTTAGAGGCAGAGGCTGGAGTATGACGGGGGATCGACACCAATCTTCCGGGGGGAGGTCACTGAGGTGTTTAAACAACTCCACGGTGGCGAAGCCCCGGGGGTGGATGAGATCCGCCCAGAAATGCTGAGGCTCTGGGTGTTGAGGGACTGTCATGGTTGACACGTCTCATCAACATTGCGTGGAAGTCGGAAACAGTACCGAAGGAGTGGCAGACCGGGGTGGTGGTTCCCCTTTTTAAAAAGGGGGATCAGAGGGTGTGTGCAAATTACAGAGGCATCACACTACTCAGCCTCCCCCGGAAAGTTTACTCTAAGGTACTCGAATGGAGGGTCAGGCCGATTGTCGAACCTCAGATTGAGGAGGAACAATGCGGATTCCGTCCTGGTCGTGGAACGACGGATCAGCTTTTTTACTCTCGCAAGGATCCTGGAGGGGGCTTGGGAGTACGCTTATCCGGTCTACATGTGTTGTGTGGACTTGGAGAAGGCGTATGACCGGGTTCCCAGGGAGTTACTGTGGGAGGTGCTGCGGGAGTATGGGGTGAGGGGGTCTCTACTCAGGGCCATCCAATCTCTGTACTCCCAAAGCGAGACTGTGTCCGGGTCCTCGGCAGTAAGTCGGACCCATTTCCGGTGAGGGTTGGCCTCCGCCAGGGCTGCGCTTTGTCACCAATCCTGTTTGTAATATACATGGATCGGATTTGAGGCGTAGTCCATGGGGGAGGGGGTTCGCAGTTCGGTGGACTAAGGATTGCACCACTGCTTTTTGCAGATGATGTGGTTCTGATGGCTTCTTCGGTCTGCGACCTTCAGCACTCACTGGATCGGTTCGCAACCGAGTGTGAAGCGGCTGGGATGAGGATCAGCACCTCCAAATCTGAGGCCATGGTTCTCAGCAGGAAACCGATGGACTGTCCACTCAAGTAGGGAATGAGTCCTTACCCCAAGTGAAGGAGTTTCAAGTATCTCGGTGTCTTGTTCTCGAGTGAGGGGAACAATGGAGCGTGAGATGGGCCGGAGAATCGGAGCAGCGGGAGAGGTACTGCAGTCGCTTTACCGCACCGTTGTGACGAAAAGGGAGCTTGAGCCAGAATGCAAAGCTCTCGGTCTACCGGGCCATTTTCGTTCCTACCCTCACCTATGGGTCATGAAGGATGGGTCATGACCGAAAGAACGAGATCGCGGATACAAGCGGCCGAGATGGTTTTCTCCGCAGGGTGGCTGGTGTCTCCCTTAGGGATAAGGTGAGAAGTTCGGTCATCCGGGAGGGACTCGGAGTTGAGCCGCTCCTCCTTCGCGTCCGAAAGGAGCCAGTTCAGGTGGTTCGGGCACCCTAGTTAGGATGCCACCTGGGCGCCTCCCTAGGGAGGTGTTTCAGGCACGTCCAGCTGGGAAGAGACCAAGGGGTAGACCTAGGACCAGGTGGAGGGATTATATCTCTTCGCTGGCCTGGGAGCGCCTTGGGATCCCCCAGTCAGAGCTGGTTGAGTGTCGCCAGGGAAAAGGAAGTTTGGGGCTCTCTGCTGGAACTGCTACCCCCCGCGACCCGACCACGGATAAGCGGAAGAAGATGGATGGATGGAAACAACTGTATCAGTAATAAAAATGATATAACTTATGTACAGGGTTGGGAGGGCTACTTGCCAAAAACCACCCAGTAACTTCATGTTGAGTATCAAGATATAAAAGTAATGTACGTGATGACTTTTGGATTACCTCAATATCAAATGCAAATGCAAATAAACACAGGAGAGAAGAAATATTAATATGATTTTTTACTTAAATGTATAATATAATACCATAAAGCAGATTCAGGCAGTAGGTGTATAGATTCACAATAAGTATTAGCCTACAGAACAGTTTCCGCTTCCAGAGAAGAGATACAATTTGATTATTTTACAACAAACACTATATGCTCTTTTTAGGTTTTGAATAAGATTGTGAATCTTATATGTAAAGACATATTTGACAAACAGATGGGTTATTTACAATTTACATACAGGTGGTTTTTTACATACAGATTTCTTATTTACAATTTTCATTTTAGATTTCGTTCTAATACATCTAACCGGACATTAAGACATACCAAGTCTACAGATATACAGTTAGTACAGAGTCCTAAAATGCGAGTAGATACATAGATGGGGGGTGGGAAGCTGTCCATTGTACGACAGGTTGAGATTTGTACATTACCGGGGCCAGTTTTTGCAATGCTCTCCCCCGAAGGTGCTCTTTAGAGAGAGGCTTTGAAGGTAAGTACAGTTTTACTTTCCTTTACAGTTGTGGGAAGAGCGTTCCACCTTGATGTGGTGGGCACTGCAGTGTTTTTCAGGCATCTCCTTCCCTAATAAAAATAATAAACAAAAACACATAAAATAACTTTTTGAGGTCTGTAGATATTCAAACTTTCTTTTGAATATGTTGTTTTAAATTTAAGAGTGCAATTATAAAGACAATAGAGAGCCAACATGTTAACTATGCAGTTAATCCATTCAACAATTACGTGTTTCCAAGATTCAGATTCAAAGGATTTATGTCATAGCACATAGGCTACAGTGTAGGAAGGCAATGAAAATCATCTGTCCCCGAGCTCCTCCAACAATGCAACATAGTTATATAAGACATAAAACAATAAAAGAAATTCAAAATTAAATTAAAGAATAATAAATTAGTGCAGGCAGAAATCTATATACACGTAAATATAATAAGACATATGCAAGAACAGAATGTAAAGATAATATTGTATAGTAAAATGAAATAAATCCTTTTTTTTACAGTGATAGCTGTTAAGATAAATAAGTTATAAGAGGACAACAGATGAATGAATGTTGCCTATTAAAATATGTAAAAAAAAGGTAATATAATTCATCTGTTTTTAACATAGAGTATGTGGGGGAAATGGCAATTCTCTATCTATGATAAATAGTCTTTGCATAAATTGAAGAGAAATGTGATGGTTTGCAAAAAAATTCGATTTCTATGTTTCTATACTTAACTGGCAAATCTTAATTTGGCCTTTAATCAAAAGAACATTACTCATCACTGATGTGCAAGCTGTGCCATAACAATTATTAGCATTGTATGATGTATAACATGTATTTAATTAGTAACAACAATTTACACTCACAAATGGAACCAAGTTATTTAAAAAAAAAAAGGATCTGTACCCATGAGTCCGTGCTGAAGTGATGACTCTCAAAGTGTTCACTGCACAGGCGAGAAGAAACGTTGGGGGTCCATTTATTCCTCCGGATGTTCAGCACCCACTGGTCCAGCCCGTCTGGATCACCTAAAACCTGTATTCAACAATACATGAAAAACCGACCCAAGACAACAGGAGGGTTAATGCCATATTCTCTTAATAACGCATGAACAACTTTTACAAATATTTCTATATAGTCTGTGTTGGTAAATGTCATCTAGGTTGCACATTTCCTGCTGAAAATACATGCATGGGCCTACCAAGTTACTGTGTGGCACTTTGGTTTTGATAAACAGTGTAGTTCCACTATATAAACGTTACATTCATAATCAAACGAGACAATATGCAAGATAAATAGCTATTTGTTGTTATTCTTAATGCTAGTCATTCACACTTAAGAAAATAAAATAGTACCGATACATAGCCAGAACAATTGTGGCGATGTTCAGCTTAATAAGCCTTGTTCAACATCATTTCTTTAGCTAATACTACAGCAGGCTGCAGGCGAACCAAGTCCGCGTTTCGCTGCATTCCTTGATCTCCAGTTATAACGCCGGGCTCCGCCGCTGGCCGAAGCTAACGGAGCTGCAAAGGGCTAGCTACGGCTCCGGTTAGCTTCGGCGGCGGACTCCGGCGGCCACCACTGGGTTAATTGGGGTCCCCTTTTAACATTTGCTCCCTTTAGCATTATGGGCGTCATAGCCATAGCCTATAAAAGTCTTACCCAAGGCTGAATCATAAACTAAACTGTATATATATATATATATATACACATGTGTAAAGGGTTACGTCCTTAGCTGGCTAATAAGCTACATAACAAGCTAAGCTAACAAGCACACAAACACTTGCTAACGGGGTTAGCATGTATAATATTATCATTTTACTCACCGAAAAAAACTGAGAGTAGACTTCTTGGAAGTTCTGTTAGTACATTCAAGCGCACAGCACGACATTTTAATTGTCTGGTATTTGTAACAATATTCCCACAATCACCACGAACACAGCTAAAGCTAAGGGTCAAGTACAGTACTATGACTAACTAAACGTTGTAGCCTCTATGGTTGTAGCCTAGCAGAGTGGACAAGTTGCTGTTAGCTGACAGTGGGGCATGTACTGTCCATCAAAGTGACCACGCACTAATTTATGCAAAGACTTAACAGCTAATATAAATAAAGGGTTGTGTTAGAAACAATTCACTCACAGATCCATAATCATGAAGGTGGAATCTAACTATATCGATTTCATTTCATTTAATTTCAAACCTTTATTTAAACAGATAGGTCCCTTGAGATCATGGATCTCTTTTACAAGGGAGACCTGCATCAATTAGTTCCACATGAAACATAAAAACAAACAATAGAGGACATCATATTACATATTCACCAACACTTACAAACACCCATTGTGTCATAAAGCATTCGTGCAGACGTGCCTTAAAAACATTCAGAGAACAAAATTGCACAATTTCAATTTGGACTGTAGGCTGTTCCAAGCAAGTGGAGCTGCGCACATAAAAGCTGTCTTACCTAAGACAGTCCTCACTCTGGTACATCTATAAGACTACATCCTGTGATCTCAGACAATAGCTGCTTGCAACTTCTGCTTACCAGAGAACAGATGTAATACGGGAGTTTGCCCAACATAGCTTATAAATAAAAGAGTACCAGTGACTGAGCCTCCGTACAGACAGTGATGGTAAACCTGCCTTGGTATACAGAGTACAAGTGATATGTAAGCGTTTTACAATTTGTGACAAATCTCAGAGCACTGTGATACGCAGCATCCAATTTGCTCAGGGTAATTGGCAGGTGCATCATATACAACAAATCACCATAGTCCAGCACAGGTAAAAAGGTCACAGTGACTAGCCTTTTCCTGGCCTCAAGCGAGAACAGGACTTGTTTCTGTAAAAGAACCCTAACCTAACCCTCAGTTTTTTAAGCAGGTTATTGACATGAAGTTTAAAAGAGAGACAATCATCAAGCCAGATACCAAGGTATTTGTAACAGGCAACAACTTCAAGTTTTGTTCCTTGCGTAGTTACAATATCTGAAACAGGCTCTGGTGTCTTTTTTGCTTTTGGAAAAGAGCATTACCTTGGTTTTATCCACATTAAAAGAAGCTTTAATTCAGAGAGCTGAGTCTGAATAGTGTTAAAAACAGCCTGTAATTTAACAACAGCCTCTTTAATGGAGGGACCTCACAATACATCACAGTATCATCCGCATTAAAAATGTAAAGTAGCTTATCACCATTTTCACCTACGCTGTTAAATATATGGAGAATAAAAGTGGTCCTAAAACAGAACCCTTGTGGTACAACCATTCGAAATGTTTAACCACTCAGAAGACAGTCCATCCAAATGAAAACATTGGGACCTTTCAGAGAGGTAGTTCACAACACCACCCCACTGCATGGCTGGATATGCCAATACTGAGTAGCCTCTGCTTTAAAATGCGATGATCAACGGTGTCCAAACGCTTTGGAAAGGTCAATAAACAGAGCTGCACAACTCTGCTTATTATCTAAAATACTAGTAATGTCATTTACCACTTTCATTGTCGCAGTGATGGGTGCTGTGTTTCTTTCTGAATCCTGCTGGTGTTTAGTCAGGATATCATTTAAACATAAAAACTCTTTACTTGTGCACTCACAAGTCGTTCGAGCACCTTAGCAGAACTGACAATTTGAGATTGGCCTATAGTTATTTAAAATAGTTGCCTCCCCTCCTTTCAGTAAAGGCAAGACATAAGCAGAACTTCCAATACTTTTGGGATTGTATTTGTGCTGAGGGAAAGGTTAAAAGAGAAGTAAGAGGTGGAGCAATAAAATCTGCAGCTATCTTTAAAAAAGAAAGGTTCTAATTGTCCGGGCAGCCGGTTTTCCTAGGATCTAACTTGGATAATGCTTCATGAACAATACCAATAGTTTAAAGGAGTAAAACTGAAAGGGTTTTCCAGACCACAATGTTCGAGTCAAGGATTGGAGCGTTCACAGAAGCAGAAGTACAGTCAGTGACAGAATCAAACAGAGAGCCACTGTGGGTGGTTGTATTCTCCAGCCACCTCAGTAGTATTAACCAGTGCTGTTTCAATCACATTAGTATACATAAAAAGTGGACAGGTGACACGCCCCCAATTATGCAAATGAGCTAAGTCCAGTCCCGCCTCCCCTCGCCTCCCATTGGGTCCGAGAGCCTTTTATCAGAGCTATGTCCCGCCTCCCATTGTTTGAGAACCCTTTGAGTGTGAGGGGTGATGTGTTATAACGGGTAGGTTGTGAAAAGCCCCCCTGTGGAATGCCTTTGTTGTCTAATTCTCTGATGTGTTGAATTAAGGTAGTCTCTTTGAAGTTATGCTGTCTGGTCCCTCAGGGGTTATCTAATCTAATTAGCCTTTGATGTTTTGCCCTTTGATCTTAATCTAGGTATTTTTATGAGTGAGACATGTTTTGTTGTCTAATTCCTTGATGTGTCGATTAAGGTAGTCTCTTTGAAGTTATGCTGTCTGGTCCCTCAGGGTTTATCTAATCTAATTAGCCTTAGATGTTATGAGCCTGTGATGTTAATTTAGGTATTTTATGAGTGAGACATGTTTTGTTGTCTAATTCTTTGATGTGTCAGTTAAGGTAGTCTCTTTGAAGTTAGGATGTCTGGCCCGCTCAGTGTTGCCCCCGGCCTCTCCCCCCCTTTTCTCCACCCCTTCCTCCGGCAAGGAGATTGTGGGAGGTGGAATTAGATGAAAATAGAAATATGCTAAAAACTAAATAAAAGACAGTAATTTCCACTTACCAAGTCACCTTTCAAAAAGAAAAATTGCCAAAATGTGACAACTTAACCGCCATCCGTCCGGGGCTCCAGTCAAGAAACGAATGCCGCATCTATGCTGGGTGCAGATGCATACAGCCAGAGATCTGTGCAAAACTTTCATGTGCCTCTTTGGGTCAAATAGGCTGCCCTATCTCTAAGAACAATTAACACAAACACACAAACAAACAACACACACACAACACACACACACACACACACACGTTGGAATGCCCCTTTGATGTGGGGGTTGAGATAAGAAACCCCCCTGATTAAGACACGGTGTCTGCTAAGGATGTTTCTTCTCAAGTTTTTGTGAAACTGTTAACTAAAAGTAAGTATCTGTTTTGCAAAGAGGGTATTCATATTAATTTAAAAAGAGCTTATTTAGGTTTTAATAGTGATAACTAAGTTTCACTCTGTGGGGGGGGCAAAAGACGCATCCTTAAACACCTGGATAAAGGACTCTTTAAAGCAGAGACATGGCGACCAGCATACCTGATTATCAGCAGGAGAGGACTCTTTTTCAGTAAATACATTATAGGGTTAGAAGATATATATGTGGTGGAATTAGTTTAAAACAGCCACCCTACACTTTTTTAGTTGTCCTCTCTAGATTTGATCCAGGGTTTTGTAGTAGTATTTACCATGGTATATAACTTAGACTAAGTTAACTATCTAAACACTCAGAGTCCTTTACCTCACCTGAGCTTATCCAGAGCTTGACTGACACACAGAGACCAATCAAGGGCTTTGATTTATGATCTGTATGACAGTGGCCATGTCGGCAGGCCACATCATGTAGACCAGGGGTCGGCAACCTTTTTCATATGAAGTGCCATTTTCAAAAAAAATTGTTATCAGCGTGCCAACGATCGAGAATTATCAAGTGGGGGGGGGGGGGTGGGAGCTTGACGCTTGTCAACTATCAGCAGGAGGGCGGGGGAGCCTCTCTGCGGGGAAGCAGTGTGTGGACCTGTCAGTGCAACTTACATGATGTCGAATTTAACACATTTAAATAATTGGTTTAAACAGCATAATAATAAGGACGATCGTCCGTTCTGTGATTCTCCAGAACACACATGTAATGATATTAAGGTCACGCAGAGTGAGATGAGATCGCTGTCCCTTTAAAGAGAGAGAGAGAGAGGGGTGTGGCTTGTGCATACGTGTTTGTGGATGGTAGAGCGACAGTGAGAGAACGTGGGTGTATGTTTCTGGAAGTGAAACGAGGAAGCAGAAAACAGAGGTCTGTACTCCTCGACTACGGTCTGGGAGCCGACAGGAAAGTTCAACACAAGATGGCCAGTGCGCCCTTGTAGCATATTATTTCAATGAGAGATGATCAGATCGCCACTGGGCTTTCAACTAAATACACAGCCACGCAGAAACTGCGGCATTTGTACAGCTCCTTATGGGTAGGCTACTGCAATTAGTGAAGTGCTTTCCTCTGTGGTGAAACGATCAGCACCACGGAGGAAAAGCGGCAGAAGAAAGTCACCTGGAGTTAAGAGAGCGGGGCTGCGTTGTGTGCATGGCTTCTTTCTGTGGGTAACGGGGAGACGCGCTCT